>CM021103.1:169686393-170034439 GCA_007115665.2 Sequoiadendron giganteum | reverse complement strand
ACCTTTCTCAAGAGGAAGGTTCCTCATCAGTAGAGCCGACTCAAGTTTTATGTTCTCAAAATCAAGAAGAAATGGGAGTATCTCAGTTTCTTTTCAATACACCTACCCCAGATGCTCTACCAATGCCCAACACATTGATGAAAGATGAATTAGATGGAAAATTAACCCAAGAAGTCATTCAGGGAGTGATTGTTGAACATGATAAAAACATGGACAAATCTTCAGGTGAGTCTTGCCCCAAGACAATTGTTGATGACTAGAAAAAGTCTGAGCCACCACACATCCCAAGTAAGTCATCTCCTGTTATCCCTAAAAAGAAAGAGCTCCCATCCAAAGACCAATTGTGGAGTCTTAAATTTGATGGTTCCAAATCTAAAGCAAGAAGTGGAGCAAGGATTGAACTAACCAATCTGAAAGGAAAGACTTACTTTGCCTCTTATAGATTGCAGTTTGGTTGTACAAACAATGTGGCTGAGTATCAAGAACTTTCTCATGGACTTATGTTTTCTCATAAAGATAAGGTCATTGCTCTCACAGTTATGGGAGATTCTAAAGTGATTGTGAAACAGGTATGTAGCCAATATACATGTCACAACAAAAGATTGGTTGCATATAGAAAGAAAATTTGGAATTTAATTAAAGATTTTGATGCTTTTGGGATTACTCTGATCCCTAGGGAAGCTAATCAAATTGCAGATGCTCTTGCCATTGCTGCTAGTACATTGGAACCCATGCAAGACTCCAATCTAAAAAGATTTCTAGTTGAGTTAATTTCAGTCCTAGCTGTTCCTGATAATGTTCGACACTTTTAGGTATTTAATGATGATCAACATATATTGGCCTTTTTAGAAAATTCTGATGTTTTTGAAGGGAAGATAATAGATGAATTTGAAAGAGATCAAGGATATTGGGATCCAGAGGATAATAGTCAAGAAGGGATATTGGATTTAAAGAGCAATAACATTCCAAAAGGGATGGTAGCTCTGGAAAGCATATTTGACTCAGACCCACAAGCTTATCAAAGGGTGCCTACAAAGAGTGATGGAGTGAAGTATGAATTTGTTAATTTGACTCGCTCAGGCCTTGAAAGGAATGTTCTTATAGGGAAGAATTGTCCTCAAGAAATTAAGGACAAGATAGTCAAGGTTTTTGAGCAAAACATTGAAGCCATAGCTTGGAGTTATGATGACCTGAAAACCTTTGACACGTCGGTGATTACACACACCATACCTCTCAAGCCAAAATCCAAGCCTTTTCATCATAAACAACGCCCGGTCAATGCTTTAATTGAGCCCCTGATCCAGAGAGAGGTACAAAATCTTTTAGCCACAAGAATAATTTTTCCTATTAGACATTCTACTTGGGTGGAAAATCTAGTTCTTGTACATGAAAAGAATGGTGTGATCAGATTATGTGTGGATTTCAGGAATCTAAACAGAGCATCTAAGAAGGATAATTATCCATTTCCTTCTCTTGATGAAGTATTACAAAAGGTTAATGGATCTCAGATGATGTCGTTCTTGGATGGTTATTTTGGGTACAATTAGGTTCTTGTTAGTCATGAGGATAGAATGAAGACTGCTTTCACCACCAAATGGGGCACATTTTCCTATTAGAGGATGCTATTCAGTTTTATCAATGTTGGAGCTACATTTCAACGAGCAATGGATGTAGCCTTCAAATATCTGATTGGGAAATGCATAATTATTTACGTGGATGATTTAACCATCTTCTCCAAGAATAGAAAAGATCATGCTGCTGACCTGGAAAAGGTTCTCAAGAAATGTATAAGCTATGGTGTCTCTCTTGTTAGAAACCCTAAATCAGACATGCAAACCTAAACACCTTCCGTAGAAGAGAAAACATAAAAAAGCAGAGCTTTGCACGCGAATGTGCAAAATGATATATTTAGGAATTCAATATTACAATGAGATGATTTGATTTATAAAAGCAAAGTATGCAGCCCTAATGTTGACCTAAAAATAGCTCAACTAAATAAAGCTTGCTTATTAATTAAGTAAACTAATTATTACCTAAGCAAAACCTAAGTAAAGTTATGCAAGTGTAATTAAATATTAATTACACTAACACCCCCCCATAAGTGCAACTTAGGGAGACTATATAAGCATGCACCTAAAACTAAGATGAATGCAAGAAAGCATGAATGGGTCCCGACAACAAGACCTGATCAAGTGCCCATGTACAAATGCAATAATGAGGTAGAGAAGGAAAACCTAGTGGGACAACCCCCCTTACAATGAGATGACTGCTGCAAAGAAGCACTGGAAGAACACTGTGGAGTAACACTGGAACCACAATTCGGCAAGCAAGGAAAGATACTTCTATCTACAAGAAACCATATCAGAATCATCATAATGTGACAGCAGACCCAATGCCACGGAACACTCGAAAACTCCAAACGGGAACAATGCTGGAATCTATGAAGCAATAGCAGATGAAATGATGATAGAATCTAGAAGTCGTGAATCTTGATACTGATGCCAAACTAAGACTAAAACTCTTCCATGGGAAAAAGTACTATACAGACTCAGGAACAATAACCACAAATTTAGTGGCCCTCAAACTGAGATGGATCTGATGCGGATCACTAACCATAGGCTCTCAATCTAAAGCGTGAACCAAAATGAATCTGGTATGTGTCAAGCTAAGACAAAATATGGGAAAAATAAACTAAGAAACTAGATTACAACCCATGTGAGTTGTCATCAAAACATGATGAAGATTATTATGCAAGAAACCCCCCCGAAGGAACTTTATATTAGTTCATTTATTAGAATCCCCAGTGACTGCAAAAGGAAAGAATTCCTAACATACATAAACAAAAAATAAAAATAGACCTCAGATCTGTCTAGAGGATTGAACCAGCTTTTCAATGCCGCAAGAATGGCGAAAAAAGGATCACCGAGTCAAAAGATATGCCCTCTGAAGTGAAAAATAGAACATCTGAGTTCAAAGACCTGCAAAATAAATCTAGAGCATAATTAGGAAAAACTAAAATATTGAATAGATTAATGCCGGAATCAGCTTTCCAATGGTATCTCGTTTGCAAAAAATGGACACCGTATGCAAAAGTTACGCCCGATTTTGTAAAAGTGCTCCAGAATGGCCTATAAGGCCTGCAGGCAGCCCAAGGGGCTAAAAAAAATGGGCCCCTGGTCCTGCATCCGACCATGTGGGATGCAGACGAAGCCCGCAGGGGCTGGCGATGGGACCACCGGTTCTCCATACGACCCCAGGCTCGCTAGAAGGGGCTAAAGGCTGGGGCTGGCGGAGCTATGGGGTGGCGCCGCCTTGCTGAGCGGTTAGCGGGTGACCGCCCGGCGGCAAAACCATTAAAACTGCATGCGCGAAAACCGATGGAGATTTTGCATTTTTTTCTCGATTTTCGAGCAAAAACTTGCATTGAAATGCGTGCTAGGGAGGCCATATGGTTTCCCTGGCAAAAAAATTTGCCTTCCAGATGAACTTCGCCAAAATTGACGAAACGAAGGGTGATCTTAGGGTTTTTGGCTGCTGCGAATGCAATGGTGACCTTCGTTTCCACTCAAAATGCTTCAAAAAAATAGCAACCTCCAAAGCTTGCAAAAAAACACCCAACCTGAAACCCTCACAGATCTGGCAAAACATGTCCAAAATCTACAAAATAAAAGCCAAACCTGACTTTTTCCAACGCTCTGAATCCAATGGAAAGGCCCGATCTGATCCAAAAAGCCACATAGATGAACTCAAGGCATACAATCCTCAAGGAACCCCGAACAAAATCTGTAATGGTTTTCTCTAGATTTTGAGAAGGGGATACATTTTAAGGCTCTGATACCATGTTAGAAACCCTAGATCAGACATGCAAACCTAAACACCTTCCATAGAAGAGAAAACACAAAAAAGCAGAGCTTTGCATGCGAATGTGCAAAATGATATATTCAGGAATTCAATATTACAATGAGATGATTTGCTTTATAAAAGAAAAGAATGCAACCCTAATGTTGACCTAAAAATAGCTCAACTAAATAAAGCTTACTTATTAATTAAGTAAACTAATTATTACCTAAGCAAAACCTAAGTAAAGTTATGCAAGTGTAATTAAATATTAATTACACTAACATCTCTCAATCCAAAGAAGTGTGTGTTTGGAGTATTTGAAGGGAAACTCTTGGGTCACATTATATTAGAGGAAGGGATATCTATAGATCCTAATCAAGTAGAATATATCTTGAAATTGACAAGGCCAGGCAGCAAGAAATAAATGAGATCTTTCTTTGGAAGAATATTTTTTGTTACAAAGTTTATAACAAGGTTTGCGGAGATCATAAAACCTCTTAATGAAATGATGAAGAAGGATGGAAAAATCAATTGGAGTAATAAGGCTAAGTTTCCTTTCTCACAAATTAAACAGTCTATATCTGAGGCACCTATTTTTACAAGCCTAGATTATTTAAAACCTTTTTATATCTATTCTTTTGCATCTGATCATTTATGTGCAGCTGTATTAACACAACGAAGAGGAGAGGGAGAGGAAATACCTATTTCTTTTATGAGATCTCCATTTAAGAATGCAGAAGTAAGATACCCACCATTGGAGAAACAAGCCTTTGCATTGGTATGAGCAGTGAAGAAGTTGAGGCATTACATACTTTGAAGTCAAGTAATGGCCATAGTTTTAGATCCAGCTATAAAGTCTCTTTTGGTGAAAAGTGAGTTGGGAGAGCGAAGAGGAAAGTGGATGGAAATTCTACAAGAATTTGACTTAGAGATTCACTCGATAAAACTCGTTTGAGGGCAAGGTTTATCAAAATCAATGGCAAAAGTAGACAAGAATATCACCTGTCAACAATATACTATCCAGTCATTTACTAAGGATCCCTAGTATACAGACTTGATTTTCTTCCTCCTCAATAACAAATGTCTAGAAGGAATGAATGCTACTCAGAGGAGAGAATTGAGGATGAAGAGTGCTCACTACATGCTTAAAGGGGGATCCATTTACAAAAATAATTTTCAATGGATTTACCTACATTGTTTGGATCAGGAAGAGGCCAAGCATGCCATTTCTAAGTTTCATGGAAGGCATGGAACAGGGCATGGGTCTGCTGATACTTTGGCTCATCAGATTCTTAGATCAGGCTATTATTGGCCTTATGTATTTTAGGATGCACATCAACATTGTAGAACTTTTCATGTATGTCAAACTTCTGCACCCAGGGAAAGAAATCCTGCAATGCCTTTACAACCAGTATATGAGGTAAGGCCGTTTGTTCAATGGGCCTTGGATTTTTTAGGTGTAGTTAATCCTAATTCTTCTACAAGACACAAGTTCATCTTGACTACAATTGATTATTGCACACATTGGACTGAGGCTCAATCCTACAAAAATAGCACCATAGAGGTGGTCATCAAATTTCTAACAGAGAACATCATAACCAAGTTTGGAGTTCCATTTGCTCTGGCATGTGATAATGGCCCTACTTTTTCTTTTGTTGAATTCATTTCATGGGCATATGAGCATAAAATTGTTTTGAAGTATTCTTCCAATTATTACCCTTAGGGTAATGGAGTGGCTAAATCCACAAATAAAAACTTGTTGGAAGTAATAAGAAAATTATTAGAGAATAATCCTAGAGACTGGCACACCTAGTTGAGATTTTCCCTATGGGCAGATCGAACCAAAATCAAAGAAGCTCTAGGAAATTCACCTTTTAAGTTAGTCTATGGTCAAGACCCAGTCTTCCTGATCCATTTACAAATACTTGTTCTTAATTTTATGCAGGAATTATACTCCAAGGATGATAGGATCGAAGTTAGATTAATTAATATGCTTAACATGGAGGAGCAAAGAGATGCTGGTTTGCAGCAATTCTCTAAGCATCAGGTTGTTGTCAAACGATGGTTTGACAAAAGAGCCAAGATAAAATCTTTAAGGATATCAGATCTTGTATTGCTATGGGATAAAGCCAGAGAAAAGAAGGGAGATCACCAGAAATTTGATAGACTTTGGTTAGGTCCTTATCAAGTGCCTAACATACTAGGCGAGAATGCTTTTCGTTTGAGTGCCTTAACATGAGAACCTATTCCATTACTAGTTAATGGTTAGTTTCTCAAGCACTATTTTGGTGCATGAAAGGTCTAATGTTTTGAAAGAAAAAGAGAATGTATTATACTGTATCATATGTAATTAAGTTGTTGTTTTATAGTTAGGTTTTTCTTGTTTACTTTCTTTGTTTGTTCTATTTTGGTTTTGGTTTTTATTTTTGTTTGTTGGTTGTGTCTTGTTTCATTGGGGATCTTCATTTTTGTCCATCTCAAGATTTGGGGTTGTTATTCAAAGTATGCTACTGGTACTAGGAGAGAAATTGGTTTAGGTATTTTCATCATCATCATTGAAAAAGGATTTCATTCTAAAACTTATGTCTTATGATCATTCTAAATGTTGGTTTGAAAAGTTATTTAAGGATAAAAGATACATTGTGAATATCTTATAAATTATGATAAAAAAATCTGTCACCAAATTAGATATAACATTTGCATGAGTAAATTCCTATCTGTTTTAGAGTGGCTCTACCTTTGATTCAAGTGAAAAATTTGATTCCAAGACTATCATGAAATCCATTCTAGTTCTCAACCCACATTTTAGATTCATTGAATATGAGTATTGAGAAAGGTGCATGAAAGATTTCCACAAGTGAAATAAAAAAAAAAGAAAGAGAAAGAAAATGAAAAGAAAGAAAGAAAAGGCAAGCTCAGTATCAAGTGGGTAATCAAGTATCTCTATTGGGGCTATGGACGCCTGGCTGGCAGTAGAGCAATGCTTTGTGCAAATTAGAGGCATCTCCATCGGGGCTATGGACGCTTGTCTAGCAGCAGAGCAATACCCAAGATTTTATTGCACGATAGTTAAAGGACTCAACCTATATAGTTTGAATTTTATGTATGGTTGTTCAAGAGCAGAGAAAGTATCTATAAAGAATGATGCACAAATATGCACACACACTCAGATTCAAAAATAACTCATGAACACATACATCTGAGATTCCAGCTCAAACTTATCCTGTTATATCTGATCTCATTCAAATTAGTGTGTTTCATAGGCCAAGTAGTTTTTGGGTGACTGAAATTTTCTTGGGTGTCTTGAAAATGGGTAAACCATTTTCCTAGTTGAGTCACCATTTGTTATGCCTTGCATAACCACCCCATCTTTTGGCTTGGTCAAAATGGGCTCCCCTTTATGTTTTTGTCCTTGATTGTTTTTCAAACAAAGTTTGGAGTCTTGTTTTCCAACACTTTGTTTTTCTTTGATTTCTTCTATCGGAACCAGAACCAGAACCAAATCGGGTTTTTAAAGATCTTTCAAAACTCATTTCGATCCCCATCCTGATGGTCTTTTTTTTTGGCCTTTTTGTTTTGTCTCTGTCGGAACCAGAGCTGGAATGGAAGTTAAGTCAGTTTTTATTTGAAGTTTCAAAATCAAATACCGTTCTGCCTTCGCTTCCGTTTTTTGTCATTCATTTTAAGCAAGGTTTTTATGTAAAGTTTTATCTTTTCAGGCTTCTTGTTTTATTTTTTCATTTTGTTTCACTTTTATCTTTGTTGGCGGAACCGGACCTAGAATGGGAACCAAGTTGGGAAATAAATTAAGTTTCCAAAATAGTTTTCATTCCGATTCCACTCCTGCCGGTTTTTGTCATTGACTTTACTGAAGTCGTATAGTAGTAATGTTCCAGTTCCTTATTCAGTTCCAACTCCACTCTACCATATTGATGGCATTAACTATTGGTGCCATACATGTGTGAAACACCAAGTTTTTTTTCTTTAATTAGGGATTAATGCGTAGTTATCATTCTTATTGTTAAAGAGATCGAAGAGTGAACCAGAGTTGCAGTGTAGCTTATGTGCAAGTGAATCGATTAAAAGAGTGACAGTTGTGCACATATTTCTTTAGGAAGTTAACCTATTTATTTGCGTTCGAGGTATGGTTTCCTATTCTTTTCTTTCATTTGTATTTTCACGTTTTTCATTTCTGTTTGTCTTAGATTGTTTGGGTTTCGTGCGAATTTCTCTGTAAGTTCGTATGTTGTGTTTATTTCTTCGTTGGTTTGTTTGCTTATTTTTGTTTTGCTTTTATAGTTTGTTTATTGTTTTGACAAAGTTGCTTTCACGTTTTAGTCATGACTATATCGTGTGCCCTAATTTTTAGAGTGCATAGGTTAAATGTTGTTTTATAGTGAGTAGGGTTTTGTAAATGGTCATTTTTACTTGGAATTCTATTGCGCATTTAGTTTGGTTAATTTAAATTAGGTTAAATTCGTGCCCTAGTTGTTATATATCAAGGGTTTTTAGTTTAGGTCTTTCATCATAATTCTGGTTTAAATATGATACCCTAAATAGCACAGTCATCTCTCGATCATATGGGGTGGTTTTATTAGATTATGTTTAAAGCCCCTTTTGTTTTGATATAGCCCAGTCCTTAAATCATGAAGTTATTTTTCAAACTGTTAAAATCATTTATGATGTCATGGTTATTATAGGTGGAAGTGGGATCGGAATTGATTTAGACTTTGGATATGTTTTATAATTAGTTTCAATTCCCTTTTTCATCTTGTCTCTGACTCCTCTTATAGTTAGAAGCAAGCTTTAAAAATAACGATAACCTAGGTGGAAGCAGAACCGGAATCGAATTTGAAATTAGAAAATATTCATGAAACCAAATCCGTTTCCATCCCAGTTCTGATTCTGGTTACCATTTCAGTTCTGAATCCGGTCCTGCTTCTTATTAGTGTAAGCTCAATGTTTGATTTGACTATGATCCCGGTAGTGTGTTAAAAAGAGAGACTGTTTAGAATTTTTTCTGCCTAGTTCTGCCTCTGATATGTATATGAAAGGTAAACTTTTAAATCATGTTTTGTGATGTTCATCCAAGGATTTAATTAAAGGTTTTGTTGTAGGAAAAATGAAGAATGTCGAGAGTATCAAGAGAAGCTTCCCAAAAGGAATCGACCAATAGAAACTTCTAAGGCTGCCACTAAACCAAAGAAGATCAAGCCAAAGTAGTTACCTTATACCTTGAGGTATAACCACAGGAGTCCCGATGTCATTGCAAGCAAGGTAGAATTAGATTGGTCTAACATAACTGATACCAATCTAGGCCAATACAATTTTGAGGAGTCATATGCTAAAACATTCACTGAGGATGTGACAAGTATAACTTTGAGAATAGTTCAGTCCGGCTTAGCTCATATCACTTTATTTCCTCTCTCCATCCAATGCCCAGATTTGATTATGTTAGTAGCAAGAGCCTACAATCCGGCTACTAGACAATGCATGGATTCACAAAATAATGTCATTATTGATCTAACTCCCCAAATGTTTCAACACATGTTTGGTGTCCTGGATCCAAATAATTTGGTGCAGTTAAATGAGATAGATGCCTTTGAGAAATATAGAAAATACAAGGAAGCCAACAAGGCTCATTTGAACAAAAGGTGGTTGAGGACAGAGAAGAAGTCTCTAACCAAGCTTCATGATCAACCAAAGAGAACAAAATTTTATAAGGAAGTATCTGATCTGATCATGATGTTTTCAAGGGTTTTTGGAAAGAGGGATGCATTTCAGTTCATGCAGTGGTTGTTTCCCTTTATTCAGATGACCTTGAATGGCACCAACAAGTTTGATTGGCCAATGATTGTTTCAGATGCCATTCATGATCAATTAACTAGGATTAGGGAAACTAAAATCTTTTTTATGACTTCCTATGTTGTATATGCAGCAGCAAGAGTTGGTATCTTTCCAGGGCTAAACAGAGTAGGAATACTAGGAGAGGTTGATAGATAGAATAAAGTATGGAATCACTATGATCAGTTATCCCTACAGGTTGCTGAGACATAGTTGAGAAGGGTTAATGATGCATTTCTATATGTAGTCATTAACCAACTGAATGGAGATGTTGGATACAGGCTAAGTCGAGAGGCCATGAATTTTATTACCGAATATGGATCTTGGTACATTCAATACCTTGAGTTCACATATTTTAGACTGGATAGATTTGAGGGTCATCCCCACTTATTGCCAAGGTGTTGCAGCAATAGAATTTTGTTAATGGAATTTTTTTATCAAGCTCTGGGAGTTAATGCCTGATTCGAGTTGAAACATAAAACTGGTTGTCATAAGTTTCCCATGCAATTGGGAGAATACAGTTGCCCACACCTTGTGGGAGCTAAGGTAGTTTGCAATGAGTTAATACATTTGAAGTGAGGTTTATACACTGCTCGAAAGTACTTTGATCCCAAGAAGAAAATGAATTTTTTATTGGCTTCGATTATTTATAAGAATTTAAACTTATTAGAGGATTTTTGGAGTGATTTACAGGATGAGTATGACCTTAGAAAAAGAAATTATGAAAGGTTACCTGTTTCACTTATGGTATAATTTGGAATCAAGGATGATATTCTAGATACCTTGGTGGATGATGGATTTGCATTAGATCCATCATATGAAGCCTTAAACATTGGAACTAAAAGTTTGGATCCAATTGATCGGAATAGCGAGGAGACTATTGATATCAAGCAGATAGGGAGAGCTATCCTAGATAGGAGCTTTCAATGGGCTATTTTGAGAACCAAAACTCCTCAGGGACTAGCTCCTAAGAAGGGGAAAGGATATTAAAGAATCAAAAGAAAGTTGCCATGCAAGGAGCCTATGGACTTCTTCCCACCAGTAATTGAAGAGATTGAGCTTGAGGCATTTGCTCAAGATGAACCAAAGCCACAAGAGGAAGGGGTTCAAACAGGACCTGTAGTTCCAACATCAGCAATAGGTGAGTCCTCTACTCAAGTCCTACTTGCAAAGCAACAAAGTGAGGAGTTGCCTAAGGGAACTCTTTATGACATGGCTGAATCAATAAAGGGAAAAGGAGTGCAGGTTGAGATTCATGATATCAGAACATACTCGGATGAGACTCTATCAGATAAGGAGGTACAAGAAAATATGCCTTTTGAGGAGGATACTGAGCACGTATTGACAAAAGAAGATCAATGGACATTATTTGAGGAGGCAAAGAGGACTACAAATGCACATGCACATGCTGCAATAATGGAGAAACAAAAAGTAGTTGATGCTCAAGCACAAGCTAATGCCTTACTTTAGCAGCAACAAATAGAAGCTAAGCTGAAAAGCTTACATGGGCAACTGTGGAGCAAGAACAACAAGAGGTACCTAGGGTTGATTCTCAACCTAGAGTAGATATGCCATAGCCCTCTACTGCTGCTACTTCTTCTTTGACTATAATGACTATTACTCCAAGTGCTTCCACTTGGTTAAAATTAGATCTTTAGAAGAGATCAGTGACACCTTTGCAACCTCTTAATTGGGAGGACATGATGAAGTAAATTGAAAAGGAAAGGCCCAAGAAGAAGGCCAAGATACTAAATTCCACCAGGCTCACTGAAAAGGGAGAGATTGACATTGAATGTGCCATACCAATGATAGACAAGGATGTAGGAGACATGCAATTGACAAATTATTAGTTGGGCACTGTTAATTTGGGAGACCTACTAGAGATCAAAAAATGAATTTAATTGATGTTGTAGCATCGTCAACCAAGTCAAGAATGTTGAAGGATAAACAAAGGAGAGATGAGCTTAAGGCTCAATTAGATCAGTTGCATACTTTCTTGAAAAGTATTTCTGCTCTGAGGTCACAACAAGTTGCCACCATTGACACCTCAATTTTTCTTAGTAAGAAAGAGGTGGATTATTTGGTGTAGTTAAGGGGCAAGGCGGAGATGTTGGATTGGTGGATTGATAAGTTGAATCAACAAATAGGTGAAGTACTAGTTAATAGTTATGAGGTTCATAAAATGACAAAATAATTAATAGAGGAAATGAATCAATATGTTAAAACATTGGAAGGACAGGAGGTGGATTACAAAGGGTACAACCAAAAATTGAAAGAGGTTAATAAATTGTTTGTGTCCACTCCTCTGGAACAATTGATACAAGAAGAAGATAATAAGGATTTCTTGGAAAATACTTCCCGTATACTCCGATTTAGATCAGATTTTCTATGCAAGCATAAAAATGAGGTTCAAGACTCTATTAAGGATCTGAATGAACAGTTTGAGGAGTTAGAGGTGGTCATTGCTGTCATAGTGGATGTCAATATACTAGTGAAGGAAGGCTTACCTTTGACCTAGATAAAGGAGAAATGGGATGATAGGTTTAAAGGGGTCATGCTAAAAGGAGATGATGGAGAGGATTTATTGATAGATCGACTAATGGACATTGAAGGAGAAATAAGAGCAGCTAAGAGGGAGTTAACAAAGCTGAAAGATATGAGAGGGTTTGTTGCTGCCGAGTTAGAAAGGATTAAGTTTCAAGACAACTGGGTTGATTGGCTGGAATTGGACATGCTACAACAAGTCTTCTCAAGTTATGATGAGTACATTGCAGAACAAACTTCCCATGCATAAATCTCATGCATGCATGACTTTCTTCTCTTATTCATGCAAGACTGGAAGTTTTTAAGGTGTGTGGCTTTCTTTTCATCTTCTATTTTTTGTTCTCCAATTTAACTGAATGTATTAATGTAGCAACTCAAGATCAAATTGATCTGAGTTTCCAAGAAGATTTTAATTCCTAAAAAGGTGGATTCAGCTTAAGATAGAAAGGATTCTGAATTTTTGTACATATATAAATACCCATGGGGTATCTTTTTGTAAGGGTTGGCTAATAGAGAATAGAATTGACCACCTAATAGTAGGAGATACAATTTTCTAGTTTTAAAGAGATGCTTTGTTACAATTTAGTTGCAGTTGAATAAAATTATAGTTTTTTATCTTTTACGCAATTTGGTGTTAGAATTAAGTTTTACTTGATAAGGCTGATGAATTATAATCTATCTATATGCCAATGATTGTGTTGAAGCATGAGTGTTTCTTATGTGATTAAAATCATTAGAAGAAGCTAGATGTAAGGATTATTTCATTAGATTATATGTGGATTGAATTTATTGAAGTTTGTTGATCTATGATCTTGGCAACAAATGAGAAGTTTTGTTCTTTTGAATCTTTGAAGTTTTTGTGATATGTGATTGTGATGATAAATTAAGCACCTTACATGTATGCAATAGTATGGACTATTCTATAAATTGCATCATGCTATGGGTTTTTTGATCTGTTGGAAGAACATTCATTGTTGAAGATATATGTCTAGATATTAGATAAGTTTTATTCATGTTTATTGTTCTATGCCGTGATTTATCTTTTTCTTTTGTTTAAAACCCCCTTTATTTATTAAGAATAGTTCGGTGGATTATGTCATTGCTTGTATTCTTTGTTACCAGTACAGGCCCCTTGAATATTATAGCTGCATGGACCAATTGAGTGACACCAGACATTTGAGAACCAACTACTAGAACCTTGTGAGTTAGGCCACTATATGTTGTCTTTCTTTTTCAGGAGAAATAGAGTAGAAATATTTTGTTTACACGTTATTTGTGTCATTTTCACCATCAAAAAAACTGTAAACCCTTAAAATCCATATAGATTTGTTATTCTAAGCATCTCATGAACCTTAGAAACCCTAAACGCTAAACCCTAAACCATGTGACCTAAATCCTAGGAGATTAACCCTAAACCCTTAAAACCCATGTAGAGTTTTTATTCTAAGCATCTCATGAACCCCAGAAACCCTCAACCATGCGACCTAAATCCTAGGAGATGAAACCTAAACCCTTTAAACCCATATAGATTTGTTATTATAAGCATCTCATGAATCTTAGAAACCCTAAACCCGAAACCCTAAACCATGTGACCTAAATCCTAGGAGATGAACCCTAAACCCTTAAAAAGCATACAAATTTGTTATTCTAAGAATCTCATGAACCCTAAAAATCCTAAACCATGTGACCTAAATCCTAGGAGATCAACCCTAAACCATGTGACCTACATCATAGGAGATGAACCCTAATCCCTTAAAACCCATATATATTTGTTATTCTAAGTATCTCATGAACCCTAGAAACCCTAACCCTTAAACCATGTGACCTAAATCATAGGATATGAACCCTAAACCCTTAAAACCCATATATTTTTTTTAAGCATATCATGAACCCTAGAAAACCTAAACCCTAAACCATGCGACCTAAATCCTAGGAGATGAACCATAAATCCTTAAAACACATATATATTTTTTATTCTAAGCATTTCATGAACCCTAGAAACCCTAAACCCTAAACCATAGGACCTAAATCCTAGGAGATGAACCCTAAACCCTTAAAACCCATATAGATTAAGGGGATTCAAGAGATGAACCTAAATCTGAGGTCTGTGATCATAAGTTGATGGCTTAAGGGGATTCAAGAGGCTGCATTAAGGGAAGATGATAGAATGAATTCAAGGGATGCAAGAGGTGGATTAAGGGGATTTTATAGAATGACTTGAAGGGATTTAAGAGGGTGGAACCCTAGAAACCCTAGAACCCTAAGGGTCATAGAACGATTTGAATAAAGGGGAGTTGATAGAATGAACCCTAGAAACCCTACAAACACTAGAAGCCTAAACCTTAAACCATATGACCTAAAGACTAGGAGATGAACCCTAAACCATTTAAACCCATATAGATTACTTATTCTTAGAATCTCATCAACCCTAGAAACCCTAAACCCTAAACAATGTGAGCCAAAGACTAGGAGATCAACCCTAAACTATTAATCCATATAGATTATTTATTCTAAGCATCTCATGAACCCTAAAAACCCTAAACCCTAAACCATTGGGGATGCAAGAGGATGGATTAAGGGGTCCTAATAGAATGTCTTAAGGGGAATTAATAAAGAGACTTAAGGGGATGCAAGTGGATGGATTAATGGTACATAAGGGGATGTCTTAAGGGGTGTTGAGAGAGTGAATTAAGGGGATGCAAGAGGATGGATTAATGGTACACAAGGGGACGGCTTAAGGGGTGTTGAGAGAGTGATTTAAGGGGATGCAAGAGGATGGATTAAGGGTAGATATAGAAGGATATGGATTAAGAGATCCTAATAGAATGACTTAAGGGGAATTAATAGAGAGACTTAAAGGGGATGCAAGAGGATGGATTAATGGTACATAAGAGGATGTCTTAAGGGGTTTTAAGAGAATGGATTAAGGGGATATGAAATCAATTATAAATGTTTCATAAAATGACAATGAATTAAATTTAGTTTTATATTTATACTCTCAACTAAATAAATCTACAACTATATATAGTTACTTGTCTCTAGATTCAAATTCCATTGTAATAAGAGTGCATCTCCTTTATGTTTTGTAAAGCACCTAGTTTCAAGGGAGACTTGAAACAAAAAATGATATAAAATTTTAATTAGGAAATGACTTTAAAGACAAATATATATGTACAACTAGATATACTTACCAATATTTATTTACTTTGTTGTACCATATGCGTCCTCTCTTTTTTGTAATGAATATATGATTGTCTTGTGATCATCCATTGAAAGTGTTCATAAAACTTTATTAGCAGGCCTCCCTTGATAATAAACTAATTTATATTGGTTGCCAAAATCAAATGTGAATAATGTATAATCTTCTTGTGTCTTTCATAATCTTCAAATTCAGGCAAGCCATTCTTTCTTATCAAATATTTTCAAAGCTAGGTGCCAAAAAAAACCACTGAACGATTTGGATACTCAAAGTTATCATCATCCACTCTAGGATGTACCAACTTATGTTTTGTCTCAACACATCTATCCAACCAGTACTTTGTCTCCTCTTCATTCCCCTCAGGTGCAACAACAACATACACATGTCCTACAAAAATAGATAAAAATTAAATAAAGAGTGAATTATATTTAATTCACATATAAACATGCATATATATAAAATTCAACTCAATAAATAATGTACCTTCTTTTACAAGATCATAAACATGATCATAATCATCTAATGTGAACACTTGATTATCTTCAATTGTTGTTCCATGTTGAACATGTGTCCATGTAGGTGTTAAGGCTCTTTGTTGCCATTGTTCGACCCATTTTATATTTTCACAAGCCTCCCAATCACTTGCAATACAAAATTCAAATAATCATGACAACTGCCTTGTCCATATTGTCCATGTTTTTGCATTCGAACTCTTAAACTAATGCCATTTTGTAGATCCATTAATTGTTTCACAATCTTGTCAAGAAAAAATATCATTTTCTTCAACTAACCAAAAGAAGCGAAGAATTATTGAGCTCACTTGTTCTTGTAGATAATTTGGTATTGCACCAATCTACAATTTCACGTGCATATCTAAATTTTGTAGCATCCTCAAATTTTAGTTTCTCTCTAGCAAGAGCTCTTTTTCGCACATGCACCTACTCCATCGTGTTCTCCCTTACCATGATTGACTTCAAAAAAACTCCATATGTGTTGGATATTATTTTCCTTATGAACTCTACATAACCAATAAAAAATCCTAGCATTATTGAATTGACCCATGCAATTACCTGACCATATGAGATGTTCTAGCATTTGAATTCCTCTCTCTTTTATTTTTTGTAAAATATATCAAAACAATATTGAACAAGCTCATATGAATGTAATCGATTATCACTTACATAAAAATGGTGTACTCTCTCAAAAAAATTCTATTATCTTCTCTACTATCATCTAAATGTCTATAAAAAATATGAACAAAAATAGCTACTTGCGCTGAATTATAATACTACAATTGAATTTCTTCTTGTGGAGCAAGAGTATAATTATTAGAAAAATCAGCAACTGACAATATAGTTTCAATTGGGAATGTGTTTTTACATAAATGAAATTGATTATCAAGCCAATGAGCATATTGAGAGTGTTCAACATATTTAGGTACAATCTTATCTTTAAATTCTTTAATAAATGCATGCCCACTAAATTTTTCCATAATTAGCTCACAACATTTTCCATTTTTTCCATCTTTTAAAGAATACTCAAAATTTAAAAAAAATTACATCCACTAATTATTGTCCAAATTCATCTAAACTAATTTCATGCATACATTCTCCTAATAATTAAAAGTTAGCACATCTATCGCATTCTCCAGAAATACATGCAAACTCCATTGTATATATCAAAAACTATCATAACTAGCACTTGCACCCTAATAAGGTGGAATACTTACGCCAATAGGCTAAGCCCACATTATTTTC
The DNA here is from genome assembly GCA_007115665.2 of Sequoiadendron giganteum. NCBI lineage: Eukaryota > Viridiplantae > Streptophyta > Pinopsida > Cupressales > Cupressaceae > Sequoiadendron > Sequoiadendron giganteum. The sequence goes on along the minus strand of CM021103.1, from coordinate 170,017,255 downwards.
AGTCACGAAAAGCAGTGGATAGCATGAAGAAATTAGTGATCTATCTCACCTATCCATCTCTATCTCTCCCTCCCTTCCTCTCCCCTTCTCTCTCCCTCTTGCTATCTCTTTCCCTCTTTATTTCTCTTTGTATCACATATCACTCTCTACCTATCTCTCCATCCCACCTATTTCTCTCTCAATCTCTCCTTCCCTCTCTACTTCTCTCCCTCTCTCACTTATTCCTCTCTACCTCTCTCTCCTTCCCCCTCTAATTCTCTATAATTCTCGGGTATGTGCAGGATCATGATGTGCCAAAAAGTGGTGATATCTAAGTGATATGATGACCCATGTGGCTAACGACTTTTTTTTTACCCAAAATTGATGAAACAAATTTTTTCTTAAAGGAGATTCTAATATTTCCACCAATATAAATTATACTTTACTTTGAATTTAATAAATAATTATTATTCATTTTCTATTTGAATTATGACTAAATTCTTTATTTATAGGCTAATTGAAAAAAATCTATAACTTTCAAATGGTATCACATTTTTTGAATCCAAAATATGTGTCACATTCTATGCTTCACATAATATAGGATTACAAAATAAATAAATGAATTTCATGAATTTTTGACCAAGTTAAGGTGGTTAGACATACGATTTTTTATATTTTTAAAAATTTGTAATAAAAAATCATAATTAATTATTTACCTGGAAACAAATTATAAAAAAATATGCATCACATCTGGACATGAGTCCCCTACTTATATCTAAAATCTTATAAAAGAATATTATCATTTTATTGTGGTTAGGGTGGTCAGACAGACACCTACTTCTTATTTTTTCTTTGAAATTAAGTACTACTATATTGAAATTTCAAAATTTCACCAAATAGATTTAAAAAAAAAAAAAAACCCTAGTAGTCTAGAAACTACATTCAATTTTCTACAGATTCTATTCTTACATATTCTTGAAATAATATAGATAACTTATTCAAATTTTTACATCAAATTACCTAACTTTGATTTTCTGAATTTATTGCCACTTAAGGGCTTGTTTTTTCCATTATGATCCTACACATACCCTCCCCTATCCTTCTCTACCTCTCCCTCCCTATCTCTCTCCCTCACTCTCTCTAGCTCTCTCTTTCCTTCTCTACTTCTTTCTATCCCACCTCTCTCTCCCTCCCTATCTCTATCTCACTTATCCCTCTCTACTTCTCTCTATCCCTTTACCCTCCTCTCTCTCTCTTTCTCTATCCTTCCCTCTCTTCTTCTTTACCCTCCTCTCTCTTTCTCTATCTCACCTATCCCTCTCTACCTATCCATCCTTCCCTCCCACCTTCTCTCTCCCTCTTTCTCTTCCCTTCCCTGTCTATTTCTCTCTATATCACATACCCCTCTCTATCTTTCCCTCCCTCCATCCCACCTATTTCTCTCTTACTCTCTCCTTCCTTCTCTACTTCTCTCCCTCTCTCACTTATTCCTCTCTACCTCTCTCTCCTTCTCCCTCTAATTCTCTATATCTCCCCTATCCATCTCTACCTCTCCCTCCCTCCCTCTCTCTGACTCTCTTTGACTCTCTCTTTCCTTCTCTACTTCTTTTTATCCCACCTCTTTCTCCCTCCCTATCTCTATTTGACTTATCCCTCTCTACCTCCCTTTGAACCTTTACCCTCCTCTCTCTCTCTTTCTCTATCCTTCCCTCTCTACTTCTTTACCCTCCTCTCCAATTTATTCCAAAAACAACACTTCCTATAGAACTTTAGTTTTTCATTTTTCTATTTGTTTATTGTTTGGATTTTATAACACGGAACAAATTTTAATTTTATTGAAAATTTATTATATTATTTTATTTTATTTTATTTAAAGAATATTTTTTATTTTATTTATTATATAAATTATTATTATTTATTTATTACATAAATTATTTTATAAATGAATTATTATTACATAAATTATTATATAAAGTATTTTATTTTATTTTATTTATTATATAATTTATTTATATATATATATATATATATATATATATATATTTTGAAGGATTTCCCACTGTAATTTTTTTTTAAAATGTTGAAATGTAAATCTCTTTTTTTTACCCCGTATTATGGTTGATTTGTTTGTTTTTTTTCTTAAAAAATCTCCAGGGAAACATGGCCTATTGTTTCTGGGCTACTGCTACTGCTAGGGACCATAAAATTTTCAGCCACCATAATTAGTTTCATGTAATTTATAAATATAATGATAATATTACCAACCTTGTTTTTCTTGCATTATTTATTCAATGTTGTGTGATCGAAGAGATCTCGCTAAGATGTTCCAGTCAAAGGTATAACATTTTGAATGTGCATCTGTGACTGTAGCATGGAATCATCAATTTCCATGAAAGAATACTTTCCATACAATAATTTATGCTTGGTTTGTCATTTTGAGTAGAAACATTTTCTTTATACTTCCAAAACTTATGGACACAGACTGGAAATTGAGGAATGCCATAAAGTTCGTCTGCCAACATCAGACTACTAGAGATCCTGGTGGGCTCTCCCCACATAAATATCCTATTGGCTAATAATAAGGAAATTTTACATGATTCCTACAACAATAAGAAATTGTTGCTTATTAATATTCAATGGTAATATTGAAGCATCTAATTTGTTTTTATATAATTCAGTTTGAGTCATATCTAAGAGATTCTTTAAATGAGGTACATGAATTTTGGAACCCACCCTTAATTTTAAGACATCTCTAATGTTAGGTGATACTCTTGTGTTATCATGCCAAAATTTATCGATTAAAGATTTAATTTCATTAGTTAATTTCATGTCTAATCTTGGGAGTCTACCACTAAAACTCCAACATTGATTAATTGGATCATTTTCAATAATTTATCTTCTATTAGGAGCTCTTATCAAATTTTTAGGATTTACTTTTATACATTTACTAATCTTACTTAACATTCTTTTTTTGAAGTTTCTCTATCAACTAAAGTAGTTGTTATTGCACGACGAGATGCATTTTTATCTTTATATCGACTTTTATTACCTATAAAATCAATAGCATTAGCAACACTAGATATGACTTGCTCTACTGAATCATCTTTATTTTTTGGTTTTACAAAAATACCTAATTGTTTAATTGATTTTCTCATTTTCCACATTCTCATCAATTGCACCATGAGTTGACATTGAAATCCCAATTTATTTCTACAAAATAAAATTTTATATATTTTATTTCTTTAAGTTTTGATTTGTCTGCAAGAAACTTTACCATGAAGGTTATCTAGCACATCTTTTTCAATTGTAAAAAAAAAAATTTCACTTTCATCCATACAAGGGGTTTCATTTTCATTCACACAAGGGGTTCTATTTTCATTTTCAAATGTAAAAGGGATTTCATTCTCATTTTCATCAATATGAGGGATTTGATTATCATTTGCATTCTCCTAAGATATATTTTCATGATGTTTTTGTTTTTCCATTTTGTCAACCCTAGAATTATTGATATAATCAATGGTGTATCCAACTTCATTTAAACAAGAAAAATCAATATTATCAAGACTTCGGTTTGAAAAAATACCTAGAGAAATATTTTTAATAGGTGCATTTTCCATATCATTGGAAGGTGGATTTGACGGCATACCCAAAGTTGTTTGCATAGGTACTATTTCCATATCATTCAAAGTTGAAGTTGAAGGCATAGTTGAGTTTGTCTCCATAATTGAATTTTCTTCCATATTCACCATCTCCACATTTGCATCATCTACATTCATTTCATTATTCATGGCTTCCTCTTCAACATTCATCGAACTAGATTCTTCCAAATTTTTGCCTTTGTCTTTTTGCCTCCATATCTTTATTGGCTTGAATTTCTTTAGGTGTCATTGACTTTCTACACTTTTTTCTTTGTCTTTGCTTTGATCCTATGGTTATCAAACCCTATTTGATGAATAAACAAATGATTTAATTATAACTGATTTTCAAATTTTCATCTCCTTCAAATATTCAAATGAAACTATGTACTATGAAGATCCTTTCTTCTATAAACTTTAAAGTACAAAAACATCATGTATACATCCTAAAGCTCTTTTTTTCAAAATCTTCTTGTAAATTATTCTTGTACTTGATTCCACTTCAAAAAATTCAACCTAAACTTGTCTCTTCCAACAATTTGCAATAGAATATGCCCTGCATAAGATAAATTTGTCATAAAAAATACAAAAAATGGGACTTTTAGACCGTACTACAAAAAAAGAATGTTGCAGGAAAAACGTGTTGTATCAAAAATTTTCAAATTAGGGAAAAACAACCATATTAGAAATGTGTACACATTATGAAATGAATACGCATTCTAAAAATAGAATGCATATGTGATTCATAATGTGTATGTATTACCTTTACCCAATGGGTAAAAACATAATGCGCACACTTTATGAAACATGTATGCATTTCATTTACATAACTTGTACGCATTTGCATAGCACATATGCATTATTTAAAAATTGGACTCCCAACCCACATGCAGCCTTGGTTTTAGGCTCGAGAAAGGTTTGGCAATCTGAGCCTTAGCCTTTGACCTGCAACTAAAAAAGTAAGGCAGATTGAAGAAGAATGTCCAACTTTGCCAATACGGCTGATGGACTTTTTTTCTGAATCAATCTATGAAATTAGAACCCATTACAGAACATGATTTCTAGTTTCCAAATATATAATTTTTATTAAGATTGGATTATTTTTTCAAATTTTTAATTAATTTAAAAGCAAACTAGTCCTTAAACTTGAAATATCAGGATTTTTTTGTTTTTTAATAACTTTTTTTTGGTTAAGTTTCTTGTAAAACAAAATATATGGCATCAATATTTAGAAAATTGTCTACATAATGAAAAAAATTATTTCAAAAAATGTTTAGTTCAAGTCAAATTATGTTGTCCGTACACATTGATTTTTAAAAACAATAGTTAAGGCCAATAAAAAATCAATAAAAAAAATATTCAACAAAAAATTACAAAATAGATTCCTCCTCAATCTTCATGTTGTTAGCTCTCTTTCCCCAAAATAAAGTAGAAAAATAATTTTATTTGGGTCAAAAAGTGGTGTCTGTACATGTGCATGGTATGGTAAAAGAAGAGGGACTTTTAAAAAGTGGTTTTCATAGATCCCTATCAAAATTTAATTTCTACAATCTAGGTATTTGAATAATTTACATATTTGGAAACTAAATTCAAAATTCAAATTTTCATTTTACTAACTTTTTTTAAAATTCATTGTGTAAGTGCCTCAAATTTTCAGTTCAAGTGTGACAAATTCTGAAAAACAACAAAAACACTTCCACTTTTTGAGCTTTTTGTGGATGCAACTTCTTGCATCAGCCCTAAGTGAAGGCCTTTTTTATGCTTTTTTTCTTTTGAGGGACAATAACAGAGACCACTAGTTGTTTCTTGGATGTTAGGTTCTATAGGGACACAGATACTATTGATCGATGTTTTAGCACTTCTCAACACAGGTAATGCATAGGTGCATCACCTCTCTTGAAAGGAAATCTCCAATAAATTGCTAAAAATTACCCCGAGGTCTCTTGGGTGTCAATTCATCACATGAATGGGATATCTCAGTTGGTTTAATGTTATCTTGATGGTAATCATAGGGCAGGCTTACGGAAGTTAAACTAGAGGGGAACTGGATCCTTGGATGGAGTTTTTAAATTTTTTGGAAAGTTGCTCTATTGCTGTAAGTTCAGGATAATAGTCTTGAACTCCACTTTGATCTTCTGATTTGACTTTACAATGTGTAATAAAATTTATCTAAATCACCTATTCAAAAAAAATTAAAAAGGGCAAGGGAAGGGAGGATTTCCTAGGCCTGAAACTATTGATGAACACTGATAATGGAGGACCCTATGGTGGATAGCCTTCCCAAAACTTATTTCCACTTAACCAGATTAGTTCACAGTCTCATGAAACAATTGAAATCTTCTAAGGTCTATATATTTTCAACCTTTCATTCACCATAAAACATGAACAAGAGATATCATTTAAGAGCAGCATTCATATGAGGTTTAGACTAGCTTTACACTACAGTTTATCATCAATAAACAACAAAAAGCATGAACAAGGAAGGGCATCAACACAATAGAATTCTTCAAAACCAATGAACAAAATTAACTAATTTACCAAAGCATGTAAAACACATAGAAAAAAAAAAATAATCTACTCAAATTAACTACATATGAGAAGAAGAATCATACAACATGAAGTTGGATCTCAAGAATTCACCAAATCAATGAATTTGTATTAACATTCCAATAACATGTCTTTACAACAACTCAATTCCCTCTTGAAAATGAGAGGAGATCCCCTATTTATATTGTCCAAAAAGAAAAATGAATGGCCAAAATTTAATTTCATTGTGTGGCCAAGATTCACTACAAATTAGGGTTTCACCTTCCCCCAAATATTTAGCAATTTAAAATGCATTCTTTGTCTTTTCCCTATATTGTCTTCTTGTGGGCAGCACTGTAGTTTTTTGTCTTCTAGCTGATTTTGTTTGCTATAGCTACACTATGAGGAATTCATCATCAATCACAGGATTTCCCTCATGCTTCCTTGTAGTGGCATACCTGAAAAACTTCCCTATAAAATTTTGAAGCTTCTTCCACTTAATTATGTCAGATTGGAGCACTTGGAAGCTCCATTTCTTAGATCTACCAATGAGAACATCCCAGTCCTTATCGCATATGGATGTATTTTGTACCAATTTTTCTAATTGGGTGAAGGCATGAGTGACAAACTCCATGAAATCTAGAGTAAGGATTTCTTTTTCCCCTTCATTAATCTTCTTTACGAAATACAATCTTATCTTTTCCAGATCAATCTCAATGGAAGGCATGTTGAAATCTATCATTAGTTTGAGGTACTCCACATATGTCATTCTAATCTCCTTAACCCAATCAATGTCAAGTTCTACTTCATAGAGCACCCATTCCAAGGCTTCTTTCTTGTAGTCTAAGCTCATTTTCAATGTCTCAACGAGCAACTGATTGCTATTTTCCAATGCAAGATCCTTTTCCTGTGATTTTTGGGGTATCTTAAGGATAGCCTCAATCTTGGGGTTTGTTATCTAGTAAAACTCCGTGAAATCAGTGCAAAACTTCCTCATTCTCTCCATCTATTTCTGGATTTGCAAGAACCTATTTACTATTCTAATTGTCTAAATGATACCCATATGTCCATTATATATGACACATTGGAACCAATCTTCAATAGCCTTGGTCCAACTCTTTCTCTTCTCTAGCTTACTAATGTGTTCTTCAGATAGAAACAATGGGGGAGTCGATGACATGGTGGGGAGCTCCTCAATTCATGACCATTGTTGAATATAAGTTGTTAGATTACCCACCTGTTCCTTTAGCTCCTCTTTAGAGGTATCATCTTCATTCATTTGGTGCACAATGGTGGTGACGGACCCCTGAAGATGGTCAATATTTTGTGTCTCTCATGGTTGTCCCCAAGTCAATGGTAGAAATATTATAGCTTACTCCCTCTTCTCCCATCACTAGAGTAGCTATCTATACTATCCTAGATTTGGAGGTGTCCATTGTCACATGAGATCTAACATTCGACTTCTTCTCCTTCTTTGTGTTTATTTGGGCTTGAGCCAAGATGGCCTCCAGCCTTGCCTTTGGATCCATTGGGGTCAAGGTTTTTTCTCCAATTAATTCTTGATCCATTCAGGCATCTGAGATTCCCATTTTGGTGATTCGTGATCACCTTCTTCCTTGCGGGTGCATTGGATTTGCATTACTTTATCACTTGGAGTCTCCTGCTCTGGTTTTTCTTCTTCATCATCATCTGAATCCTGAATGAATATTTTTTTATTTCCCTGAGGACTTTGTGGTTGTGTGTTCCTTTGGGCTATCCTTCCCCTCAGAGGTTATCTCTTCTTCCTTTTCTTTTTCATGCTCATGTTCTTCATGTCATTCTACTTTTGGGATTTTTCTTGTTTTAGCCTCTTCTTTAGGCTTATCTTCTTCATTATTTTCTCTTTCTTCTTCTTCTTGTTCCTCAAGAGGAGGTATCTCTTTATCATGTTCGAGAATCTAATCTTGCTCCCCTATTGGAGGTTCAGTGTTCTCCATTTCATCATTAGTATCTTTCTCTTCATTGAAGGGATTTTTTTTTTACTTTTTATTCAACATCCTTAAGTTGTTGGGCCAACTCTTCCTCGAGCACTAGGTCAAATGTTTCCACAATATAATTGGTGCTTGGCTCTTCAACATATTCCTTAGAGGATTGTGTTTCCTCCTCTTCATTCACCACTTTATCAATTACTGGATCTTGATATTTGAGATGCTCCTCGCAGTCATTTGCTTCCTCTTCCATCTCTTTGCTTGTTTCCCCCCCTCGCCTCTCCAATTATTCAGAGTATTGGATTTTTTATTCTATCATAGGTGGCTCATTTGGAGGAGGAGGAATAAGGAGGCTAGTGATATCTTGATCCAAGGTAGCTTGTACCAGAGGATTTAGAAGCACCCTAGACAACTTTGATGGTATATTTTGCATGTATCGAGCAAGAGCCTCTGGGAGTGAGAGAGTAGGAATTGTTGTCATTGTGGTATAAAGTGGAAGAGATAATTATGGAGACATGGACAAGGAAGAGATTGGAGAAGTGGTGGTAGATGAGGAATCCATGAATATAACTTGGGTAGTAGGGTAAGTGGCAGCAAGGTGGACTAAAATTTCCATCGCAAATAGAGAAGAGTCAGTCATCGCCTAAGAAGCAAGCGAAGAAGAAATAGTAGTTGCAACAATAGCGGCGATGACTACAAAATTGGAAGTAGCCAGTGGGGGCCTTGGATTCTTGGCATTGTGTTCTTCTCCTTTATGGAGTGGGTCCTCATGAATGGTGAGAATTTCTATGAAACTACCTAATTTCTTTGGCTTCTTAGAAGGTTCACCCTCTGAGGCCTTCCTTGAATATACCCTAGAATTAGGTTGGTGTTCAACCATTTATTTTCTTTTTTTGGACTGTGTGGTGGGAGGAGATGTTGGAGTCTCCCCAATTAGGGCGACAGTGGTAGAGGCACTATTAGTCTCACTCTCCACTAGATCTTTGAGCTCCCAATATGTTAGGGTCACTCCTTGCAGCTTTAATTGAGCAATTTTCTCATCGATCCATTGTTTTGTCCTTGCCTCAATAGGCTTCATCAAAATATCTAATTCATTGACCTCTTCCTCATTCCATTCAATTAGTGGCAATGGAAAATTGGCAACAACATCATGCCTCAGATCTACCACAATATTCTCATCTTCTAAGATTTGATCCACTGGAAATAAGTTCACCATTTTGACAAAGTTTATTGTCATGCGCATGTAATGTCGCATACACACCTCCTTATCATCTCTAAAATTTTCCCAAAAGTCCTCTACATTATGTAAGTGGGTGTACTTGATCCTGACCGCCTTCTTCAATTTTTCATAAGTGTCCATTTGTGGTCTGGTGGTGTAGAACTCCAATGTGTATTCATTTAGCTCCTTGTCGAAATACTTTGCACACTAGGATTTGTGAAGTTCATACATACCCTGTCCAAATGTGAGGGGATAAGGGATCCCCTCTCTATTCTTGCTACTTAGGAGGGTGTTTGTGGGCTTTAGTTGTTGAGAGAGTTTAATTATTACTAGTTGGCCATTCAGGTACCGAGGTAGCTTATATGGTTTCCTTGAGAAACCATTGGCTCATATGTATGTAAAATTTGAAAATTGGATGAATAAGAAGCTGAACTGGTGGATGTAGGCATTGGAACTATAGGTAACCCTCCTCTCAAAGTCACCTCCAAACTACTTGATGATATGTCCGATGAAGGCATCATTGACTCTGCAATAGTCTTTTTCAAAGTTCCAAAATTTAAGTTGGGGATACTAGTCATAAACCTTCAATTCCCTACCTAGAGTTGGATTTTCTACCATAAATACTCCCCTATATTGGGCACGGTCAGTAAAAATGTATACTAGGTACAATGTCATGTAGAATTGTGAAGTCCTCTTTATGGAAAAAATTTCTCATGCAAGCAGTGGCTAATCATTCCAGTCCAATAGAACATGCTTTCTCTTTGGATTATCTCCTCCATGAAGTACAACATCCACTCTTGAAAGAAGGTTGTAGTCGGGCGACCCATAACTCTACTTAATAAGGTTACCAATTCATGGTAATCCTCATAAAAGTCACTTCTGAAGAGTTCTTGGGGCACTTTGTCTACAATAACCCTATTCTACTTAAGCAAGTACTGATTGATAAGTTTCTTACACCTAAGGGGGTTGGCATATCATGTTTTGTGAGTGCATTCCTTGGTTGTCTCTTCCATTTCATTGAAGGTGGGGATATGGAAAGTTCTCTCGATTTACTTAGAAAATAAATCAGCCAGTATAATACCATCTTTTTCCACCATCTTCTTTGTGTACTCTTGGTATGCCTCTCTACAAGCCATTACAATCTCAGGAGCTATGAGGGCAGGTGGGAATCCGACGACCTTAGCCAACCCACTTTCTTTTTGTTCTTCTGGCATTTTCTATGTTGGGTTTGATCCGGACCCTTTGTTTGAACTCATCAATATCAATGTGTCCCATATTAGTATCTGAGATTTCTTTCTAGTCTATAGTTACCCTAGATTTGAAGGGTTCCCCTTGGAACTTATACCTCATTTTTTCTTTATCCTCCTTACCCTTGGGTGCCTTGGCAATTTTCTTTCCTTCGTATTTCTTCATGGCTGCCCCTGAAGACTATGCAGTTGGCTCCATATATCCTATAGACAAAGGGGAGATAAATGATTCAAGCATAAAATATACAAGGAACGTTAGCCAAAATCCTACAAAATGATGTTAAATTAGGTAATTCATCTTTCAAGGATCCTAACATCTCTTTGGGGTCATTCTTAGATCCTTGTTTGGGAAGTTAAGGCAATGCAGACCAAGGGGTGTGGACCTTGCTAGGCTGGCAGTCATTCTGAAGGAAACAATGAACAAACGATAATCAGGGCATGACGACCCGCATGTCTTCACCTATGCCAAGTGTTGATCACTGGTGGGGTCCACTAGGGAAGTCAAGAAATCTTAGCACATGGGTTGAGATCACTTTCAAGATTAGGAGGCATTAGGATCATTTTTTAAGCATGCAGAAGAAGAGGGTAGCTTGGTTGTTTGAGGCCCTACCATTGAAAATGACACTGGAAAGGTGGTGTTCTATAGGTAGCATTCTGCCATGCAGGACCCATGATCCTGGAGGATGTCATCATAGTTCATTAACAGATCAAGCTACTGTAGGAAAAAACACATGCAGATCAAAAGTCTAGCTAGAGAGGCCTGCACTATCGGGTCTACAGGAAGCACATGCCTTAATTGTTTTTTCACGGACAGTCGGGGGGAAATGTCTATGTTCGGTCCCATATAGTGAACCAAGGGGGATCATTTCTATTTGGAAATGGAAAGAGCGAGACAAAATCCTATGAATGGCCACCCACAAGGGATGGTCTAACTAAGACCTAATCCTTATTTATTTTTGCATTTTAAGTTGTTCGGCGATAGTAGGTTCGGGTTGCACAGGGTGGAGGGACGGTTGCCTAGAGCTGATTGGAATGGCAGCCATACCATAGTGAGCCACGGACAAAGTTTCATTGTGCGAGGTTCGCAAAAAGGGGTGACACTTAATCATTTAAAGCATGGAGGAAAACTGGGTAGTAGAGGCAAGGTTGGGACCCATCGGTCAGAAGGACGTTGCCCTTTTGATGTTTTGAGTTAGTTGTTTGATCAACGACAAAAGGTTAGCAAAACCTCACAAAGGATGGCCCGCAAGGTATAGGTTGTTTTTATTTAAGCTTGGGCGACAACCATGAATGTGAGGCCTAGTGGGCGGATGGACAAGTCACGAGGACCATTGAAAATGACGGAGCTGAGATGGAATCTCATAGATGGAAGTTTGCAGGGTTCAACCAGCAATGGGTCAAGACCTAGGTAGTTTGGCTTGAAGCTCAACCTTGAATGGTGGCTACAAAGGCAGAAATCGATGGGCGGGAGGATGTGACCAGATGGCTATTTTGGAATGGCATGGTTCAAGGGGTATTTTGTAGGCAGAATCCCATGCTTGCAAACTCGAGAGGGTGAAAGGATCTTCATTGTGGGCTCATGAATTTTAGTAATTCTCAGATGGCCAAGTTGAGGGGGCTTCTCACGGGGGCAAGCTTGATGAATATTTTTTTTCCTTTTGAAGTCTGATAGTTTGAGGAAAGGAAACAACAATGGCGGTCATATTGTGGACCCATAGGGCATGAACACCCTGGCTCAAGAATGGCCTCAGGGAGGTTAATTTCTGCCAAATCCAAATCGTTGATTTCCAAGCATTTCTTCAAGTTTTAGAACATGGGTTTTGTAGGGGAGGTATTCTTTTATCTAATTTCAAAGCTCTCATTTATACTTAACCATTTTCAAAATTTAGAGGAAGAGCACATAGCCAAAGGTGACAACAAGCCTACCTTGGAATCCCACATGGATGATGATGAATCACAACAACAATGACGCTCGAATCAGCGAAGGTAGGATGCGAGGGTAGAGGTAAAGAGGGTAGGAGGCTCTGAAAAGTGTTGTGAAACTTTGTAGGTGAAAATGATAGCTCAAAATAGGCTATTTATAGAAAATGTGGCATTAAATTCCCCTCATAAATGTAGATACAGTGATGTTTAGGGTTGGTGAGTGGTCATTTTGATAATGGTGATGGAAACAATGGAGTCCGCCAAGCAGACAGTGGCCAAAGGTTAGCTGTTTGCAATGACGAATAGTGAAAATAGTAAACCAGGTTGTGGGTCCCACGAAGTGGGAGGATGTCAAGAGAAAGCCATTCAAAATGGTGAAGAAACAAGGGAAACTTGCACAGAGCAGCCCATAGGGGCAGACCCACATTGCTCAAAAGATGCCATTTTAAAGGTTATAGGAAAACAGCCAAGGAAATCCTACAAAGACTTAAGACCTTGGAAATTTGAGGGTACCAAAATATGGCTGACTCAGGATGATTCTCCTAAGGTTCCTTGACCACTTAGGATGCAAAAATAGGGGGCATGCAAAATGAGGCGACGACAAAAGCGACCCGACAAAGTGAAAACAGAGGATCCCCGTTCTGAACAGGGCCTGTGTGTTGTAGGCACAACAAATGGTGACTCCGCTGGAGAACGTTCCTAAGTCTTCTAAGGATAAATGATCATTCAAAACCTAGAATCTTTGGTTTCGCAAACCAAGGGCTAGTTCCTAAAATTGAACCCAAGGACTCAAAGGAGAATGAGATCCTTGCCTAAGTCAAATCACAATAGCGTCTTGAAAGTGTGTGTAGATGGTGAATTCGTTCATTTTATTTGGAGACTATAAAAAATAGTAATTAATCAAATTGAACAAGCTATGACTTGTCTTACTCCAAAATTAACTTGGGCATTGCTTCGCTGCCAGTCAAGCATCCATAGCCCGGATAGAGTTGTTACTGTGACTCATCAAACATTGCTCTCCTTCCTGTTGGGTGTCCATAGCCCCGATAGATTTATTTGCACACCCACACAGTTTCTTGAATTTAACATTTCTTTATTTTCTTTTCTTTTGATATTCTTTTAATTTCTTTCTTTTTCTCAACCGTGTAAGCATCGAAGCTTATGGTGGTTTTGGAACCAGAGTGGTCACTGAAGTAGAATTATGATTTTCGTTTGTTAGGTTTTCATAACAACCACTACATAGATCTTCAAAAGAAATTAATGTTTATCATGTGCAAGGTCCAAGATGAGATGTGATAAGATTCAACCAAGGGTTATGTTCTAGGTCAACTCAATGTTCAACTAAGGAGATTGTCCGATAGCCACAATCAAAGACCAAAAGTTTAAAATGAATATTTATATGAAGAACACTAAGAGCAGACAACAAAGTGAACCATTCATTGAACAAGCTGTTGGTTGTTTTTTATGTATGAACTAGGTTTGTCTCCTATTCTACCTACGGAATTGCCAAATTTCCAATCAAGGGCGGCTCAGAGGACCTAGACCAACTGACGAGGATTTTAATATTCAATAACCTCCTACACTTTGGGCTCTGCAAGACCCAGGAGGGTGATCCCTGTTAATGAGTTTGCAACTTTTGTAAATGAAAATCATAAATAGTCATTAACTTTGAAATAATAGATAATCTCACTTAATAGCTCAACAGAATGGGATAAGACTGAAATGAATTGGTTGTTCATCAGTAATATCAACCACTTGGAGTGTGAGATAAGTTAGAACACAATTTTTTTCATGGTGAAAGATAAATCATAAGTTTTAAAATTTGGTGGTAGCAAGCCCTAGGTGAAGACAAACAAAACACTGCATCACAAAGAACAATGCAAATCAGACCAGTGTCATATCCATTGGAGGAGTCAAATTCACCAACACCTAATGGTTCATAACAGATTTTAACACATAGCATAATATATCTCTGATCATACTGCCTTACAGTATCACCAATTTGTACCTCAACTCAATACTTCTTACCCAATCCTTGTACAAAACATATCAATCTGCAATCTCATTTAAGTAGTTTAATTAATTATTTGAATTAATGCTAAAACCAGAATGCACACACCACAATAGTGAGAAGAACGGAATAACCCTTGATTATTTCATTCAAAATTCGAATACATCTACACATAGGAGAGACATGAGCCTTGATTTTTTTAGTTAAACTCAAATGCCAGTACTGTTATGAAACACTAAGACCCAATAAACTCAAATCCTGTAGCAAAATGACACAAAACCCACTTGTATTGCCTCTGTAACTACAGATTTTACAATTTGATATGCAGCTCCACACCAGAATTTCGGCTAGGTTACTTGCTAACTTGCCAACCACCCCCTTACCATTTTTACAATGAGAGAAGAAAAGAATAAGAAGAGGAGAAGAGACTCTAGAAGAAACCCTAAATCCAAGCAGCAACAACCATCAGGAAGCATCTCCACCATTGAACAGTGATCTGTAGAATATCTTCTCCATTTCCTTGCAACAAACTTGATTTTGTTTCAAAAATAGCATGTGCCCAATTCGTTTCTTCAACAGAAAACTGCCATGTGTCCACTCTTCACTCATTATTTGCAGCTAATTCTGCAGCTGAAAGAAAACCTCTCTTCCCATGAAAATCATTTTTTGTTCTCTATTTTTTGTTTCTTCTCCTTTGCTGCATTTTTCTGTGTATTTTACTCACTGTTGTAGGTGCTCATAATGTTTTAAATATATTGAAAACACATACTTAAACGCATGGTTCCACTTTACAGAAGTGAAAACATTTTAACTAATAATAGGTAAAAGAAATTAAACCATGCTTTATGTCCCATATTTTACTTTGCATTCCCAGCAAGATTTTCCCCACAATTTTTACCTCTGCACTTTACCTCTTTACAAGTTTTCTCCATATTTCACGGATAAAGTAAACTCAGGTGAATTAATTTTTCTCACATTTACCTCTTCAGATAAAAAATATCTTTAAAGTTTTCCTCATTTAATTTATAAAAAATTGAAACCCTGCGTGAGAAAATAAATTGGGCCCCACCGCCATTTGAAAATCATTTAAAAATATCTATTCTGTCACTAAGCTCACCAATATTTTATCACTTTAATTTATCTTTGGGCAACCTCAAATTTTACCCATACTTTCATTTTGTTGGCCCACCATTTAAAATATTCGGCCAACACCTAAGGAAAGAAAATAGTTTTTTACATGTTTTATTTACCCTTCCTCACTCCCCGCCATCCCACAATCCATACTCCGTGGGCATTTCTTGATTGCAAAATGGCGGGCAACGGTGGAGATGTTGCACCGGCCCGACCAATTTAACCTCATTTAATAAAATTTGCTTTGACCGAGCTTTGGGAAGACATTAATATTTAATGTTTTAATTTACTCCTCCTTATCTCCCCACGTGCCCGCAATGGTTAGCCCGTGATCAACTCCCGATCATGATATAGCGGGCAACGGCTCAAATTTCGCTGCACCAGCCACTCACCCTCAGCCATCCATCATCTTTCACTCTGCATTGGTTACCCTAATTTTCTATTTGTCCAGTGTTCGATCTCTCTACAACTCCTTCACGGTGGTCATGGCGGTAACTTCACTTTCCCTGTTAGCTTGTGCCTTCACTGCTGGTCGTGCCCATACATTCTCCTCACTAGGCCTTAGACTTCATCCTCCACTGGTGCATTAGAACTTCCATTTACCAGTCGCGCCCAACAATGTTTCCCTGTTCTTCCTTGCGTGGTTCTCCATTTAGCTACTCACACTCCACTTCCATGCGTGAGCCTCCATCTGCATTTGCTACGAGCTGGCCTCTTCGGCATGGGTTTCCTACTACAGGCATGGGCTATCCTACCTGCAATTCTATCCTCCTTACTTGCTGGTTGCATCCCTCTTATTCACCAGATTCGCTCATTTCACATTTGCTTTTGCTGGCTTGTCTCTGGTCATCTCCTTCTATTGCATGGGGATGTCTTCCACCTGCTCACTACCTTGTACGTGGGAGTCTCCACCAGCTCAATACGAGCTCCTCACTTTATGTTGGCTGCATGATGGATGTTCGTACCCTGCAGCCACACCTCCCACTGCGTTCTAGCATTTCCAACTGGTGCGTGGTCTCCTGCTCACTCACTACGAGCTTCCTTACACCCACACACTCCCTTGCTAATGCCTGCACCCAAGCTTATTGCCATCCTCCTTTGCTTGCAAGCGTCTGTACTCATTCAATGGCCTAAGTCTCTCCTTGTTGACTATGGCATGGACCCCTGCCTATGTTTGGCCAAACTGGTAGCACCTTGCACTGTGAGCATGGCTTCCCCTCAAACACTGGCCACACTTTCCCATTTACTATCTCATAGGCCTCACCTTCACAACACAGGCCGCACCATCCCTTCAACTAGAGTGGGTCTCCCTAAATTTGTTTAGTTGGTCCCTTGTTTTTGCTGGCATGAGCCTTCTCTACATGTTGGCCATGCATATCCTTTCCAAATTTTGTTTGGTTAAAAGTTTCTATGGCCTTTTCAACATTCATCATGTGCATAGCCTGCAATCCTAGCATTCGTGAAACCACATCCTTGTCATAGGTTTGCTGCCCTCTCACACAATCCCGCGCGCCAATCCTCATCTGCTACAAAACACATTTTCCTGAGAAAAATTGAAGCGTTTTGAACACATTCATGACGTGCCTGCACAACCATCACTATGGCACCCCTGGAGCTTTTTATTTAACACAGGAGATTTGTCAAACAAGCCACTTACCTTGCCTATGCTTTCAATTTTTATGCATACCTCTATCACTTCTTTTCATGGTGACTGCCCTCACCATTTGTAGCTAGAACCACCTCCCATCCGACCTTTTTCACAATAAAAGAATCCTTAATTCATTCTGCAGTAGATTTGATCATTTCACATCCCCAGTATACACCATATAGAGCCATTTCTCAGTTGTTGTAATTAGCTTAATATTGTTAAAATTTATCAATTCTTCTTTGGAAAGAAAAGAAAGAACTGCCTCTCACTATCCATCAACATTCATTGGCTTGATTAAAAATTAATGCAATCCTTGAGTTCTTCTGTCAACTATTTCAACTATTGCTTTGGAGACAAAATACCTTACTACTACATCTCTTGAATACTGAGACATTAATTTCTCTTATAACATTCTTTTCAATGGTGCTTCCAAATTGACATATGTTATACCTACTGAGATGTTGTTTGATAGGTGTGGCTCTCATTCAAACAACCTTTGCAAACCTTTGTCATCTCATAAATTTTGGTATTTTCTATTGCTCCACCAAAATTCATGTTTCCATTATTAGTTGTTTGTGATAGACAGAGCATGAATAAAATCCCACTTGAATAATTACTGCATGGTTCCACTGATTTATTCGAACTCCAATAACTTGTACTCTTGGTGCAAACTTGAGGCATAATGTTCTAATGCTAATGCTTTCACCTATAATGGATTATAAAATCCTTGGAAACCACCTTCTAATAATGACACAAACTTTAACATATTGTATCTCCCTGATTAACATTGAAAGCACTTATATACTCAATTGTGAGAAATAAGCCAGGTCCCAATATGGGTCCGACCCTAAAAAAAAATTTCATTTTCAAACAATTTTTTCCCTCAAATTGACCTGAGACAACTTCTGGATGCACTTGAAGTGGAATGGTAAACTGGGTTGCCCTTAAAAATTGCTTTCTGACACTTTTGCAAAATGGGTAAAACAAGTCAAGTTGCTTCAGGAATCGATCTTGAAAATTGGGCAAATGACCTCATGAGACCATAAAAACTAGCAAGAACATAGTCATTTGGCCCAAAAGTTTAGTGCAAAAGATGGCTCAAAGAAATCAGTTACGAGGTGAAAGATATTAATCCGCCAATTTGCTCAATTGAACCTTTCTGAAACAACAGTTGTTCTAAACCAATTAGAACATACCCGACTGCTAATTTATAAACATAACAAATCAACTCCTGACAAGCTTCCATCAGACACAGTAGAACATTAAGATACCCTGAGCACGTGTGCAAAAGGAATTTGCATGAAACATCTTTGATCAAAAGATATTAACGACCAAAGTTGACCAGTCAGAAGAGCTATTAGGAATGCAACCGCAAAACTGAGCAAACAACATTTGGTTTCAATCTACTAAAAATATCAAATCAAATCATTAGGCTCTGAAAACTAACATCTGAGATTACTTAGGTAGGGAGAACATAGAACAACATTCATTTTGACATAACAGTCAACTGGTTGCGAAATCCAAGCTCAAACAGGAGGCTATTTCGCAAACTGACAAATCTGCAAACAGTAGAACAGTGCAAAAACCCTCCAACTTCACTTTTCAAAACTCTGACAACACTGATCATGGGAAGCTTAAAATTGACACACACGCTCACATATGTCAATCAAATACATCTACAAATGGGTTTTGTTTGGAAATCAACATGCCTCAAGTTCTGATTCTCCAAAGTGGGTCACTGAAATTGACCCCTCAAGTGCACTTCTAAAAGTGCAGAGGCAAATTTCTTGGAACAAGCACCTCAAATTTGCAAAATTTGAGAGTGCCAACACAAGCATGGCCACCACATCAAGAACAAGGAGACACTCTCAACAAAATAGAAGTGGTTGAGGAACAAACAAATCTGAAAGCAACACAAAGCAACAAAGCAAGGAAACCAAAATAAACCTAAAATAACCTATATACAAGTATTTATAAGAGCAACTCGAGAGAGCTTAGGCTTGGAAATAATGGTTTAGGTGCTTCCCATTGATGATCAATGATACACCTTCTTCGGTTAAGGTCTTGAGGCGAAAGGAATTATCTCTGAGAATTTCAGCAATCTGAAAGGGGCCAAGCCAAAGGTTGTCAAATTTGTCATGTCCCCCTTTCTTCTCGTGGGCCTCATCCCAACATAGGACCAAGTCAGTAATTCTAAAGGAATTCACTTTGGCTCATCAATCAAACCATATTTTGACCATGCCCTGATGTTTGGCAAAATTTTCAATGGCACGGTCACGTACTTATTCTAAGTGCAGTAGCTCAGCTAAATGAGCCTCCCTTCGATCCCCTTCTTCGTAGAAGCCATTAATGAATTAGAGGGTGGGGATTTTTAGGTGGACGGAAAAGATAGGTTCTAGTCCATAGACTAGGTGGAATGGGGAGTTACCCAGGGAAGCCTCGTGGTGAGTGCAATTAGCCCAAAGGGAAAAACACAATTGGGTGTACCAATCCTTAGGGTTCTTTTCAAGTAACTTTTTTATCACAGTCATCAAGTTCTTGTTTGTAGATTCACCTAGGCCATTGCCTTGAGGTAATAATTGGATGAAAAATTTAGGGAAATTTCATAGTCAAAGGCCCAACTAGCAAATTTAAGCAAGAAAAAATTAGGACCATTATCACAAACAAGGGCATATGGGAAATCAAAATGATTCAAGACAAAACTTTCAAGAAAACTAATGACTACCTCTCTAGTGCATTTCCTACGTAAAATAGCTTCTATCCATCTAGTGAAATAATTAGAGGTGGTTAGAATGTACTTGCGACCCACAAAAGATGGTTGGATTACCAGTCCAATGAAGTCAAGACCCCACTATGTGAACAGTCTTACCTCCAAGACTTGTTGTAGCAGGACAACGGCGTTCCTTTCTCTGGTTGTGGTGGTCTACCAGACATGGAATTTCTATACATGATTATGGGTATCCTTGAAGATAGTGAGCCAATAGTATCCTACTCATAGGATTTAATGAGCGGTAGAAGGGCCAAACCCATGGCCAGTACCAAACTTTTCATGGAATTATTTCAAGACGTGCACTACTCCTTTTCTGGGGCACCAGAGGTAAACCCCTATAAAGGAAAACTCCTTGTAACATATAGCTACTACTTTGTAGTCTGAGGGCATGATTTTGGACTCAAAATAAGCGAGGTGGACATTTTTTATTTAGAAAATAATAGACAATATTGTCGTACCACTCCCCTAGGGAGACATCTTTGAGTTGATATCGTTGAATTGTAATCTCGGGTCCTGCTTCAACTATTGCTTCAACTATCATTCAGGTGAGTTCTTTTCCTCTTACCAGTTTCATTGGTTGGATCTCCATGTCATATTCTTGTAGAAAAGTAGCCCATTTTTTTCTTCTTTCCCCTAGTTCATTTTACATTCATAGTGTCTTCACTGTTGGGTCAGGCACTATGGAAATACCTTATTGCACAAAATGTAGTGTTTGAATTTTTTAACTCCTCTTACTAGAGCATATGTTTTCTTTTCAACATTGTGGTACCTCAACTCCACATCCTTCAGTGGATCACTCATGAAGGAATTTGGGCGTTCATTTCCTTTGTCATCCTTTGGGACAATATGCTAGTGTAGGAATGGTCTAAAGAAAATGAGTAGATATAGAACAACTTCAGATAGTCTGGGATGACTAACATGAATGCATCAATAATTACTTTCTTAATTTCTTCAAAGGCCTGCTTTGCCTATAGTGTCCACTCAATTTTGGCATCTTGCTTCAACATTACATTGAGCGGCTTGACGATTTTAGCGAAGCCTATAATAAATTTTCTAACAAATTTTATCTTTCTGAAGAAAGATTTCAACTCTTTCTTGTTGCTTGGTAGCTAGATCTTCAAAAGGGATTGGATACGCATGGGGTCTATGGAGATTCCTCATTCTGAAATAACATGCTTGAGCAACTTTCCTTTTGTAACTCAGAAGATGCATTTCTTTGGATTAAGAAATATTTTGAGTTCTCTGCACCTATGAAAAAATTTGCACAAATTGGAAATATGATCAGCTCGCTTCTTCAAGAAGTAAGATCATCCATGTAAATAATGATACATTTTTTGATTAGATCTTTGAAGGCTATATCCATCGCATGTTGGAAAGTGGTGCCAACATTGATTAGTCTGAATGGAATCCTCCTATATGCAAAGGTCCCCCACTTAGTGGTGAATGTTGTCTTGTGGCTATCCTCATACTACACCATTACTTGGTTGTACCTGAAGTACCTATCAAGGAAGGGCATCATTTGTGGTCCGTTAACAACCTGAAATACCTCACCTAATGAAGGCACTTGATAGTTGTCTTTTTTTGAAGCTCTATTCAAGTTGCGGAAGTCCACGCACAATCTGATTTCTCTGTTCTTATTTTTGACCGAGACCAAATTAGACACCCATGTGGAACGCCTGGCTAGGAATATGATTCTGGTTGAAAGTATCTTTTGTACTTCCCTGTAAATGATGGGCTCCAACAAGGCGTTAATATGACATTTTTGCTATTAGAAAGGTCATACATCTGGTCTAAGAGGGATAGTGTGTGTAATAATGGAGGTATCATAAGTCTTCAAATCTTCATAGCTCCATGCTACTACATCATGATACTTCCATAGAGTGTCAATGATTCCTTTTCTTTCTTTTGACATATAGACTTTACCAATAAACACAATTTTAACCTCCTCGGCTCTCTTCAGGTCGTCAGTGTTGGAGTGATTGTTGATGGAGTCTTTCTTTGGCTATTGATCTTGCTCTCGGATCTTATCTAGGTCATATATCCATTCAAGTTGGACCATACCTCTTGGAATGGTATTTTTTTTTAGACTGATGACTCCTATATCAGATTCAGCTTCTTCGGGCTTATCTTCATCAATTATTTGGGTAGAAAACACATCAAAATTGGTGATGAATTCCAAGATGTGCTTGGCATCATTGAAACTTTAGAAATGGGTGACATTGTCTAGCACAGATGGGGTCGAAGTCAATTCAACTGTGAACCTTTTGAGTCCTAACAAAGAGAGGCATTATAGTAGGTTGGCTACTTGGGCCAAGGCATCAGAAGTATGGTTCTATGATCAAGGGATTAATTGAATGTTAAAGGCATCGAGGATTTCCAAAAGATCCCAAACCCTATGCCTATAATTTGATAACCTTTGGTCATTGCATGAACATATTTTTCTGACCTAATTTACTACCAATTCCAAATCACCAAATACTTGTAACATTTTGAAATTATTTCTTAGAGCCATTAAGAAACCATGAACTAACACTTCATAATCTACTACATTGTTGGGAAAATAGAACTAAATCCTATGAGCAGCAAAGTTGGTCTTACACATAGGACTGATGAGTTCAAATCCAACTCCAACTCCATGCTTGGACTTAGATCTATCAAAGTGTAATGTTCAAAACTTAGAATATACTTTGAATTCGGGTCCAATCATGCATTCATTCTTCCTTGGTTGTGTACTTACATCTACCATTCTTGGAACGGGAACATGCTCATCATGGTTAGTGGCAGGCTATCTATTCAGCAACTCTTCTCAAGTTGTGGCCTGTTATTTGATCTGCTCCACTTCCTTCTAACATAAAAAACACTCAAACTCTAAGTGGGTAGCATTATGAAGTCTACACTAGTTAGGAAACAAGATCTCTTGAAAATCCATTCTTGCTCCTAGATTAAGTTGTTCATGTATGAATTTTTCCATGAATTCTTGGAATCCATCTAGCAATCCTAAGTTACCATCACCACAAGTCTCATCATCATCTGATTCTACCAACATTTCTATGCTTTGGGGACTTAAGACAAATTACCAAGGGGCTACATAGTACCAAGAAGACCTCCTCAACTGCCTCCTCTTCTAGAAACTCTAATTCTCTTTGATAATCCATGAGGCAATAATTAACCATTTTTATTGTAGAAAACAACACCTCATTGGTATTGTTATATTATGTGATCATGAATTTCATGTGCAACTCTTGATCTATATGGATCTGGTTTGGTAGCCCCTTCCATGGTAGCCACATGTGAGAGAAATTAGTTGTGGCATACCCATTCAATACGTCCAAAGATTATTTTGTACCTTTTAGGAATATCTACCACCTAGATGTCAATAACCAGTTGCACCCTCGGATTTGTAGCGATCTGCATAGGGATGCAATTGATTTCTCCAACGATGCTCACTTTGGTTTTATCCAATTGAGTTACTTTTCTCCTTGAAGGCATGGGGAAAATCCCAAGATCCTTGCATACAACCAAGGGCATGACATTGGTTGACGCTCCTAAGTCAATCAGAAAATTGTGCAAAATCTTCCCAAATATTCTAGTTGTAGTAAGGAAGGGTGGCATTTCTAGCTTTCCTTGTAATAAACCCATAGGCACGTTAGCCTTGGCTACCTAGTTCCTATCCTTTTCATTTGTCTTTCCTTTGGTTTGCACTTGATTTTTCTCTGTGGCGAGTTGTTTTCCAATTTTCTAATTGGAAGGGGCATCCTTTTTTTTCCCTATGATTTCTTGAATTATGGGCTCATGTGTAGGCTCTTTGAAAGAGACTTTCTTGGCTAGTGTATCTTGTGTCACTTTGGAGGAAGGGGTCCCATTGATCATTCTAAAAAAGGAATTCCTAACCATTGGGACTTTGAGAAACTTGCAAGCGGACAAACTTAGCTTAACCTTTTTGAATTCTTTGGCTACATATTCTCCCATTTGTTTAATTTCAACCTCACAAGGGGCATTTGGGAGAAGCTAGAAGGCAGGTTGAGGTTTTGACCCTACTACCTATTCCTATTAAAGTATTGGGTAGGTACATGGGGATAGCTTGGGTTGTTACTGGCATTTGGGTCAGGAGGGGTACTAAAGTTATTAGGTGGGGTAATCCTTTGGTGAAACATTTGGAATTCATCTTCTCTTAGATCTTCCTCATCTATTGGGCCATTATCTACTAAATTGAAGAGCTAAGACAAAAGACTTGTTATGCCTTGCATAACCACCCCATCTTTTTCCTTGGTCAAAATGGGTCCCCCTTGTTTTTCTTTATTTTTGATTTTTTGTTTTTGAGTCTATCGGAATCAGAACCGGAACTAAATCAGGTTCTGAAAGTTCCTTAAGGCTTGTTTTTTGGTTCTATCCTGACAGTCTTTTCTTTGTCTTTATTTTTTTCTTCAGCGGAATCAAAGCTAGAATGAGTGTTGACTTAGTCTTTACTAAAAAATTGCAAAATTGTAATTAACCCTGACCCCGCCTCCGCTGTTTTGACTTTTGGTTTTGTCTTGAATTTTTGTTTGTGTTTTTAGGTCGGTCTTTTTACTTTGCTTTTTGTTTCATTTTTAGTTGGTAGACCTGGAACTGAAATGGGAATTGAGTTTGGGAATTTTATGAATTTTAGATTCCGTTTCCATTTTAGTTCCAACCCCGCCACTTTTTGTCATTGAATTTTTGACTGAAGTTGCACTGCAGGCGAGTGTTCTTTCTCTTACAGTTCTGACTCCACCTTTACTGCATTGTAATGCATTAATGGTGGTTGTCAGTGTAGGTAGAAATTCACATATTTACCTTTATTAAGGGTTAAATCCAATCATTATTGTTATTATTACAAGTCTAAGAGCACGAAGAGCAATAGCAGAGTTCGTTTGAGAAAATTGGTCAAGATAGACAAGGGATATTGTGTGCGAATCGATTCATAAAGTTAGCTTGGGTTTGTTTGCGTTTGAGTTAGGTTTCTTATCTTTGTTGTTCATTGTTTATTTGCAATTGTGTTCATTGTGTTTTGCTTTATATCTTCTCGTATGTTCAATCGTTGTGTTTTAAGCCAAATCTATGATCATCAATGTGATTGAATGAGAAGGTTCTTGTTTTGTCTTGTTTGTTTTGCTTTACTCTTTGTTTTCTTATTTTATTGTGTCGGTTCTTTCTATTTTTAGGTATTGTCGCTTTCACATCTTAATCATGATTGCATCGTGTTTGTTTTGGGTTTGCTGTAGATTATATTAGATTAAGGGTTTTTACAGTGAGTTAGGGTAGATTAGATTTACTATTTAAATTAGGGTTTCATCATTTGTTTTGGTTTGGTAAAATAGCAGGGTTTAAACCCATGCCCTAGTTTTATCAGGTTGGTCAGATTAGGGTTTTGTATCACTTGATGATCATGATTAAATAAGATTTAAATAATGGCCCTAAAATGCAATTGTTCCCTACGGTCATATGAGGGTAGAGTTTTAAAGCTGCTTTTCCATTTTAAAGCGACCTAGGTTTTAATCATGAAGTTATGCTGAAAATGAATAAAATATTTGATGACTTCATGATTAACATAGGCGGAGGCAGGATTTGAATTCATTACGGATGTAAGATTTTTGCTTTTCAAATTTATCGGTTCCATTTCTATCCCGTTTCCAATTCAGAGTTCTAAAAGGTTTTCTTGAAGTATATGATAACATAGGCGAGGGCGAGATCAAAATTGATTATGAACTTAATAATCTTGTTATATGAAAGTTATCGATTGCATTTTTATCCTATTTCTGGCTTCGAAGGTAATGGAAGTCTTCTTTGAAAAGTAATGATAATCTAGATGGAGGCGGAAGCCGAGTTGAATCCGGATATGAAAATTGTTAAAATGGAAGAAAACAATTTTTTTTTGTTCCGATCCCAGTTCCGACCATTATCCTGGCTCCGCCCCGAGCCCGTTTGTTATTAGGGGAAGTATCAGTATCGGCTTTTGCTCCAAGTCTGGTAGTTTTGTAAAAGGGATTCTTTTGAGTTTCTTTCTGGTCCTGTCTCTGATGTATATGCGACAGGTATGTTTTAAAAGCATATTTTATAATGATTTATAAAAGATCTAATTAGAACTTTTGCTTTGCAGGAGAATTGAAAGATGCCAGGAACATCAGGAGAGGCTGCTCGAAGGAATCAACTAGCTGGAACATCAAAGACAACACCAAAAGTAAAGAAGGTGAAACCAGAGCAGTTTCCTTATACATTGAGGTATGATCATAGGAATCCGGTGGTGAAAGTGAGCAAGGTAGAATCAGACTGGTCAGATATTACGGATGCCAATCTGGGCCAATACAATTTTGAAGAATTACATGAAGAGACCTTTGCAGAACGAGGAAACTTGACAGGGAGAACACAAAGGATTGTTGACTCTAGTCTTGCACATATCATTGTGTTTCCTTTATCAGCTCAATGTCCAAAGTTGATATTGACAGTAGCCAGTACTTACAATCCTACTACAAGATTATGCATGGATTCACAAAATAATGTGATTATAGATCTTACTCCGCAAATGTTCCAAAGTATATTCAATGTTCCTGATCCCAAGAACTTGGTGCAGTTGACTGAAGTAGAGGCATTGGAGAAGTATAGCAAACATAAAGACTCCAATAAGTCTCACTTGAACAAAAAATGGTTAAACACCGAGAAGAAATCCTTAAGCAAGCTTGTAGATCAGCCAAAGAGGGCAGATTTCAAGAAGGAGGTATCTGACTTAATATTAATGTTGTCCATAGTGTTTGGGAAGAGGGATGCCTTCCACTTCAAGGAATGGATGTTTCATTTCATTCAAGTAATCTTTCAGGGTGATTACCAGTTTGATTGGTCGATGATTGTTTCTGATGCCATACATCATCAACTCATAAGGGTTATACAGACTAAATCCTTCTTCATGACTTCTTATGTGCTCTATGCTACAACAAGATTGGGGATTTTCCTAGGATTAAACAAAGTAGGTATAATGGGAGTCTTGGATGGACAAAAGAAGGTATGGGAACACTACGATCAATTATCTCTCAAAGTTGCTGAAACTCACTTCAGAAGAGTCAATGATGCATTTTTATATGTGGTTATCAACCAGTTGAGTGGAGATGCAGGATACAGGTTGAGTCCGGAAGCTATGGCTTTTATTGCTGAATGGGGAAGTTGGTACATCCAATACCCTAAATTTACATATTTCAAGTTATTTGGTTTTGAAGGCCACCCACACTTGCTTCCAAGATGTTGTAGCAATAGAATAGTGCTTATGGAATTTGTATATCAATCCATCGGAGTTAATGCTCGGTTCGGGATTAAGCACAAGACTGGATGTCACAAATTTCCAATTAAGTTGGGGGAATATGGTTGCCAACACTTGAAGGGAGCAAAGGGAGTTTGTAATGAGTTGATACAATTGAAATTGGGATTGTATACAGCTCGTAAGTATTTTGATCCAAGGAAGAAAATGTATGCCTTATTACCTTCAGTATTCACTAGACACTTTAATTTGTTAGAGGACTTTTGGTGTGATCGGCAGGATGAATATGATTTGAGGAAGAAGAACTATGAAAGATTGTCGGTTGCACTTATGGCAGAGTTGGGTGTTAAAGAAAATATTCCTGACACATTGGTGGATGATGGAGTTGTATTGGATCCCTCGTATGAAGCCTTGAATATTGGCACCAAAAGCTTAGATCCAATAGACTGGAATGAGGAAGAAATAATTGATATAAAGAAAATTGAAAGAACAGTTTTGGATAGAAGTGTGCAATGGCTGATGATGAAAGCTCAAGCTGCTCAGGGACCAGTCCTTAAAAAGGGCAAAGGATACAAAAGAATCAAGAGGAAGACACCTCCCAAATAACCATTGCAATTCTTTCCTCTGGACATGGAAGAAATAGAACTTGAGGTGGTAGATGATGAAGAAGAAACACAATAAGGAGATGTTCCCATTGGAGGATCTGTTGTTTCTACACCCACATTGGGTGAGTCATCCACACAAGCCCCACTAACAAGGAAAAGGAGCAAAGAAGTTCAGGAAGGAGTACTTTATGGCATGGCTGAAACTACTAGGGGGAAAGAAGTAGGCGAAGAAGTTATGGAAGTTGAGACAAACTCTGATGAAACTCTATCAGAGAAGGATTTGCAAGAAAACATGTCGTTAGATCATACTATTGAGCAGATTCTTACACAAGAAGAGCAATGGAAACTATTTGAGGATGCTACAAGATAATTTGATGCAAGGGCTGCAGTAGAGAAGCAAAAGGAAATGGATGCTAAGCTGCAAGTTGATGCTCTACTTCACCAGCAGTAATTGCAAGCAAAACAAGTTGAAACAAGGGCAGCAATTGATGAAGTAGAGAAGCAAATGAGGCAACGAGAGCATGAAATCAAGGTCAAAGTAGAAAATGACAAGTTAGAACTGATTCAGAAGATCCATGATCTTGAGGAGGAAAAAGAAACAAACCAAAGGGAAAAGGAAATCCTAGTTGCCAAACTGAAACTTGCAAAAGAAACTCGACAGAAAGAAGAAGAAGTTGAAGCTCTAAGGAAGAAAAGAGATGTTGAAGAGTTAATAAAGAAACAGCAAGCTGAAGAAGAAAGGGAAAAGGCAGAGAAGCTCATGACCTTGGAAATGGAGAGGATAGAAAAGGAGAGATAATAGGTTTTGGAAAAAGAAAGATTAGAAAAAGAAGGTCAAGAAAAAGAAGAAGAGGAAGGAAGGAAGGAAGAGAAAAGAACAAAAGGATAGAGAAGAGGCTAAAAAGTTGGTGCAGATGCATGTGCTGTAGGAGCAACAAAAGAAAGCAAAGGTTGATTCTCAACCCGAGGTAAATATTCAGCCACCCTCTACAATTGTTGCTTCCTCTTCCATGATGATGACTGCTCCTAGTGCTCCTATATGGTAGAAGTTAGACCTGTAGAAGAGAGCTAGAACACCTCCTCAACCTCTTAATTGGGAGGACATGATGAAGGGAATTAAGTAGGAAAAGCCTAAGAAGAAGGCTAAATTCTTACATTCTACCAAGCTCACAGATAAAGGGGAGATAGTTGTTGAATGTGCCATGCCTATGATAGAAAAGGGGGTAGGGGACATGCAACTGACAGACTATCAATTGAGTATGGTTAATTTGGGAAGACCCAATAGGAATCAACAAATGGATCTAATTGATGTAGTGGCATCAACAACTAAATCAAGGATGATGAAGGACAAAAAAAAGAAATATGGGCTTAAAGCTCAACTGGATTAGTTACATTCATTCTTGAAGAGTGTTTCCTCTCCAAGGTCACAACAAGTTGCAGCCATTGAGACTCCTATTTTGTTAAGCAAAAAGGAGGTAGATGATTCGGTGCAAGTTAGAGGTAAGGTGGAGATGGTAGATAAATGGATAGACAAATTGAACCGAGAGATAGGAGAGGTTTTAGAAAGAGGGTTTGAAGCCTACAAAGAGGCAGAGGGGGTAATAAAAGAGATGCATCAATATATTGAGGCATCAGAAAAACAAGAAAAAGAGTACAAGGAGTATAGTGAAAAGTTAGAAAAGATAAATACATTGCCTATAACTACTCTTCTTGAGCACTCTATACTTGAAGATGATAACAAAGACTTTGTAGAAAAGACTTCTCGCATACTCAAGTTTAGGACTGGCTTTTTGAGCAAGCATAAGGATGAGATTCAGGAAGCGGTTAATAATTTAACTGAGTAGTTGGAAGAATTGGAAGCGGTCATGGCCATAATTGTAGATGTAAATGTAATGACAAAAGATTGCATGTCTTTGAGTCAGGTTAGAGAGAAATGGAACAAAATATTTCAATGACTCATGCAGGAGAAGGATGATGGAGGAGACTTGGTAATAGATCGGCTTGTAGAAGTCAAAGAAGAAATAAAAGTTGTAGGGAGAGAATTGATAAAGGTTAAAAGTATGAAAGAGTTTGCTGCAGTTGAATTGGATCGGATCAAATTTGAAGATGACTAGATTGATGGGCCAGATATGGATATGCTACAACAAGTCTTCACTAGTTATGATGAGTTCATTGCGGATCCATCTTCACATGCATAAAAATCTTGCATGCATGATGTTCTTCTTCCTTGCATGTTGCATGCATGCAGCACTGATAGTCTTGAGGACACATGACTTCTTTTCTTCTATTTCTATCTTCTATTTTTAGATCAAACTGAATGTATAATGTAAGAACTCAAGATCAAAGTTGATCTGAGTTTCCAAGAAAGATGATTGTTCCTAAAAAGGTGGAAAGCTTAAAATAGAAGTGAAGTTCGAACTTCTTTTGTATATCTATAAATACCTAATGGGTATCATATTGTAAAGGTCGGCTAATTGAGAATTGGATTAGCTTACCTGAAGGCTAGGAGATAGAGTTTTGTAGTGATCATTGTTTTGAAGATACATTGTTATTTGATAGTTTTATAGTTAATAGAATTGCAGGTTTTCTCAAAATATGGTATTTTGGAATTAAATTGTTTTTTTGATAAGGCTGATAAGTTATAATCCATCTGAATGCCAATGATTGTGCTATAGCATGATAGTTTCTTATGTGGTAAAAGTCATTAGAAGAAACCAGATTTAAAGATTATCTTGTTAGATTGTCATTGAATTAAGTTTATTTGAGGTTTGTTGATCTATGATTTTAATGATGAATGAATGTGTGTTGTTTTGAAATCCTTGAAGTATTCATGATATTGTAAGTGTGGAATTAATTAAGCTCCTGAAATGTATGCAATGGTATAGATCATTCTATAGGTTGTGTCATCTTATGGTTCTCTAGATCTGATTGAAAACATTAATTATTGAAGATATATGTCCAGACATTAGATAAGATTGATTCAAGATTCACTAGTTACCCCTTTGTCCTATCTTTTTCTTTTGTTTAAAACCCACTTGTTACCAAAAGAGAGTCATAGCTTAAAGTCTTTTATTACCAGCACAGGCCCCTTGAACATTACAGTTGGATGAACCAATTGAGTGACACTAGACAGTTGAGAACCAACTACCAGGACCTTGGAAGTTAGGCCACTATATGTAGTCTTTCTTTTTCAGGAGAAATAGAATAACAATATTTTTTTTTAATGTTGTTTGTGTCATTTTAACCATCAACAAGACTTTCATCACTTACCTCTTTTTCTTCTTCATTCTTTGGGGAGGCAACCTCATTCTCGGGTTTGTTTCTTTCACTTCATGGAAACAGGGCCTAGTTGACCATGATCATGGAAGAATCATATGGCTCAGACGAAACTATGTCTCTACAACCCGCACTATCAACAATGTTTTGGACCTCCACTTGAAATATTTTTGTTACTATTTAGAAATTAGGGCAATCTAATTCAAAATGCCTACTTGTCTTGTGAATCTTGCACCATCTGGATAAGGCAGCCTCAGCTAAATATACCCCACTAGTTGTTTTCTCCATATTAGTTGGCTGAACAAGAGGAGTCAGAACAACTCCATTTTTCAGTATCGTATTCCATGTCCTATTTTATCTTTGTGAAGGATTTTTGTCAAAGTTTTGTCCCAAATTCTATTTCCTTTCATAGTTCTATCTAGAAGAGGCACCAAAATTGCAATTTTCACGATTGAGGTTAGCTTGGATGTTTCTTTGGGAAGCCTGCAGCTGGTTGTTCTAGTTCCTTAAGTGTTTCATCTTAGTTGGAATCTTATTAATCATTTCAATTAACTTATCTATTTGGTCCTTCTCTACATTTTTTGGTTGTGAAGCGAAATTTGAAGAAAAAACAATTGTACTGCTGGTTAATTCTAATGAGTGGGTGGGAACTCAAAACTTTGGAGGTATGGCGACACTTGGGGTGACTAAGCATTAACTTGTTGTTGTTGGGATAGAAGGAATTGAGATGTAGGAGGCACTTGATTCAATGGTTATCCGGGGTGGGGAACCATCATGAGTTATGGAATGGGGTTCATCAAAGGTGTTTGTTGTGCTAAAGCATGAGAAATCCCTTGGACTTGACATGGATGGGAAATCTACCCCAAAGATGGTAGCGGACCAAAAGTGTGTTGTGTCAAATTTGTATCTGCTTTAACTGCTTTTTTGTAGGCATCTAGCAACTGACTCGATGGTGGGTTCATCCATTTAATTAAGGCAGAAGTGAAGTTATCTAAGGCTGCATAGTATACTAATCTGGTGGAAGGATCATCAACTATATACAGATATTGCAGCCTCATGTACGCTCTGTTAAATATGTCATTAAAAGAGTTAATTGGCTCGGTGATCTCCCTTTGAATGGACATGAACTACTGGTATAACTCTAAGGGACTGACCTAGATCTTAAATTTTTGCAAGAAGGCATTGTTAAGGAGGTCCCAAGTGTTAATGGATCCCATCAAGAAATGGATGTACCAATAGAAGGCCTCTTCTCCCAAAGATTAAGGGAAGATCTGACAGGCCACATCCTCATGTATGGTTTTCATATCTTTCAGGGTTGTTTGAAAAACCTTGATGTGTTCTTCTACTATCCTTTGTAGGTCTTGAGAATTAAACTTGGTACAAAATCCCTTCGGGTTCTTTGGCATATCATGGTAAAGATTAAAGGACAAAGGAGACAAAACTTTGCCTAGCCATGCCATGGGAGGTAGAGGTGGAGGAGGTTGTGCCATATTGACTTGAGTTTTTCTAAAAGAGGCATTTTTTGATGATATTGCACCTTGAAATTGGAAGGCAAGGACTGGGACAACACCCAGGCTATGGGAAGTGAGTGGTTGAAAGGCAACTTGTGACGGCTAGAGGGAAGTGGGGGACTAGAAGAGGAAGATGAGTGTGTGACAGATGGACGGAGGATGCGGGTGAATAAGATGAAGGGGGTGAGGAGGATGGGTCTGAGTCTGATCTTTGAGTCCTTCTTGCCCTTGTAGGGGGTTGAAGTTCCTAAAATTCCCCTTTGTTGGGTGTAGATCTAATAACTCAGTAGAATCTCTCAAGGGAAAAAGATCCATTTTGATCCAGCTTAACTTCAAATTGGCCCTCCTTCTAGTGCCAATTTTTTTGATGGGTGTTTTAGCACTTCTCAACACAGGTAATGTATAGGTGCATCACCTCTCTTGAATGGAAATCTCCAGCACCAAGTTGTTGAAAATAACCCCAAGGTCTATCGAATTTCAGGTCATGACATGCATGGGATATCTTAGTTGGTTTAATGTGATCTTGTTGGTTATCACATGGTATCCTTACAGAAGTTAAACTAGAGGGAAACTAGATCCTTGGATGGAATTTATAAAAAAATTGAAAGTTTCTCTATTGCTGCAAGTTCAAGACAACAGTTTTAAACTCCACTTTCATCTTCTGATTTTGCTTTACAATGTGCAATGAACTTTATCTAAAGAACCTATTCAAAAAAAGGATAAAAGGGTAAAGGAAGGGAGGAGTTCCTAGGCCTAAAACTAATGATGAATAGTGATAATGGAGGACCCTACGCTGGATAGCCTTCCTAAAACTTAGTTCCACTTAACCATATTAGTTTAGAGTCTCATGAAACAAGTGCAATCTTCTAAGTTCTATAGATTTTCAACCTTTCATTCACAATAAAACATGAACAAGATATAGAATTTAAGCGCAAGATTCATATGAGGTTCATATTAGCTTTATACTGCACTTTATCATCAATAAACAACAAAAACTTGAACAAGGAAGGTCATCAACATAGCATAATTCTTCAAAACCAATGAACAAAATTAACTAATTTACCAAAGCATGTAAAACACATAGAACATAAATGTTAATCTACTCAAATTAACTACATATGAGAAGAATCATGCAACATGGAGTTGGAACTCAGGAATTCACCAAATCAATGAATTGATATTCACATTCTAGTAGCATGTCTGTACAAAAAATCAACTCCCTCTTGAAAATGAGAGGAGACCCCTTATTTATACTGTCTAAAA
Source organism: Sequoiadendron giganteum (assembly GCA_007115665.2). NCBI lineage: Eukaryota > Viridiplantae > Streptophyta > Pinopsida > Cupressales > Cupressaceae > Sequoiadendron > Sequoiadendron giganteum. The sequence continues at coordinate 169,983,280 of CM021103.1, read as the reverse complement.
AGAAATATGAGTGGCCAAAATTTAATCTCATTGTGTGGCCAAGACTCACTACAAATTAGATTTTCACCTACCCCAAAATATTTAGCAATTTAAAATATATTCCTTGTATTTTCCCTATTTTGTCCTCTTGTGGGAAACACTGTAGCTTTTTTTTTCTAGTTGATTTCCTTTGTTGTAGCTACACTATGAGGAATTAATCAGAAATCACGGGATTTCCCTCATCCTTCTTTGTAGTGGAATACACTACAAACTTTTGATTCAATGTTTGAAGCTTATTCCACTCCATTATGTTAGATTAGAGCACTTGGAAGGTCCATTTCTTAGATTTGTCACTGAGCACATCCCAATCCTTGTCACATTTGGTTGTATTTTGTACCACTTGTTCTAATTGGGCGAAGGCACGAGCAAAAAACTCAATGAAATTTGGAGGGAGGACGTCAATTGCCCCTTCATTTATTTTCTTTAGGAAATACGGTCTTATCTTTTCTAGATCAATCTCAATAAAAGGCATGTCAAAATTTGTCATTAATTTGAGGTACTCCACGCATGCTATTCTAATCTCCTTAACCTAGTCGATGTCAAGTTCTACTTCATGGAGCACCCATTCTAAGGCTTTTTTCCTATAGTCTAAGATCATTTTCCATGTCTCAATGAGACATTGATCACTCTTTGCCAATGCAAGCTCCTTTTCGCATGATTTCTAGGGTATCTTGAAGATAGCCTCAATCTTAGGGTACGTGATCGAGTACAACGTTGGAAAATCAGTGTTTAAATTCCTCATGCTCTCCATCTATTTTTAGATTTTTCAGGAACCTATTTTCTATTCTAAAGGCCTGACCGATGCCCATATGTCCATTATATATGACACGTTGGAACCAATATTCAACATCCTTGGTCCAACTCTTTCTCTTCTCTAGCTTAGTAAAGTGTACTTCGAACAACAACAATGGGGGAGCTGAGGATGTGGTAGGGAGCTCCTTAGTTGATGACCATTGTTGAATATAAGTTGTCAGATCTTTCACCTATGCCTTTAGCTCCTCTTTAGTGGTCTTATCTTTGTTCATTTGGTGCATGATGGTGGTGACAAACCCCTTAATATGGTCAATATTTTGTTCTCTAGTGGCTGTCCCTAGATCAATGGTAGAAATATTATAGCTTACTCCCTCTTCTTCCATCATCAGAGTAGCTATCTATACTATTTTGGATCCTGAGGCATCCATTGTCAAATGAGATCTGACCCTTGACTTTATTTCCTTCTTTGCATTTATTTGGGATTGAGCCAAGATGGCATCCAGTCTTGCCTTTGGATCCATAAGGGTTGGGGTTTTCTTCTCCAATTTCTTCTTGAGCCATTAAGGCATCTGAGATTCCCCTTTTGGTGATTCATGATCATCTTCTTCCTTATGGGTGTGTTGGATTTGCATTACTTTGTCACCCAAATTCTCCTGCTCTAGTTTTTCTTCTTCTTCTTCATCTAAATAATGAATGAATATTGTTTATTTCCTTAGGGACTTAGTTGTTGTGTGTTCCTTCCCCTCAAAGGTTCTCTCTTCTTCCTTTTCTTTCTCATGCCCATGTTCTTCATGACATTCTACTTCTGGGATTTTTCTTGTTTCAGCCTATTGTTCAAGTTTGTCTTCTTCTTTCTTTCCTCTTTCTTCTTCTTCTTGTTCCTCTGGAGGAGGTATCTCTTTATCATGTTTAGAGCTCTAATCTTGATCCCATTTTGGAGGTTCAGTTTCCTCCATTTCCTCATCAATATCTTTCTCTTCATCAAAGGGTTATTTTTCAACTTCTTCCCCAATGTCCTTAAGCTATTAGGACAACTCTTCCTCAAGATTTGGGTCAGATTTTTCCACAATATACTTGGTTCTCAGCTCTTCAACATCTTCCTCATAGGATTTTGTTTCCCCTTCTTCATGTACCACTTTATCAATTACTAGATGTTGATATTCAGGATGCTTGTGGTAGTCATCCGCTTCCTCCTCCATCTCTTTGCTTGCTTCCCTCTCTCACCTCTCCAATTATTTAGAGATTTTTATTGTTACTTCCATCATAGGTGGCTCAGTTGGAGGAGGAGGGACAAGGAGGCCAGTGATAGCTTGAGCCAAGGCAGCTTGTACCGAAGGATTCAAAAGCATCCCAAAAAGGTTAGATAATATATTTTGCATGTGTCGAGCAAGAGCCTCTAGGAGTGAGAGAGTAGCCATTGTTGTCATTGTTTTAGCAAGTGGAAGAGATAATGATGGAGACATGGATGAGGAAGAGAGTGGAGAAGTGGTGGAGGATGAGGAATCCACAGCTATAACTTGGCAGAAGGGGAAGTGGAGGCAAGGTGCACTGAAATTTCCACTGTAGGTGGAGAAGAGGCAATCATCACCTGAGAAGCAGACGTAGAAGCAATAGTAGTGGCAATAGCAGAGGTGGTGACTATGAGAGTGGAGGCATCTGGTGGGGACCTTGGTTTCTTGACATCGTGTTCTTCTCCTTCATGGAGTGGGTCCTCCTAAATGGTGGGATTTTTTGTGAAATTTCTTGATTTCTTTGGCTTCTTGGAAGGTTCACCCTTTGAGGCCTTCCTTTAATATACCTTGGACTTAGGCTAGAATTCAGCCATTTATTTTATTTTCCTAGATAGTGTGGTGGGAGGATATTTTGGAGTCTCCCTAATTGGGGCAGAAGTGGAAGAGGCACTTTCAGTCTCACTCTCAAGTGGATCTTTGAGCTCCCCATATGTTAGGGTCACTTCCTACAGCTTTAATTGAGAAATTTTCTCCTTGATCCATTGTTTTCTCCTTGCCTCAATAGGCTTCATTAGAATATCAAGGTCATTGACCTCTTCCTCATTCCAGTCAATTAGTAGTAGTGGAAAATTGGCAATAGCATCATGTCTTGGATCTACCATAGTATTCTCATCTTCGAAGATTTGATCTGGCACTAGAAACAAGTTCACCGTTTTGATGAAGTATGCCATCATGTGCATGTAATTCCGCATATGAATCTCCTTGTCATCTCTACAATTGGTCCAAAATTCCTCTACATTATGTAGGTGGGCGTACTCAATCTCGGCCACCTTCTTCAATTTTCCATAAGGGTCCATTCACGTTCTGGCAGTGTAGAGCTCCAAGTTGTATTCATTTAGCTCCTTATCAAAGTACTCCACACACTAGGATGTGTGAAGTTAATACATACCCTATCCAAATATGATAGGATAAGGGATCCCCACTCTATTCTTGCTACTTAGGAGGGCGTGTGTAGGTTGTAGTTATTAGGAGAGTTCAAGTAGTACTAGTCGGTCATTCAAGTACCAGGGCAGTTTATATGTTTTCCCTAAGAAACCCTCAACTCGGATGTATGTAAACTTTGGAAACTAGATGAATAAGAAGCCAAGCCGGTGAATGTAGGCATTGGAACTATAAGTAACCCTCATCTCAAAGTCACCTATAAGTAGCTTGATGATATGTCTGATGAAGGCATCATTGACTCTGCAATAGTCTTTTTTGAAGTTTTAGAATTGAAGTTGGGGATACCTATCATAAACCTTCAATTCCCTACCTAGATTTGGATTTGGTGTGAGAAATATTCCCCTGTATTGGGCATGGTCAGCAAGCAAGTGGACCAGGTACAATGTCATGTATAATTATTAAGTCCTATTTATGCCTACAAATTGCTCATGCAAGTAGTGGATGATCATTCCAATTTAATAGAACATGGTTTTTCGTCTGATTATCTCCTCCATGAAGTACACCATCCACTCTTGAAAGAAGATTGCATTCAAGAGGCTCATAAATCTACTTAATAAGGTTACAAGGTCATTGTAATCCTCAAAAAAGTCACTTTTGAAGATTTCTTGGGGCACTTTGTTCATGCTACCCCTCTTCTCCTTAATCCAGTACTAATTGATAAGTTCCTTAAACCTAAGGGGGTTGGCATCCCATGTTTTTTGAGTGTATTCTTTGGTTCTATCTTCCATTTCATTAAAGGTGGGGATATGGAAAGTTCTCCTAATTGACTTGGCAGATAAATCAACCAGTATATTACCATATTTTTCCACTATCTTCTTTGTGTCCTCCTGGTATGCCTCTTTGCGCGCCATTACAAGCTCAGGAGCTATGAGGGCACGTGGGAGCCTGACGGCCTTAGCCAACCACTATTTTTTATTCTTCTGGCATTTTCTATTGTGGGGTTGATCTGGACCCTTTGTTTTAACTCATCAATATCAATGTGTCACAGATTAGTATCTAAGATTTCTCTCTAGTCTATAGTGACCCTAGAGTTGAGGGGTTCACCTTGGAACTTGTACCTCATTTCTTCTTTATCCTCCTTACCCCTGGGTGCCTTCGAAATTTTCCTTCCTTTGTCTTTCTCCATTGTTTCCCTCAAAGACTCTACAATTGGTTCCATATATCCTACAGACAGAGGGGTAGTAAATGATTCAAGCATAAAAAATACGAGGAATGTTAGCCAAAATCTTAAAAAATGATGTTAAATTAGGTAATTCATCTTTCAAAGATCCTAACATCTATTTCAGGTCAATGTTAGACACTTGTTTGGGGAGTTAAAGCAACAAGGGACTAGGGTTGTGGACTTCCCTGGGTTGGCAATCATTTTGAAGGTAGTAGAGAACAAACAACAATTAGGGCATGGCGGCCCACATAACTTCACTCACACCAAGATTTGATCATTAGGTGGGATCCACTAGGGAGTTCAGGAAATCATAGCACATGTTTCAAGATCACTTTGAAGATTAGGAGGTATTATGATCATTTTTTAAGCATGCGGAAGTAGAGGGTAGCTCAGATTTTTGAGGCTCTATCATTGAAAATGACACTGGCAAGGTGACATTCCACAAGCAACATTCTGCCATGTGGGACCTGTGGTCTTCGAGGATCGCATCACAGTTCATTCAAAGATCAAGCTACTACAAGTCAAAAGGTTTTGGGAGGCATTGGGTGTCAACCATTTGAAATGGCATAGGCAGGACCGAAGTTTGGCTAGAGAGGCCAACAATATCGGGTTTGCAAGAAGCGCACACCTTAATTATTTGTTCATGAAAATCCGAGTGGAAACACCTAAGTAGGGTCCTGTATAGTGGACCCACGGGGATAGATGTCTATTTGGAAACAACAAGAGCGAGATGAAATCCCATGAACAACCACCTGTAAGGGATGGTCCTCCTAGGACCTGATCCTTAGTTATTTTCACATTTTAAGTCAATCGATGACAATAGGTTTGGGTTCTGCAAGGCGAAGGGGTGGTTGCTCGGGGCTGATTAGAATAGCGGCCATGCCATGATGACCCACGGACGGAGGTCCACAATGCGAGGTATGCAAAAAGGGGTGACACTTAATCATTTAAAGAGCGGAGGAAAATTAGGCAGTAGAGGCAAGGTCGAGACCCGTCGATCAAAAGGACGTCACCCTTTCACCATTTTGAGTTAGTTGTTTGATTAAAAATGAAAGCTCGGTGGAAACCCACAAAGGATGATCTCCAAGGGATAGGTTGCTCTACTTTAAGCTTGGGAAATGACCATGAATGTGGGGCCCAACAGGAAGATCGATGGGTTGAGAGGGATGTTGAAAACGTCAGATTCAAGACGAAATTCCCTAGATGAAAGTCCACATGGTTCAACCCGCAATGGTTAATGACCTAGGTAGTTTGGCTTGAAGTTCAACCTTGAATGGTGGCTGTAGAGGTGGAATCCGATGGGTAGGAGGATGTGACTAGATGATCATTTTGGAATAGTGTGGCTCAAGGGGCATTCCACAAGCGGAGGCCCGTGCTTGTTGACCTAAGAGTGTGAAAGGATCTTTGCGGTGGGTTCATGAATTTTAGTAAGTCTAGGATGGCCAAGTTGAGGGGGCTTCTCATCGGGGTGGGCCCAATGAATATTTTTTGTTGTTTTCAAGTCTGATAGTTTGAGGAATCGAAACAGTAGTGACAATCAATTTACAGACCTCCAAGGCACAAACACCTTGGCTCAAGAATGGTTGCAGGGAGGTTAAGTTTCGTGAAATCCAAATCATTGATTTCCAAAGATTTCTTCAAGTTTTAGAACATTGGTTTGTGGGGGAAGTATTCTTTTATCTAATTTCAAAGCTTTCATTCAAAAATACTTAACCATTTTACAATTTTATGGGAAAAACACATAGCCAAAGGTGACAAAAACCCTACCTCAGAATCCCACATGTATTATGATGAATCATAGTAGCAATGATGCTCGAATTGACGAAGGCAGGATGCGAGCATGGAGGTGGGAAGGGTAGGAGGCTCTAACAAGTGTTCTAAAAGTTTGCAGGTGAAAATGACAACTTGAACTAGGTTATTTATATAAAATATGGCATTAAATTCCCCTCATAAATGTGGGTATGGTGGTGTTTGGGGTTGGTGAGCAATCATATTGAAAATGGTGATAGGAATAATGAAGTATGCCAAGTGGATGACAGCCAGGAGTTAGCCATTTAGAATGACTGACAATGAAAATAGAGAACCAAGTTGCAGGTCCCACAAGGTGGGAGGACTTCAAGATAAATCCATTTGGAACAATGAAGATGCAAGGGAAACCCGTGTAGGGTGGACCTGCATTGCTCGGAAGAAACTAGTTTAAAGTTTAAAGGAAAACAGCCAAGGAAATCCCTCAAAGACTTAATACCTTCAAAATTTTAGGGTAGAAAAATATGGTTGACTCAAGATGATCCTCCTAATTTTCCTTTGCCACTTAGGACACAAAAATAGGGGGCATACAAAATGAGGTAGTGACAAAAGAAACTCAGTGAAGCAAAAAGAGAGGGTTCCCATTTTGTATGAGGCATGTATGTTTTAGGAACAATAGATACCATGTTCTCTAGCACCATATCCTTTTCCACTATACCCAAGTTTTTTCATTTCTTTCAGATTCAGTGATTTCTCATAATCAATTTCATCAAATTTTGTTGTGTAATTTTCTTCTTCTTCTAGAGTGGTTCAAGTGGATGCTTTTGAATTTTGTTTTGAAATTATTTCTTTTTATTTTCCCTTGTCAAATTCTTTATTTATGATCTCAATATTATCCCATGAATGTAGGTGTGAAATGTAAGGAACCCCAATCATATTCCAATAGCTTAGTGACTTCATCAATTTTCTTCTTGTGTTCTTCTTCCTTCTTGACATCCACTTTTTTAGTTGGATACTATTGGTTATTTTTTTGGGTAAGCAAACTTGATCTTACCACTCACCTATGAGTATGCCAAAATTCAATGGTTAGCAAGGGTAAGGATTGGCCAAAACATAAGTAAGGGTTCAGAGGCCCTCACTTCTTCACTTCAAGCTTTGTGGAACCCGAGAGGTTGATCCCTAGCAATGTAAATAATGCTCCTATGCCATTTGTATCAATAACACTATGATATACACAGATGATTCTCATATAGATGTTCAATTAGTAACTATATCAAAGAAGTTGGCTACCTAAACATAATTCAATCTTAGAGCATGAGAATGGTAAAACCTCATAACTTTGTATCCCTTTTTATAGAATTTGATTTGATGAATGGGTAATGATCAATTAAATCAACACAATACAACATAACTATTTAACTTATTCCAATGCGTCATTCTTGGAATAGGTTCAATATCAATACTTACATAACATAACCTTAAGTTCCACACCTAACAATACACGAATCTCTAAAATGTTGCATTACAGTATTTTAGCAACGTTTTTTAACCCTTACTTATTACTAGCGTCCTAACATTTAGTTTAATACAAATTTATAGCCATATTCAAGCATTTACATTAATTATTTGAATTAATAAACAAGAATAGATCTACACATCCATTTGAAATTGATAGAGACAAATAAGATAACCTTGATTATATTATTCATAATTTTTAAGACCAGTACATAGGAGAGGAAAATAGTGATGAACTTGTTCTATTACTATTATGTATTGCCAATATTATTGTTAAGATTGCATATGCGTACTGAAAAACATGAACTTAAGACATATCACTAGACTATTCAGTAACCCTTTCAGTCCCTGTGTGACTAAATCTCAGAAATAACTCACTAGCCAACCTCTCTTTGTAATAGGCCCTTGATTCCCATTTATAAAGACATGGGAGAAACAAGCAACAGTCTGAATTACAATTACATTTGCATTTGAGGGAAAATTTCACCCTAATTTCATAGATTCCCATAATGATTACACTTAATAATTTCAAGTCAATGCAAAGTAAAATATTAAAAAATCCATGTAGTCAGTTGAATATGAGCCAACCTTCCAAAAGACATCGTTCATTGATGCAACACCACCAAAATCCCACATCCACATAGACCAAAGAAGATTCTCCACAAGTACTAGAGGAAAAAACCTACACAATTCTTGGAAAAAGCATATTTTTCATTGAGGATACAAAGTCCAACACTTCTCCATTACACCGGCAAAACTTATTTCCACATCAGCACCAAAATTAAAGGTTACATGCATGGTGAAGAAGATGATTCTGATGTAGTGGCAATGGTCTCATTGAAAACACAAACTTAGATGAGATGCTCCTTTGATTCATCAACATCAAAGTATGCTCAACCTTTGTGTGTTTGAGTTGAAACTGGAGGAGCAACTACTCCTCGCTCATCAGAGTCCTCAAATGGAACCATAGAAAGAAGGTAATGGACATACTCTAGGTCAGTATCACCTCCACCATCTAAAGGGCTATCATAAACAACAATGGGAGAAATGTGCCTCCCCATGTAGACCTTACGGTTCTTGTTTCTTTTATTTTCTCTCTTCATAGGCTTAAGCATTAGGAAATTATGGATTCATATGATCAAAAGGAGATAAAAAATAGCAAACATTCAATAAAAGTTAAATTCTATAGAGCAAGCAACTCAATATTCCTTTCAAACATTTGCATAAATACCTATACCTCTTAAACTCATAACATGTATGAGATAAAATATTCACCACTACATAGTACATGATACCATAAGATCAAAGCTCAGCATGAAAATTTCATGGTTATCTAAGAGTTAGTATATAATGCTATATATCATACAAGATTTGGCTGAATATTATAGCCAAGCAAGATCTAGGAACTTTTGTTAAATCACAAGAGATATCAAATATGAGAGAATAATGGTATTATATCAAAGGATGCAAATGATACATTATAATAGATTTAGATTACAATTACAACCCCTTGGTTATATTGACAAAGGTGAGCCAAAGGAATGCATAATATTATGAAATGTATCTTAATCTTACGTTGTGATACATAAATTGATAACAATCCTAAGTGAACCCTAAGTAAATTTAACTAACTATTATTAATATGACCTAGGTGATGAACTAGCTAGGTAAAACACCACTTTCACACCAATCATTTTTAAGATGATAGTATTTATATAATCATAAGATAAACTCAAGTTGATATGCTAGCAACTATGAAGCTCAAAATAACACAAAACATGCATGAATATGCATATCTGAACTAGAGCATAGATTGTATTGTGTGCTTAAGGCCCAAGAAATTAATAAGTCTAAATAAATGTATATTTCTTAGATCATTTATCACTAGGGGGAAAATAAATAATTAGGAAATTTATAAGAGAACATGACTTTTGTAGTTTTTGGTATCAGAAAATAAAACCTACATCATAGTACATGGCCTAATGGTGTTATTTACAAAATTCTATTTCAATTTGATAGGTATCATAATTATATTTTCCCTAAACACATAAGAATTTATAATGAAAAAATATTAATACTCTATTGTGTTTAAATAATGGTTGGAGTCCAGTTTTATGCATGATAGTTTTTAGTAAATTTATTATTTTCTTATGTAAAATGTTTCCTATGCTTAGTATGATTGTATGGAGAGATTTTGTTTGGAGCTAAGTGATTAATGTAAATAAAATAATATTCTCATGGAATCACCAAGAGAACCCACAATAATTTAAAGGAAGAGGTGGAAAGTACAGCCAATAGAAGGTTACAAGGAGCATACAACTCATATCACACTATCTTATAGTTTATGGATTTGATAAAATTAGGTATGTGAAGTGACATTTTTTCTTGTTTAGTTGATGAGCTATGATGGTTAATATATTTTAAAAAAAATTACCACTTAAGGTATTATGCATGTAATTGAGGTAAGTGAAATACCTTTCACTTTAGTCCTTGATCAATTTCATATCACAATAGGTCTTATACACATCAATTATCAATGAGTAGATATGTTCTAGGATTAAAATTTTAAATGAGAAAGCAGAACAAATATACCATGTGTGGTTCTATTTCTCATGTTTCTCTTTTCCTTGGCCTATAAAGTGGAAGAACCACTTGATTCTTTGTTCCTTAACCATTATCTTGATGCAATATAATTCAAATAAGATGAATCATGACCAATTGAATATGTACATTTTTATCAAAGTTAATTAATATGATATAAAAATGATTAATAATTAAAGACATTAGATTTCCACAGTCCATGTTCATAAGAGCTATTTCCATAGTCTATAAATCCACCCACACTAACCTCTACCTTCACTCTCCTTCCCACCACCACCCTACTCAAAAAAATTTCATCCTTAAAACCTTCACCTTGCGAGCCTTCCGTATTTGTGATCAAGAAAATTTAAGCCATGAGCTAGCTTATCTTTGTCATTTCTTCCTTTTAAATGGCTACAAAAACAAGAAAATCTATATAATTTTCAATCTTTCTAAATCAACCTTCTTAAATCCCAAGCCTTCTCTACCCTTAACCCCCCTAATGCCACCCTTATATCGAAGACTTATCCCAAAAAATCACCAAAATCCTTCTTAAAAGGAGCATTTGAATATGTTCTTTCAAGCCTTTATCAACCTTAAGAAGCCAAATCCCTTCTCTCAAAGACCCCAAATACATCTACCTCAATCTAGGTGTTTATAAGGTTGTTTGTTCATGTGGTATCCCTTACATAGGTGAGACTAGCCACTCTTTTAGAACTAGAATCAAAGAGCATTATGTTGACATCAAACATGAAAGAGCCATCAAATCTACCCTTGTTGACCACTCCTCCTCCACCAAGCACCACATCTGCCTTGAGAGCACTCAAATCTTATCCATAGAAAATAACTTCTTCAAAAGAAAACTCACGGAAGCCATTGAAATAAATAACCATCCTTCAAATATTAATCAAGACAAAGGGCACTGGAGCTTTTTTATTTCTTGGAAACCTCCTTTGTCTAACCCATAACCCACCTGCCTCCTTCCTCCCCCTCTTTCGCCTCCTTCCACCCCCTCCCTAACCATCCTGCTCTCTTTTCTCGCCTACCCAAACCCTGCTACCTTCATCTCTTCTTTCTTCCTCTTGTTTTCTCTCTTTCTCTCTTCCTTTTTTCCTTGGCTCCCCCTCTCATTTCTTCATTTTCCTCTCGTCTTGTTCTCTTCATTTTCTCTTTCTTTTTGTTCTTTTTATTTTCTTTATTTCTTCTTTTTCTTTTTTTGTTGTTCTTTTTCTTTTTCCCTTCCCATCTATTTAGTTTTCAATTATTTCTTTATTATTTATTTCATTTTTTCATTTTCTATTATTGCATTTTATTGTTTATTTATTTTTAGTCTATATATATATATATAGTCTTAAATTTATATTTACATTTGTGTATATTATTTTGACTAATACATATATATGCCTATTCTTTGTATATATATAGGTCTTATATTTTTATTTTTATTTGTTTATTTGCTTCTTTTAGCCTATTTCTTTCGATTTTTTAATTATTATTTTTTATATATATTTATTCAGATATTTATTCTCCATTTACTTTTTTTTTTTTTTTATTCTTACTTATATTTTTGTGCCTTCTTTTTTAAATTTTCATGTTTCTCATTTATGTTTTCTTTAGTTTTTATATAAGCATAATGTTTATGCTTATATAAGTATTTTTGTTTTTATATTTTTATATTTTTAAGTTTCTTCATGCTTATTTATATAAGCATATCTAATCTTATTTCCTTCTTTTTATTTGTTCATCATTTTTGTGAGTTTATTTTTTTTGTTTTTGTTTTTTTTTTACTTTTGTCTTTTCCATTCTTTCTTTTTTCTTGTTTCATTTTTTCTTATTCATTCAATTTTTGTTGTCCTTTTTATTTTTTATTTTAAAGTGTGCTATTATTCTTTTTTATTTCTCTATTTAATATTTTTAATACTTTATTTATCTATATATATTTTTTAATTTTTTTTTTTAATTTTTTAATTTTTATTATATAATTTTCTCATTATTTTGCTTGATTTATCAATTTTCTTTATTTTTTAGATTTTTCACATTTTATTTCTTTTTTATCTTTTATTTTTTTCTTTTTTTTAATGTTTTTGTTTTGTGGTTTCTAGCTCTTTATTCTTTATCTTCTCTTTTTCTTGTTTCTATTCCTCTAATTTTAGTGGTTTCTCTTTATTTCTTTCCCCCATCTAGTTTTATTTTTATATTCTTTTTTGAACCCTTTGCTACCCAACAACCCCCTCTCTCTCTCTCTCTCTCTCTCTCATTTCTCTCCCAACTCTTTTCTTCATCCTGATGATGGATCACAGAGTCTGATCCAAAACATTGATGCAAATAAATTGGCATTGTTGAATCCATAAAAAATAGCTCTTATGATTAATAATTCTCAATAACCCATTTTAAATTCACAATCATGCAATAATACATCTTTAGAAAAGGCATTGATAAAAAAAGAAATAAAAAAATAATGATTGAAGAAAATAAATTATGTGACATAGTTTATTTTGATTCATTGTAGCCTACTAAATGGTTTTTGTCTCCCAAATACCGTTCACTTTATTCCTTGACCAATCTCATGTCACTCTAGATCTTGAAAAAAACAAATCCAAATCGTAAGATATCGTCTCAATTTAACAAGTTTCAATGAGAAATCTTAACAAGTATATTGTTAGGCTTTCTATGTGTCATATTTCATTTGTATTAATGTAATGAATGGGATAATCACCTCCTATATATTTGAAATAAGATGAATTATGACCTTGAATATGTCAATGTTTTAAAAAATTTAATTATATTATACAAATGTGAATATTGCATTATAATTAGTCATTGAATATCATAATTCTAAGATAATACATCTTTAGCCGGGTCCTTAATGAATTCAAACAATAAATAAAACGTCGACCAAGGGAAATAAGTAACTTGATGTGCTATTATTGATTAGTTTTAGTCAACCATGTGCCATGGTTCTATTTGACTTTGTCAACCAAGTAGAAGAAACATGCTACATATTTGAGTAAGTTATTACCTTCATATTTGAGTGTTTGTTTGCATTTTTATGTATACATGTGTTAAATTGTTTGCAACTTTTGTGTTGAGAAATTCTCCTTCCTCCAGCGCTCTGTCAAAAACTAACCTCCATGTTTACCTCCAAAATCGACCAAATAGAGAGTGTGTGAATCCTTTGGTCTCCTTCTTTAATGTACTGTGCAATTTTGGCCAGGAAGAAATAACTTTTTCATCTTGTTGTATCATCTCCATCTTCCCTTTCATGTTCTCCTTCCACCCTTTTCCTCGTGAGCTATTAGTGGTAGGATTTCATGTGTTAGGTTGGAATAGCATATTGCACTAAGATTGTAGAGAGGAACCTGACCTTCTCCGGAGATTCAACCTCATACGTGGAAAGGTCCCACACCTTGAGACCATTTCCATTGTGTTATTGGAATGCTGAACTTCATACTCAGCAAGATGCAATTTCATGTGACATCAGAAAATTCTTCCATATAAATACAACCGAATTGAACGGAAAAAAAGTTTGAGAAAATAAATATGCTCAATCATTTTGTGGACGTTTGTTATAATTCATTAAATTAAAAGTATGGACAAGCATCTTCTATTAAAAAAACATTGAGAAGAAACTTCTACAAACATATATTAAGAGGACTGACAGGATGCAGCTCAATCCTAAAATGGGTTGTTTACCATTACATAAATCAGCAGTGTGGCTCACCAACACCCTGACATGTTTTCTTATTTTAAACTACACACGAGATTCTAGCATAAGGTATGGTTGGAATGTGAGAGAAAAGTTCAGATCTTTATTCCAACACTATGGCCATTGGAATGCTCTTTTTTATCCCTCAACTTCTTGTCCCTGGAGAGTCGTTCCGCCATTCTGCCATGTTGAAATAATAAAGTAAGAGATCTTATGGCGAGAATAAAAGCTACAAAACTAGACTATGGAAACACAAGGAAAGGTTAGGGTAGTAGGAGATACTTAGTCAATGCCATCCTGTTTGTGTAGTCATGTTTCACTATCTCAGGACGCCCAGTCTCTAAATCCAAATGTCTAACAGGTTTATCCAACAACTCTTGGCCTTTCTTAACAAGATTCCTCAGGTTTTCATCTGTACTGAGGTCCATTTGTGCTTCGCCTCCTTTTAATTGCCATTCCTACAGTATGAACGACCATATCTTAACCATGCAGAAAATAAAGGGGAAATAGGATCTGTAAACTTATAAATCTAGACACTTTCTTATTTCAAAAAAAATTATTGGAAATCATAAGAAAAACCTGAATTCTAAGATAATTTTCTTTGCAATGATGAAGCATCAAAGCCGTATGAATGTTGACCATGTCTGAACTTGCATTCATGATAGATTCTATCAGAGGTGTCCTTCCATCGTTAGTAATCCACTTCAAACTTCCCCATGTGGCAGCCTTTTTCGCGTCCCATGCAATACCGTCTTCTAGTCCCGTTCCAAGCGAAAGCACAATAAAGTGGTCAATGTGTGCCTGTAAATAGATAAAACTCTGGTTACATGTTCGCGCTTAATACTTCCCATCATTGAACATTCATTTTCTATGACCTGTACAGATGAGATGCTTATTCCAAATAGGGAAGAATAAAATACCTTTTTATCTTCAATTCTTGTATCCCGATGAACTGCTCGAGTGACCAAATTCATTGCTATCAAGGTCTGCATTATCAGTAAATTGTTATCAGACCCTTAAAATATATCCATGTCAAATATAAAATTAATCAGAACCCCTACTCATAATACAAGCATTACAGGATTATTAGCCGCTACTCCTCCATCGACCAAATTAAAAACTCTACTCTTTCCGTCACTGGACTTTGTAGTAAACTGGTGAGATGGAAAATAGGTAGGAGCTGCAGTTGTTGAGAGGCATACGTCCATTAGATGTGGATTCTTCAGTTGATCTACTTTCGCCTGCATATGTATATAGTAAGATATTAAGACTCCTCGTCTATCGTTCATCTGCCTAATTCAAGTATTGAAGATCATTAAATATAATAAATACCTCATGACTTGCGAAAATTGTCGGAAACTGCGTCTTGATATCGAAGGTCGGTATAACCAGGTTAGTTATCGTGTCACAGAGACGTGTTTCGTGAAATTTCTCTTGTTGTAAGATATCGACCAGATGTTTGCCATTGAATTTGGGACTAAAAATGCCGTGAAAAAAATTCCATTTGCTACAAGTCCAACAAGAAGACAATTTTTGCATAAACACAACAAGTATTGGGATCACTTCCTATGAAATATAAGCTTAATACAGTACTTAGAATAGCATAATACTATTAGCACTACTAACCTTGCCTGAGGAAAAATCGACCTCGCATTCTTCAAATAAAATTCTTCAATTTTAAGGGTACTATAAGGACGATTGTTACGGTGATCATTTGGGTCTGCAGTGGCTAACATTGTGGCGATAAGACCTCCAGTGCTCGTACCCGCCATTATATTGAAATAATCTGCTAGTCTTGCATCTTCCCCATCCAGTTTCTGAAAAAAACGAAGCAGAAAGCTACATTTCAGTGATATATTTGTGCGAATAAAACTATGTTTCACTCGACTAATTTGTCAAAGAATCTATACTAATCTGTCAGAAGAAAATACCTGTAGCTCTTGCTCTAAGAATTTTAGCAATTGCACAGGGATAAGGCCACGAACACCTCCTCCATCGACACTCAGGATTCTAGTACCGACGTCCGACGAGACATCGATAGGACGAAGTTGCTCAGCAGCCATTGGAAGAATTAGAAGAGTGTATGGAGAAACAGCCTTTAATAGGTGCTTCAACTTATGAGGAAGTAGTGCAGAATAACTAAGCGGAAGGCTTATTTATATAGATGGAGCTCATGAGCTGATGTTATATGTAAAAGTTATATACACACATGTTAAATAATGCTTATCCGTGACTTAATAAGATGGTTAGTGAGGAGAGGGGAAAACGCCATAAACAGAGCTATCAAACCACGTGTCCGCCTCGTCACCTCCGTTATTTACGAAGATGCACAAATATTTTTTATTACGTTCATGTTTCATGTGCCATTAGACTATTCCCAAGGGTTTTTGTTGACTAGCTGCTATGTAGTAAATGTTTTGCCAAATAAACCTCTAGTGATTTTTTATTGGAAACACTTGCACATATTTATTAATTAAAAGGTATAAATATAAAGTAACTGTCTCAGTGTAATTGGTTAAGGCATGTTAATCAAATTTTAGATTTACTAAATGTACAAAGGGGGTTTATATTCAACATAAATATGTAAGTTAATTTAAAAAGAAATAAGAATATATGTGGGATTTAGTTTTATGATTAAAAAATGATTTGTGAAATGAAGATTCTATAATCAAATTATGCATGTTAAAAAAAAATGCTTTTAATTAATGATGTGACATAAAACTTTTATTATTTTTTTCCAAACTCAACTAGCAATATGAGACACCCTAAAGTGTTAAGTAACATTTTGTTTGCTATTTTAAAGGAACCATAGAATGTGCATATGATGTTGATTTTATCTTTGTACAAGAATATGATGTATAAATTAGTTGGATCAACTAGAAGATCTCAAAATTTTAATTCCTTCAAATATGTTTTAATATACAATGGTCCATAATAATTGTTTGTGGTAGATGTTGCTTATCTCTAGCCTATGATTGTAGTCATGTGATACACACTACAACCACATGCTCCACCAATTGTTTGGAATTCCTCTAAACTCAACTCTTTCTTGCCACAATAACATGTTAGCTACAATTAGGATCAATATACACAAACCCCTAGTATGTTTGTTTATGGCTAGAGTACCTTAAATTTTGTCTCTTTTAGTGTTGGCCTAGTAAGGTGCTTCAAAGATTGGTATTCTTTCTAATCTCTATATCATCACTCCACACCAAAAGTTGTACGTCTCTACCTTATCCATTTTTATTGTGCCGCCTTAGACACTTATTCATAGTAGGGCATTCCAAAGAACTCTTTATGATGAATATTTGTAAAGATTTGACACTTATTTCTCATATATTATCATTACTTTCTCTTTGAAAAAATAAGTTTATGGTTGATTCCTCTATCCACTTATCCCCCATCAATAGGGCAACCTATCTTTACAAGATCTCCCCATTTTAGAAAGAAATCAGTGGACTCATCAAATGAGGATAATATATAGCATTAGACTCAATAGTTCTAATGAAGAGTTTATCCTTATGTTATATATTATCATCATCAACTTCAATTTCATGTACCTCATGTGAATTATTTTCATCAATTTAGAATCTTATTGCTAGGGAGTAATATTGGAGAGATTCCATTTGCATTAGCCCCTTCAACCTTGACTATGTGATGAGAATGCGCTTATACTAAGAAGGGGATGGGGCAAAGAATCAATATATGACTATCATTAAATTTTTCAAATTAATAACTACTATAAATTCAAATACATTGAATCAACAAATAAGAACACAAATTCAAACACATTGCATCAATAAATAAGAACACAAGAATAATGCAAGATTTAAATGGAAACCATTTTGGGAGAAAACCATAGAATAAAGACTACTTGGAACTACTATCTAAATCCAACCACGAAAATAAATAATCTTTAAAAATAATTTGCTAGAACCAACCCATTGGAGACAAAAATCCCTACCATTGAGTGCACCAACTCAGTAAAAGAAACCAATCTCTTTTTATATGAGGCACCAAACTCTCTAGTTTGGGGCACTATCCTCTAAATTAACAAAATATTTTTCTTCTTGATAATTTTCCTTCAAAAATATTCCTTTGAATTTAATCTTTTGTAATATTATCTTCACACAAATATCATAGTGTATATGTGATATATCTCTTTATCTTCCACCCTCATCCTTCTCCATTTAGTAGAAACTCTTTTTATATGTTAACCAAGATAGGAAACCTTCTTGAGGGATACATTGCTTCACGGAAATGAGATTACTCTTTATAATTTTATACCCTTTCAATGCACCTTTTATTAGAGAACTTGGGCTCTTCATAAGGGGTTAGCCCCTATAAAAATATAAATTTATTTAAAATTAATTTCAAAATGGGGTACCATAATAAGGGGGTTCAACCCATAAAATTAATCAAATATAATTTAATTTAATTATTTTTAATTTTCAATGAGTGTGTCAAAATGGGGGAACCAACTAGCATTAATAAATGAGATTTAGTGGCTTTGGAACATAGTAATTTCTTCTTCTTGGATAACAAAATTTCATCATGGCATGCATGATATATATTTCTTTACATCACTAACAATAAACATGCAAACCATCACTCATAAACCTTTGACATCAATGAAAATAATTCTAAATAATCTTCCCCTTTTTCATTGATACAAGCCCTTCATAGAAATTGTCTAAGAATCTAGTAAGAACATAATACTCCTCATATCTCTATTGCTCCACCTTTGATATCAATGGAAAAGGAATTCTTAAAGATCTAAGATAGTTGAGTGATGATCTCCCATTGAATAATGCATCTCATCAATGACTAGATGGATAGGATATCACCCTCAACTTTTATCTAAGATACTCAAAAGTCTCTATTTGAAGAGGCTTTATAAATCTATTTGCAATTTTTTCCTATATAGAAATGTACTCTAACTTCACCTGGTGGTCTACCCCTTGCTCCCTTAAGAAATGATACCTAATTGGATTTTTTTTGGTTCAAGAGTGCATCACAAGATTATTTGATATATTGATTGCACTTGTGTCATCATAGAATATGGATACTGGATGATCATATCCTACCTTGATGTCTCTTAAAGCTTACTTCATCTAAAGATTTCTTGAGTGTAACAAGAGGTTGCTCCTATATACTCTCCCTTTTTTGTGGATAAGGAAACTAAAGATTGTTTCTTACTCAACCATGATACAAGAGTATTTCCTAGAAATAATGAACTTCTACTTGTACTCTTTATATTATCAATGCTAACAACCAAAACCACATATATTTTTAAGGTGAAATATTCACCTCTTGGATACCATATATCAAAATCCAAGTTTTCAAAAGATATTTCATAATTCATTTAACTACGTGCGCATGTGTTTCTTTTGGTGCAGCTTGAAACCTTACCACCATACCTATTGTTTGTGTAATGTCAAGTCTTGAAGCCCTCACATATAAATAAACTCTCAATCATTAACCTATAAAATTTTTGATTAGCCTCAAGGTATTCATCTTCCTTATTCAATTTGCATCCTGTGACCATGGGTGTACTCATTGGTTTGGAATAATCCATCTTTAATTTATTCAGAATATCCTTAATATAATTGATCTATGAAATATGTATTCCTTTATTTGATTGAGAAATTTGCAACCCAAGGAAGAAAGAAAATTCACCAAGCATGGAAATTTCAAACTCGATGTGCATGTTCATGGAAAACCCTTGCAAATTTGTATCACTCCTACCTCCAAAAATAATATCATCCACATGAAATAAAACAATCAACTGATGATCACCTTTGGTTTTAATATATAGATTATTGCTAGCAATACCTCTTTTGAAGCCTAGCTATTTTAGATACTAATCTGATCTTGAGTATGAAGTCGTATGGGCTTGTTTCAATTTATAAAGTGTTCTCTTTAACTTACATATGTAGTCCTTGTTTTTTGATAATAAGAACCCTTTAGGTTGTTTAATATACACCTCTTCTTCTATTCTTCCACTCAAAAAGGTTGATTTGACATCCATCTAGTAGAATTTGAAATTTTTAAAATTAACAAATGCTAAAACATCCTTATAGCCTCTAGAGGATAAATAGGGATGAATGTGTCTATGAAATCACTTCCTTTGACTTGAGAATATATCTTTCATATGAGAAGGTTTCTTTGTTCCTCACAACTTGTCCATCCTCATTGAGTTTTTTTTTAATACTCACTTAATGAAATTTACATTCTCATCCTTAGGTCTTGTGATAAGTTCCCAAGTTTCTTTCTTTTCAATTTGATTCAACTCCTCTTCCATAACATTTACCCACTACTTATCTTCTTGAGTTTATATAAAATTATTGGGTTCTACTTTAGAGAGAAAAGACAAATTTGCATGTTCTAATGTACTAGATAATCTCCTTGTCTAAATTTTGATATATTTATCACCAAGAATTAGATCTTCTAAATGATTCTTTTGAGAAAATATAGATGGTTCCTTTGATGTTTTCTTTGTGTCTCTTCACTCAACTTCCTTATTTTTAATTTTTTTCTTTACTTCATGTCTTCTTTACAACTTTATTCATTTTGAAAATCAAATTTTCATGCCTTTTCTCTTTGATGTAGACTTTTCTCATCCACTCTAACCTTTTCACTTTCAATAAATTTTGGTAATCTCTTGTTATCACACTTGTAAGATTTATTCCTTCAAGAGTATTATATTCTAAATTACCTTCATCAACTTAGAGTCAATTTTTCCCATATCTTCCTCATTTCTTCTTATATAATATTTTATCTTGAATACCTTGAAATAATTAATTGTTACATGTCTACCCTTCCATAGTCTATATAATGTTTCCTTATTGTTCCCTTATTTGTCCCCAATTTAGAATGCATAATGTCATATGAACCTCTTATATTTATAAATTTTTTGATATCTTTCTTATTTAACACGGTTCTTGCAATTTGTTGGTGTAGTGTCATAGATTATCACCCATAATTTCACACTATGGTTTTCTCCCCCTTAAGTCCTTTTGCCCAATTATTCTTAGTAATCATTTGTCTTTTTCTATTTTTGGGTGATTGAATAAAATCTAGAGAATTAAATTAAAAATTAATTTAACAAACACCTAATATTTAAAATAGGGCTAGACTAGCATGTCCTCGTCCTTTTCTCCCCTATTTTGGCCCACAATCTGAAAATTTATTTTTGTCCTTAGTATGTTTGTAAATTCAAAATCATTTTTTGGCTTATCAAAATGGCTAATGTGAAATATGTTGAAACTCATATAAATATAATTATTTCTCTCCATTTGAATTTATAAGAAACTTTTGGAATGTCTCTCAAGAAATTTCAAGAGAAAAATAAGTCAAATATCTACAAAACTTGAGAAATGATTTCAAGTTTATGACACATCAGAAAATCCATGTTCTGCATAATAATATGTTTCATGTTTCATAATTTGTATTGTTATGAATAGTTACATTTGCACTATCCTCAAGAAATTTTCAATTTCTCCTTTTATGAGATGAGCCAATTGACCTTAGTCCAACTAGATATGTTGAAGTCAGTGGTAAGTTTTAGCATTGACATTTATCATTCATTTTTAGCCACTTTTGTCTACTCAACCTTCGGTAAGCACTCTTTATCATTATCATCATATCAATTTATGGAGGTGTAAATAATAAAATAGGGTTTGATCAAGGCACACCCTTGTATAGAACAACATTTCTTCCATTGTCCTTCTTGTCATTTATATTTCTAAAGTAGATTAGTGAAACATAGAAAAAGAGGTTCACCCAAAAGGGGTTTCACCAAATGGATGAACCTAAATTTCACTATGATGTTTCACTCAACTATGAGATGAAAATACCTAAATAACAATTAGAAATAAATCTGAATTTTTATAATAGTAATAAGGAAGGTTTTTATATGTTGAAACAATGTGTATACCTTACTAAAAAAGTGTTGTTTCAAGGGTCACTGAGGACTCATTCGCCCAATGGTGAATGGGTCCCTATTAGGGTTTTGGAAAATGACTTTCAAGGTCTTGTTCCTTGATTTTTTCACTCTCAAATCCTAGTTCATCTCTCGAAAGTTAGAAATAAATTTTGTAGCTTAATTTTTGTGATCTTACAAGATAGATGACTACTTTTACAACTTTGCAACTCTAAATACTCTTCACAAATTTTAATTTCCACTTGATCGTCAACCTATAAACCTACAATCACACATCAAGAGAGAATAAAAACCATTGATTGTTAGGGAATAAGGGTTTGCTTTGGTCAAATCCCATTTAGATAATTAAACCTTATGAAAAAATAATGAAAAATGAAATATGAAACAATGATACCTTGGATGAAGTCTTGGAATGTAAATAAGCAGTCTCACATGAAGTGGCTATGAAGAATGTAGATCTTTATCTTGAATAATAATGCTTGTAAATGGATCTTCAATGCTACATCAACACATAAGCTCAACTACATGCATGATGCACTAAATCTTTGACATGATGATATGAACTTTAATTTTCGTAATAAAACCATGATAATCTGCCCTTGAATGCCTTTGAAATTCTCTTGAAATGCTCTCTTGATCATAAATTTTATAATGCTCGAATACTTGAATTATTAGATGAAACTATGTGAATTAACCTGATATTTATACTTAACTTATGATTTAATCCTGAAATTCAAATAACACAAGCTGAAATCAAATTTAAGATTCAAAATCATTAAAATCCCACAATAATTTTTTTTAAAATGGGTGTCCTTAGTGAAGGAGGACCCATTCACCACCTTGGGTGAATGGGTCCTAGCATAGTTAACTGGCACCAATTTCAGGGATTATGAAATATTATGCAAAAGGAGGTGGTGAATGGGTCCTAGCATAGTTAACTGGCGCCAATTTCAGGGATTATGAAATATTATGCAAAAGGAGGGTCCTAGGACATAGTGAGGGCCCATTCACCAAGCGGTGAATGGGTCCTAGGTCACTATCCTATGACTCAAACATTGTCAAATTAAGTTTTATGCAACATTATTAATGAGTGTCAGGATATATCCTTCGAAAATGGCAATAAATAAGGCTTAGATTTGAATTTAAGGGGGAAATTAAGCTCTAATTACTCTCAATTAATTAATAAATCCCTAGATTAGTGTGAAATCATAAGAAAAAACTTTACAACACCCTAAATAAGGCACAATTAAGACCATTTTATCATTAATTATTCATTCCAACACTAAGCATGAAAAAGGGTTTCTTTTTTCGATGCTATATTTTTCCCTCACTTTAGTAAGGGTATGCCCCCATGTCAAACTCATTGTAAAGTAGACATGAAATACACTTATGTGTGAAACAATAACAAAGATACATGATCATACCCTATCAAAGACCAAAAAAAAGAAAAAAATTAAAAAAAGGATCAAGCTTTTATTGTTCCAACATGATGTGGAACACGACTATTTGTTTGAAACAAGGATCAAGCTTTGATAGTCTATCCAAAACAATGTGCACCATGTCTAGGTTGTTTGTCTGTAACATGCATGCTCACTCTAGGGTAGTGGAACCTCAGGTTGTCCACTAAGTGAGTTATCCAAAAAAGGTGGCAAATGAAAGAATCATATTATCTTCCCATACCATATCAAAGTTATCCTCTTTTAACTCTAGAATAGGGAACCACAATGTTATTCTTTTGAATTTTTTGTCTATAGGTTTTCGTTAATGGGAATTTTTCTTCATGTAAGGTATTCTTCTTAGGGAACATCATGCCTAATATCTCCAAGAGAGGACAAGTCAAGAATATCATATCGCCACTTATGGGATGCCTCATTCGCATCATGCCACTAAGGGGAATTGTACACTTAGAAATATCACACTCTTGGGAGAAATCAAACCCAATGACACCACCAAGAAAAGGACATGTCACAAGAAAAAAAATTATGCCATCAAATATGCAAAATGTCAAAAGATGTCATTGATGTATTCCCCCAATTTAAAGCAGTTGCTAACAACATTACTATGAGCAACTTCTTTAAAGTAGCCAATGTTTTCTCCTAAGACATGAGACTTTCCTCAAAAATCCCTATGCCAAGTCATATGTTTCCAAAATAAAGCTATGTCATGAAAAAGGAAGGAGGGGTTACCCCAAAAATGTAATGCTAAACATAGAAAAAAAGTACATCACATACGATCCAATTTAAGGCATTTCATCCACATCCCAAGCTTTCTCTTAAATATACATGGAAGATGGTCAAGTATCCAAAAGAGACAATGAAATTTTCACACATGTAGTATCTATTAGTTTAGGATGCACCAAAGATAAATTTATCTTGGAAGAATCTTTTGTAAGAGTGTTGATGTTAAGTGAAGGCATTTTTTATGTTTTTGTTTCATTCGAGGGACAATAATCAAGACCACTAGTTGTTTCTTGTGTGTTAGGTTCTATAGGGACATGGATACCTTGTTATCTAGCACCACATCCTTTGCCACTATACCCAATTTTCCTCATAACTTCATAACCTCTTCCATAAATATTTTTCATTTTCTTTCAGATTTGGTGATTGCTCATAATCAGTTTCATCAATGTTTGTTATCTAATTCACTTCTTCTAAAGTGGTTCAAGTGGATGCTTTGAATTTTGTGTTGACATTATCACTTTTTATTTTACCTTATCGGATTCTTTGTTTATGATCTTGTATTCTCCCATGAATGTAGGTGTGAAATCTAAGGAAGCCTAATCATCTTCCAATATCTTAGTGACTTCATCAATTTTCTTCTTTTCTTCTTCTTCCTTCTTGAAATCCACTTTTTTATTTGGACACAATGCTTCCAAAGGATATCATCCTTCTTTCTTAGCAATCAAAACAAATTTAATGTTGAGGATCATCCTTAAGTGTGTAAACTTTTTTGTTGTAAACATACTTCATTTTATTATGAATATTAGAAGGAACCGCATTCATCTCATGAATCCATGGTCTGCCTAGGAGGAGATTGTATGAGATATCATGAGGCACAACATGGACCATAGTTTGCAATGTAACCTTTCTAACTTTAATAGGTAATGTGATGAATCCAAGTGGATGTTTTTCTATGTTATAAAATCCTCAAATAGATAAAGAATTAGGTTGAATTTGGCTTTTGCCTACTTCAATCTTATCAAGAAGGTTTATGCTACACACATTAAGGGCTAAGCCACTATTAACAAGAGTTATCATTACCATTATTCGATTGATGTTAGCTATTACCATGAAATATTTTAAAAAAAACTCTTCTAACAAAGTTAACTCATATTGATGGAAATTAATGTCTAAGTCAGCTAGAGTTATAGCCTAAATTTGGGCTACCGCATCATTTAATTGTACACTAGGAGGGGTAGGAACTTGTTATAAGGCACTTTGAAGCATGTTATGATGACTAGGTGGTGTTTGAATAAGGTACCATAAGGATATCTTAGTAGGATTATTTTTAAGTTGTTCAACAATATCATACTCCTTTCCACTTTTTAAAGGCAAATAGGGAGGACCAGGTAAGATAAGGTTAGAAAATGGGAGGGATGTTGTAGTTTTTTGTCTTGGTTGTGGATTTTTCCTAGTATTATATGTATAAGTAATGGTATTGTAACTTAGTTGTTGTTGTAGACACCTAAATTTAGACACTTGAATTTTTCCAAATTTATCACTATTCATCTAATATCCTCTTATTTGCATTAATTAAGTAATATCCCTATTATTTGATTAATTCCCTTAATTCTTATAAATCCATAAGGTATTTAATTAATAATTAAATAACTTCCCCTTTATTCTCCTTTTCACCAAATGAAATAAATAAATATGAAATTTATTTAATTCCTCACATGTCACATCATTTTTCTTAATCTTAATCCATCTTCTAATCTCATCATTAGAGATGTGCACATGTCTAATCCTTTATTAAGACATGTCACATCATCCAACTTTTGGAAATTGGCTTCTTAACCTTTGTTAGTCACTAATCATCTTTTAATCACTGATTAGTTTAGCCTAATCAGTACCTTGGTCAACTCTCCCCATCTCCCAAGGAATTTTTAATTCATTTTTATTCATCCAAGGCTCCTCTCTTCCCCACATGAATTTTTAATTCACTTTTATTCCTCCAAGGAATCTTCTCTTCCCCATGCAAATTCTAGAACTTTTGACTTGTCACATCACATGTGCTAAAGTATTCTAGAATCTTTGACTTGTCACATCAAGTAACATGTGGGTAAGTACTTGCATTTTTAAGGACATTGTTTTATCCAAGGTACTTTCCACCTCTCCTTTTGGAACCTTCTCTTATCCACAAGATTCCCCAATCATGTGAATTTTTATTTCACTTTTATTCACCCAAGATTCTCCTCTTCCCTATGTGATCATTGAGAGGTCACATCATCCCTTTTCCAAAGTACTTATCCTTCCTCCACATCATGTACCTTCCTTCGACCTCACTTCCACATCATCACATCTTAGACCATCTCACATTCCATATGTCAATATGTGAGGGCTTGTGAGTCCTCAATTCACCATAGCCCTCCATCTTGGCCTTGTTGGTTTAATATCAACCATTGAATTCTCTAGAGAATTCAAATCCCTCTATAAATACCCTTTCTTTTCTCTCATTTAGGAGACTTAGTCATTTTGCACCCACATGCTACCAAATTTCTCACTCAATTTGCAAGCATCACCTTAGCCATTTAACCAAGACATTTAATCATTAGCACTTGCATTTATCACATTGCTCATCTTGCATACACCATTTTCATAGCCATCCAAGGAGCATACAAGTATATAACATCAAGGGCCAACCAAGGGATTGAACAACACAAAGGTATAATCATTTGCAATATTTATTTCATATTATTTCTTTGTGTTATCATTCCTTAGGCTAATCTTGAGGTGTACCTTTGTGTTCTTCCATTAGTGCATAATAGTTGTTTTGCATCTTTATAATATGATAGACATTCAAAGGAATCACATTTTTAGAACACCCGGTGGGACCCAAAACTGGGTCCCTTCACTTCACATTTGTTGTTGTTGAGTTTGTTTGCAAGAATAGGTCACAGAGGGGTAAATTTTCCCTATAGAACTACAGATACGCCCTCCTAATTACCACAAGGGGGTGAATATACCCTCCTGATTACCGTAGAGGGGCAGATACACCCTCTTGATTGTTGCAGAAGTGTTGATACGCCCTCCTAATTGCCGCAGAGGGGTGGATATGCCTTCCTCATTGTTACAGAAGTGCAAATACATCCTCCTGATTTCCGCAGAGGGGAAAATATGCCCTACTTTACATTTTTTTTCTAATAGTTTATCGTAGAGGGGCGGATACACCCTACTTTACATTCTATTCCTAACAGTTTACCATAGAGGGGTTGATATGCCCTACTTTACATTCTGTTTCTAACAGTTTACCACAAAGGGGCGGATATGCCCTACTTTTCCTTTTTTTTTCCTACAGTTTACCATAGAGGGGCGGATACGCCCTACTTTACATTTTGTTTTTAACATTTTATTGTAGAGGGGAGGATACACCCTACTTTACATTTTGTTTCTAATAGTTTACCACAGAGAGGCAAATACGCCCTAGTTTGCATGATGTTTTCTAATAGTTTACTGTAGAGGGGCAGATATGCCCTACTTTACATTTTGTTTCTAACAATTCACTGCAAATGGGTGCATACGCCCTCCTGATTACCACAGAGGAGCAAATACACCCTCCTGATTACCACAGAGGTGTGGATACACCCTCCTGATTACTGTAGAAGTTTGAATACACCCTCCTAATTGCTATAAAGTGGAGGATACACCCTCATGATTACCATAGAAGTGTGGATATGCCCTCCTAATTGACGCAGAAGTGCGGATAAGCCCTCTTGATTATCGTAGAAGTGTAGATACGCCCTCTTGATTGTTGCAGAAGTGCAGATATGCTCTCTTGATTGTTGCATAAGTGTAGATACGCCCTCCTAATTGTTAGAGAAGTTTAGATACGCCCTCCAATTTACCGCAGAGAGGCAGATATGCCCTAAACAGAACATTCTAGAAGTTAAAATAGGCATTTTAGCTTTGTTTTTGTCTCATTTTTTGTTGTTTTCAGGTTCTAACCCCCTAACCTTGTTTGTTTGTGGGTATAGATGGGTTTTTTGCTAACATTTTGTAGCATATTCTTCTAATTGATGAACAACGGTGGTTAAAACAGCTAACACTTGCTTGCAAGGCCATCCATTTGTTCAAATTTTAGAAGTCTTCCTTGTTGTTTTCATCTAGGCACATAGTTTAATTAGGGGAAAGTAAAATTTACTGCTTGTGTCTATTTTTGTGTCACCCAAGGGGGCACTAGTTTCTTTTTAAATTTCCCCTTGCACTTTGTGTGAGCCTAGGGAGTAGCTGGAAATGATTAGTGCCTTTTTTTTAGAGGGAATTTCTTGGGGATTTCATCACCCTAAGGGATGATCCCAACCATGTGAATCGGTGGGGTATAGAAAGGGGGGAGAGCCAAATTTGTACCCCAATCCAGTCATGTTGTGTCTAGTGGAGTGTCGAAGCTAAGGTGATACCTAGATAGATGTGAAGAGTTGGTCTGAGCCCTTTAGTATCTCGCTGGGATTCCCGACTCATGCTTATGATGGGCTGGTGTTCACGGTCTGGGCCTCACATATCAAGAGTATATTGAGGACTTCCTATAAACCTTGTGCATCCTAGATTAAGACCTTTGTTGTCCATACCCTTAACACAAATCATAAGATTGTGCTTGTTCGAAGTGTCTTCTTGTGAGAAACCAATAAATCTTTTGACAAGTTATCCTCATTATTGTCATTTTAAACCTTTTCCATAGTCATTTCCATCAAAACCAAGTCTTTGTTTCTTGTAGTGGGGCAGACTTGCCTTGTAGTTTACTGTAGTGGGGTAGAATTGCCCTAACCTGCGATGTAGTGGGGCGGACTTGCCCCCCTGAATAGTCAATTTCACTATGTTTAACCATTCCAAGCCTCTATTTGATCATTCCAAACCTTTGTTTAATCATTCTAAGCATCTTTTTAACCATTCCAAGCCTTTGTTTAACCATTCAAAGAATTTTTTCACCTATTCTATCAATCTGTTTACCCGTTTCGAACATCCAAACTTCTAATTCTCATTCCGACTACTCATTTCATCATTTGGAGAACCTGCTTCACCATTTGTTAGGCTTGTTTGCCCAATTCAAACAAAAACCAGTTGGGAACCTAAAACCTTATCATTTTCTATGGTCTAAACATTTCATTCTCATTTAGTCATCACAATTCACCCTTTAGTCCATTTGTACTTTTCATCTAAGTCAAGTCCCTATTTTTTGACAGTTTACTACAGTGGGGTGAACTTTCCCTGTAGTTTATTGCATAAAGGTGGACATGCCCTACAAAGGGGAAAACCTACCCTACTAAGGGGAAAACTTGACCCTGAAAATAACCTTTTTCATCGTTTGTTTAGCCGTTTCCAGCACCTGTCTACTTGTTTCCACGTTCCGAGCAATTGTCCCCCTTTTTTGAACATGTTTTCATCATATTAAGTGATCATCCCCTCAGTCAAGGAAATCACCCCCTCATTTCAAGCACCTATTCACTTAATTCGAACATTTGTTTCTCTCCCCTTTTCACCAAAAGACAAACTTGCATACATTTTGTTTATCCGTTTCGAGCCATCATTTCCCCGTTACGAGTAAACTGTCATACATTATGACAGTTAAGCTACCCATCCTAGCATTCTTTCATCCATTATGATCAATCATTTACTTGTTTCAAGCTTTCATCTCCACAACCTGAGAGTCATTTATCCATTTTGAGCAGTTGTTTACTCATTTTGAATAGTCTTCCATGCCCCTCGATTCTTCATTTTCTCATTATAAGTAATCTTTCATCCATTCCAAACATCCATCTCCTCATTTCAAGATTTTTTCATCCATTCTAATCAATTGTTTACTCGTTTCAATCTTTCATCTCCATGACTTGAGAGTTGTTCATCCATTCCAAGCAATCATTTACCAGTTATGAGTGCTTGTTCATCCACTTCAATCATTTATTTCCCCACTCTGATTATCTAACACCCCATGCCAATCACTCGTCTCTTCTTTCTAATAGCCCGTTTACCCACTTGGAGAGTCCAAAAGTAGTGGAGTGGACCTGCCCTATAGTGGGGTGGACTTTCCCTACAGTGGGGCAGCCTTTACATTATAGTGGGGCGGACTTGCCCTTTAGTGGGGTAGACCTTCTCTACAGAGGGGCAAATACACCGCTCTATGAGGGAAAATCCACCCCTCTGTGAGGGAAAATCTGCCCTAAAAGGGCAAGTTCACCCCTCTATAGCAAAAAGTTGGCAAATAGACAATAAACATATTCGGCTTCCAAATCCAATCGGTGGAATCAATCCCATCATATTCTTCAATCTAATTCTAATCAGAGTTTTGATTCCATCATTTGAATCTGAGCTTTAATCCAATCCCCATCTGATCTTAACTTCAATCCCAACTTGAGCTTTAGTCCACCTATATCTTCCAATCCATCCTATTCATCTTTTCATCATCTATTATTTCATCCTAATCACCTATTCCCATCTTTTCCATCTATATCCATTCCATCTAGCATCATGAATCCTTATCATCCTCTAGTGTAACCAAAACTAGTAGTAAAAGGGAATCCCAACTATGTTGATGATGATAATGAAAGTCTTGTTGATCAAGATAAGTATAATATAGATCCCCTTGATGTTTTCATTGCTAGAAAGCTTCTTTCGATCCCCTCTCCAAGTCCATCCATTTTTCCAAACTATCCCCTCATGCCTTCATCTGCATCTAATAATATTCCTGATTTGACCCTTGATAAGGGATATCTAGTACCCTCACCATCCACATATTCATCATGTCCTCCTTCTACATCTCTCTTCTATCCAACATCCATATCCTTGTATAGCAACCCCCCATCCCCATAATCCTATCCTTATCATCATCAACCATCACAATATCCCTAAATAAAAATTCTAACATCCGCATATTTCTATCCTTACCCTTCGTCCATGTCCTCCTACACAAATCCAACCACATCCTTTTACACTAATCCACCATCCCAATCTTCCCATCCTAATCCAACCTTCACATCCCCCTTATCCTAATCCCACATCCAAATATTCCCGTCTTTATCCAACATCCACATTCTCCAGTCCTAATCCACCATCCCAATATTCCCATCCTAATCCAACATCCACACCTTCTTATCACAATCCACCATCTCAATATCCCTGCCTTAATCCGACCTCCACATATTGCTATCCTAATCCTCCATCCATGTCCTCCTACGAGAATCTACCACCCGTATCTCCCCATCCTAATCCATCATCCACATCTCCCCACTAGTATCCATCATTCAAATCTTATTATCCTAATCTATCATCCACATCTTCCTACTATTATCCATCACCCTAATCTTCTCATCCTAATCTGTCATCCAAATTTTCCTACGTTCCTCCATCATCCCAATCTTCCAATCCTAATCCCTCATCCACATCTTCCTACTATTACCCACCATCCCAACCTAATCTAGCATCTACATCCTCCTATCTTAATTCATCATCCGCATCCTCTTATGTCTCTCCCCACTTCACTGCATTATATCTTAATCCTACCTCTAAACATAACCCACCTAGTCCTCCAACCACTCCTAGTCCTCCATCTAGTCCCATCCACTCATCTAATCATAATCCTCCTCGTTCAACACATAATCCTAATCCACCACCCATTCCCATCCCCTCACCTAACCCTAATCCTCCATCTCCTCCTAGTTCTACATCTAATCCTAATCCACTGATCTCTAATCCTCCATCCATTCCCATCCCCACATCTAGACCTAATCCACCAATCCCTAATCCTAGCCCTCCAGCCATTCCCACCATCCCATATAATCCTACATCCCTTTCACATGTCATCCAAGGACTCATGACAAAAGAGACACCATGCTCTCCCACTCTATCATGTATAGTCACTAGTGATGAGGCCCTCCTCCATCCTAAACCTATTACTCCCATTGCCATTCCTGACACTATCCAAATAGTTAAGCCCATCAAACCCATCAAAATCCATTGAATCCCCATCAACCCAATATATTGGAGACATCCAATCCACTCCTCCTAGTCCTACTATTACCAAATTTCAATCCCATGACCTTCATTAATCCTCCATCCTCCCATCTCCCCCATCTAAGGATTCCCTCCAACAATCCTCCATCATCATTCCTCCCACACATGATGAGCCATGCCAAGGGCTTGATCCAAAGAACACAAATATATATCTTAACATCTCATCCATTCCATCCCAAGATCATTGTCCCCCATCCATCCCATCTCATGACTCATTTCCTCACTTGAATCTTGATCCTACCATCCTATCTACTTCATCTCAAGATCACACTAGCTCTCCCGCTCCATCCCATTATCCCCTTTGCACTAAAGATCCAATCACTCCCTCTCATGAGCCCTTATCACCTATTTCTCTAGTTCTAGATCTTGTTAGACCACCTAATCCCTCTCCCAATCCCTTCCCACTCATTCCTCATGATCAGGATGCTGCTATCCCCTCATCCCCATCACATGATCCTCCATTACCACCCAACCCTGTCACCCCAACACCACTTTTATATCACCTCGATAAAATTACACTCATCCATGGTGGTCTCCTTGTAGAATAAAAACAAATTATATGAACCACCCATCCTCCTTCACCTAATAATGCACTCACATCATGCTTCCAAATTAATAAGCATCCTACCCTACATCATATGCTCAAGAACATGAAATATTAAGGAAAAGGTTTAGGCCTTCATGAGAAAGGTACTTTAGAGCCCATCCAGATCAAATAAAATCCAGACACACATGGTCTTGGATATATCTCTCAAGACTCACACTCCAAAGATGTTGGTACAACCTCCATACTTCCTAAATGATCCTCTTCTAAAGGAACGGGAGGTACTTCTCACCGATCCACCAAATCATTTGTCCCCATCCCCCCTCCCCCATCATATTACCTCAAAATAATTGTCCATATTCCTCCTTCATCTTCTAAGTCCATTTTGGGTCCTTATGTTCCTCCATCCACCATCCCTCATCTTCCATCCCCTACATCTACTTTGGGTCATTATGTCCCTCCATCTACCACAATACATCCTCCATATACACAATCTATTTTGGGTCCTTATATCCCAAAATCACCCCCTCCATCTCATCCTATTCATCCTTTCCTCCATCCATCACCTATCCCTAGTGCACAACATAAAAATTATAACTTCATAACTCCTAATCAGGATCAACAAAGGCACCCCTTCATGCATTCTATCTTGCATCCTCCATCCATACATCCTCGTCAAACGCCTACTTTTATCACTCCATCCACATCATCCATCTTCCCATACCCATCCCCTTGCTACTAAAAGAACTCTGGATGCCAAAGAAAAAATGTATAAATCCAAACATCCACATGAATCTAAAGCTCATCATGGCCCCTTCAAAAGACATGTTGAAGAAAATAAAAATCAAGTCCAAAATCCAAATCAATCCAAACGGCCACAAAGCCCCACTAAAGAAAAAATCAAAACCATGTGGATTCCCAAGAAAAAAGAGGCCATGCCTTCAATTGGGAAAACCATAAAGACATCCAATTTTTCTTATCCCAAAGTTAATCCTCCATCTCCTAAATCTTTTTTGGGTCCTTATGTCCCAAAATTCACTATCTCAATGCCTCTAGTATCACCACATTCTCCATCCATCAAACCTCATATCATTTTACATCCACCACATGTGCCAATGTTGGTCCTAAACACCTTCCCTTATCACACATCCACTCCATCATTCCATCCATACAATTTCAAATACCCCATCCACTATCCCCCATATCTCGCCCATCCAATCCCTTTGATCCATTCACTTGCCTAATCCATCCATTCTAATAAGGTTGTACCAACATCAAATGGTCACTTTACACATGGGATCTTATTACCTCATGTGGAACTTGATGCTTGATTCCTTCATCCATCTCCTTTATCATATGTCTTCTGAATCCATATCCTCCTCCATCTCCATCCGTATTTCTATCTGAAAAGTCTCGAAAGTCAGAAAAAACCAAAAATACAAAAATAAAAAAACACAAAAAATAAAGACAAAAGAAAATAGTAAAGAAAAAATCATTCATCCAATAGTGAAAACCTAGAAAAAGGGCGTCATGCATAAATCCCTGATCTAGTCTACTTCCACAATTAGGGGCAACATCCACTTATGCATTCCTTTCCTCCATCTCCTACATCTTCCTATCTTCTACATCCTATCCATCCTATCCCATTTATCCCAGTCCCTTCATCTTTCTTATGATCTTGATAAAGATAGGGGAAAACCTATGTAAATGCTTTAGACACCTCTTGGCATATATTCCCCTCCTCCATACACTTATCTACCTCTCTCTATCTTCTATTGTCCATGCACCTCTATATATGTCCCATTGTCCATGCATCCTATCTGATGAGCCTAAAATATGCTCATTATTTGAGTGTCATAATGTATTTTTGAATACCTTTACTCTTTCTAATGGTTGTTTTAAACTTTGTGGTTATAAAATTTTCATGTTAATGGGTAGTATTCTATGACAATGTATTCCTATATTCTTGCAGCTTAAATATCTCCATATGACTATATTCATGGCCCTGTTTAACCTCCCAATTGACTGATATGATACGTGTGGTTTCTGGATAAATGAGATGAATATAATGTGTGTGATTAATAATAAGTATCATGATATTATGATTTCTTTCGCCTTTGTTGCCATGTGTTCCATAGGTTGTTGAAGATAGTGTGAACAAGTCAATGCACAACGAACCTCGGTTCTGAAGTGAAGATCATTTCATCACGGCACCAAGCATGTTGTTCCTGCAAAGACGCTCTGCCTGGGTCATCGGGAGGAGATCTAAATGGTCATCAATCTAGGAGGAGTGGAGCGCTGGATTCTTTCCGAATCAGTTGGATGGATACACTTTCATTTATGGAAATTTGTTCCTTGGAATTAGGAAGCATCTACATCCACATCTTTCTCTATTAGTTAGTTAGTTAGTTGTTTCTCTTTAAATAAATGTTCCTCCTACGTGAGTGAATGAGATGATTAAGAATAGACCAAACTAGAGAATAGAGATAGAATAGAGTGTATTGAGATTACTATTATAATGAAAAATAGAGCTTTGTGTTAAGTTTTCTTACAAGCAGAATAGCCATGTATATGATTTCGAGTTCATGAATAAAAAGCTAATGAAGTTTTGAGTTCAACTCTTGTTAAAATTGGTTGATGCTTTCTAAGGGGGGCCCACTTAGTAAGTATTCGTAGTTAGCTGTTTATTTCCTGTTGTTTATCTGTTAGAATTTCATTCCAATAAGTTTTGATGCAAACTTAGTCTTCAACTATTCTTGCAGCATAAGGAATCCATCCTTGTGTCTTTTCCTACAGCATAAGGCCAGTTCATGGTTTGTTTTCCCCGTAATGGTTATTGTGATTCCTACTTTAGTTAAGTGATGCTTAAGGTAGTAAGACTTTGTTTCGCATTCCTGCATCAGAGTTAGAATTCCTTTCAAGCATTTATTTCTAATAGGTTGTGACTAAAATTGGTTCTTAGTGCACATACAGTGCCGCTCCATTTCAAGTATGCGTTCCCTGGTTTGACAAGTAAATGAACGACCATGAGAAGATGTTAATCACTTGTTGGAATGTCCAATTCCCAGGTTAGGATTTGTCATGACTTTTATATCCTTTTGTGGGAGACAACCATTTTTGGCATCATTGTTGGGGATGGTGTCAAGCTGAGAACCTGTCATAGTCATTGTTAGTAGTAGCTTAGTGTATTTACTCAGAAATTTTGAAAACCTTTAATTTTCAGTTGAGTTCATTACATGCATAGAAGAAGAGATGCTCTAGGGAGATTCTTACCAAACCCTTCCTTCACTGATAATTATTTTGAACTAGCTTATAATCTATTTGAGGAAGAAGGAAACCAAGATATCAATCCATTTGCTGAAGACCCACTCGCTGAATTTCCTTTTGACCTTGCTGACAAAGAACCTCAAGAAAATCC
Organism: Sequoiadendron giganteum; assembly: GCA_007115665.2. Taxonomy (NCBI): domain Eukaryota; kingdom Viridiplantae; phylum Streptophyta; class Pinopsida; order Cupressales; family Cupressaceae; genus Sequoiadendron; species Sequoiadendron giganteum. The sequence goes on along the minus strand of CM021103.1, from coordinate 169,947,199 downwards.
ATTTGTTCTGATACTTCATCAAGCAGATATGGCACAACATCCACCTAATCGACCTCCTGCTTTTGAATTCCCTATTATTTCCCAACAAGGTAATGATAACCTCAAAAATATTCCTTCTTCATTACTTCCCAAGTTCTATGGACTAGTTACTGAGGACCCGGACACTTTCTTGTTTGAGTTCGACATCCTCTGTCGAAATTATGATTATACCACAAATGCTCCTAAGCTGAAGTTATTTCCTGCTACTTTGAAGGAGGGTGCTTTAAGATGGTTTATGAGTTTGGGAAGAGCTACTGTTGATAGTTGGACGGTCATGCAAACAAAATTTCTTGAGAAATATAAGGAATATTGCAAGAGTGGTAATAAGGGTGATGATATATTCCGAATTCAGTAGAAGGAGGATGAAAGCTTGGAAGACTACGTCTCAAGGTTTTCATTTTCTTTGAAGAACAATTCTGACCATACTCTCAATGAAGAATCTCAGAAATTACTTTTTCTGAGGGGAATAATTGATTCCTGTATTGATGCTCTGGATCTAATGGGAGGAGGAGATATAACCGAAGTGCCTTGGGATGACATTAAGGGCATATGCTGCAATTACTCTCAAGCAAGTGTCAAGAAGGGAAGAGGTCATCAGGCCACAATGGGAAAATCTTCTAATAATGGAGTTTCACGGATGGAGATTTCAAATTTGCTATCTGATTTCAAGCATGATATCATAAATAATATGGCTACACATTTGGATACTATGCAAGCTCGAAAGAAACATGAGGAAGTTGAAGCAATCTTGGCCGAGTTTTGTCCACATTGTCAACAAAGGAAGCATGACTGCAGATGTAAGATGGTGGCTAATATGGAGGCTAAGAAATTACCTACTGACTTTAAGGTAGTAGAAGGTGATGATGACCAAGTATTCTACATTGCACAAAGGTGTCCATGGGCTCAAAAACAAGGTATGCCTCAAGATCCTCTAACTTTTGGTAATCCTTACTCTACTTATAGTAACCAATGGCAACCTACATATGGGCCATCACCATCATGGAATACCTCTCAACCACAATGGCAATCTCCTCAAGGAGGTTGGCAACACCCACAAGGACAATGGGATCCACCCCAAGGTAACTGGCAGCAAAATCCTTAGTGGAGAAGCTCTCAACAATGGTAGAACCAATCCCCTGGATTCCTGCAACCACAACAACCACAACCTCTAGCTCTTATGCCACCTCTTACTGCATCTCCTGCAAATATTGGCCCTCCAAAACCAACACCTATGCCTTCTCAGCCATTACCAAATCCTAATAATAAGCAACAGCAACAACAACCTATGTATTTTGCAGAAGCTAATCAGTATCCAGCTTATGCTTTGCATATCAATGATATCCATCTAAGGTCTGGCACCACATTGCCTACCCCACAACCTCCAGTAATTACTGAAATTCCAGACTCTGTCTCTGAACAACCTACTGATCCTACAACCAATATACCTATGTCAGATATTGTTTCTAAGGAGACCATCCTACAACATCAAGCCAAACCACCTTTTCCTCAGAGATTGTAGGTCACTACACCCAAGTCCATGGACAAGCCTACCTTTGATATCTTGGATCAGTTAAAGAATGTACACATCCAGATTCCCCTCTTTCAAGCTATAAAAGATGTCCCAATTTATGGAAAATCCATTAAGGAGGCCTTTTTGAAGAAACCTAGAAGAAATAAAAAGGATCCCCAAACTATCCATGTTCTTGGAAAATTGGTAGATATTATGTTAAGGAAGGTAGTCATGCCAAAATATACTGACCCTGGAAGTCCTATGGTACAAGTCAATATTAATGGTCAGATGGTAAAGAATGTTTTGATTGACCTAGGTGCAACCATTAATGTAATGACCAAACATACTATGGAATATTTGAATATCCTAACCATTAGGTCTACACCCACCGTCCTGCAGCTTGCAGACAGTTCCACTGTAACACCTGACGACCTAGTGGAAGATATAATTGTCAATCTTGAATCATGGGAATACCCCACTGATTTTACCATATTGTCCACAAAGGTAACTTTGGGGGGATATCCTATCACCCTAGGTAGACCATGGTTAGCCACAACTGACACCTTTATAGGATGCCATTCTGGAGACATGACAATCTCTGATGGTTAGTCAACAAAGAAATTGGCTTTATACCAACCTACCTAGCCTCAGCCAGACTTGTCTAAACCAATTTGGCCAGACTTAGGAGAAGAAACAGAAGATGTCAACTCATTGGCCTTGTTAATGATGCTGCAAACTAATCCATTTTCCCAACTTCAGAATGAAGATGACTTGCTTTTCCAAATTTTGCAGTCAAATTCTAATATAAGTAACCCATCCGAACCCAATAATTGTCCTCACCAATCTTTCCTGTAGCAACTAAGTCCTGAGAGCTTGCCATTTAAAATCCCTATAGTTTATCAACATTTTCTTCCACAAGAAATACAAACACCACCTTTGCCAGATGATTCCATGAATGATCTCACCAAAGAAATTGAGATGTCTCCAGGCTATTATCTGAATATCAACAATCAGCTACCTAAAGCTCAACAAACTTCCCTGGTCACAATGCTGCAAAATCAACACAATTCTTTTGCATGGGACTATGTGGATATGAAGGGAATAGATCCTCAGCTTTGCACTCATAGGATCTACATTAAGGAAGATTGTTCACCTATTAGGTAGCCTCAAAGAAGGATAAACCCAACACTCAGGGAAATAGTAAAAAATGAGCTCCAAAAATTGCTTGATGCTAGTTTCATCTACCCTATTTCAGACAGTCAATAGGTATCTCCATTGGTGATTGCTCCTAAAAAAGGTGGGAAGTGGCTGGTTTGTGTAGATTACAGGGAGCTGAATACTGCTACTAAAAAGGATCACTTTCCACTACCATTTGTTGATCAAGTATTAGACTCATTATTTGGTAAAAAGTATTTCTCATTTTTAAATGGATAAAGTGGGTATAATCAAATTAAAATTGCCCCTGGAGATCAGGATAAAACAACCTTTACTTGTCCATGGGGGACTTTTTCTTACTCCATCCTACCTTTTGGCCTATGTAATGCTCCTGTGGCATTTCAAAGAACAGTAATTAGCATTTTTGCTGACATTTCTCATGATTCTATGGAGATCTACATGGATGAATTCACCACTTATGGAGTAACTTATGAAGAAGCATTATCAAATTTGGAGAAATTATTGAAAAGATGTAAGGAGCATAATTTGTCTTTGAATAGTGAGAAGTGTTTTATGATGATGCAAGAGGGAATTGTTTTAGGCTATCATATCTCATCAGCTGGAATTTAGGTTGACCCTACAAAAATAGAAGTTATTCTAACCTTGCCACCACCTATGAAACAAAAGGATGTTAGAAGCTTCTTAGGACATGCTAGATATTATAGAAGGTTCATCAAAGATTTCAGCGAAATAGCTAGTCCATTGTATGCCTTATTGACTAAGGATTCAAAATTTCATTGGACTGAGGCCTGTGACAAATCTTTCCTGCAACTTAAGGACTTACTTACTAAAGCACCTATTCTTCAAGGATCGAAGTGGATTCTACCCTTTCATATACACACTGATGCTTCTAATTATGCCATAGGGGTAGAGTTAGGACAGAAGGAGAATTCCATAGAGCATGCCATCTATTTCATCAACAAAAATTTCAAGGACCATAATTGAACTATACTATCACAGAGAAAGAATTACTAGTAGTTGTGTATGCTTTGAACAAGTTTCGACATTATGTCATTGGTTACCAAATATTTGTTCATACAGACCATGCAACAATAAGGTACCTTATGAATAAACCTGTCATATTTGGTAGATTAGCAAGATGGCTCTTGTTGCTGCAAGAATTTGATATCACAGTTATTGACAAGCCAGGCAAGGCAAATGTGGTGGCCGATTTCTTGTCAAGACTTCAGATAGCTACACCTGCCACATCTGAAGTAATTGATGATAGGTTTCCTGATGAACGTCTATTTTCTATTGCTACTAAAACTCCATGGTATGCAGATATTGCAAATTACTTAGCAACCAGCAAAATACTAGCTCACTTCTCACCAAAGGACAGGAGGTTGTTGATTGAGAAAAGTTTTAACTTGTCATGGATTGCAGACTATTTGTTTTATACAGGGTCTGACCAAATCATGCAAAGGTGTGTCAGAGAAGATGAGACATATGACATTCTGCATGCTTCTCATGATGAGCCACGTGGTGGGCACTTTGCATCTAAAAGAACATCAATGAAAGTGCTTAATACAAGGTAGTATTGGCCCACACTACACAGGGTTGTTGTAGCCTACACAAGGAAATGTGACAGATTTCAAAGAATGGGGAGACCAACGAAGTCTGATGAAATTCCCTTGTATCCACAAGTAGTGGTTACTCCCTTTGATAAGTGGGGAATAGATTTTGTTGGGCCAATTGATCCTCCATCCAATGGAAAATCCTACATTTTAGTTTGCACTGATTATGTGACAAAATGGGTGGAAGTAAAAGCAATGACACATGCCCGTGACAATAAGGTTGTTGAGTTCCTTTATGAACAAATCTTCAACAGATTTGGAGTCCCAAGAGAAATTGTTACTGATGAGGGAGCTCAATTCACTTCAAACCTGATCACTGCATTGATGAATGACTATAAGATCAAACACAGAAAATCAAGCCCTTATCACCCTCAAGCCAATGGTCAGGTAGAGATAACTAACAGAGAACTAGAGGCCATCCTTACAAAAATAGTCCAGTTACACAAGAAAGACTAGAGTAGTCATCTTCCGAAAGCAGTCTGGGCTTATAGAACAATATGGAAAACAACTACAGGGTTTACCCCTTTTGAGTTACTTTATGGAGAAACTGCCATGTTTCTAATTGAGTTTGAACATAAGACTTTGAGGACTGCTCTTCAATTACACATTGATCTTTCTCAAGCTCAAAAGGAACACCTCCTCCAATTGAATGCATTAGATGAGATGTGGAAGGCTGCCCTGCAGCATACAGAAGCAATACAACAGCAGAGGAAGAAATGGCATGACCACAATATCCGCACAAAGCATTTCTTCGTTGGTGATTGGGCCCTATTTTACAACTCCAGGTATAAAGAGAATCAAGGTAAGCTTACAAAAAGGTGGCTTGGTCCGTATGAAATTGAAAATGTATTTGATAATGGTTTGGTACAATTGGCAACAATCGATCCTATTCGCTTCAAATTGTTGGTTAATGGACACCGTCTTTGGTTATACCATAAGCTTGCATCAAAAGAAAAATTCATGCAGCAGGTTGTTTCTCCTATTGCCAGTGATCTTCATGCAGCAAAGGGCTTCGGTCTTCTTCTTGCAGCATCTCTTTGAAACTATGTTGAACATCCATAATAAAGGTTTTCTTTTCATGAAAACCACTTTCTCTATCACCATCCATCACCATCCATCATTTCACCTTTCTTGTCCACATCACTCATCCATATCACCCATTTTACCGTACCACCACTATTCATGATCTCTTTTCCAAGCAGTCATTTCCAGCTGTGCTGTGATATCTTCCAACATCCATGAGCATTTAATACAAGGTATGCGATATTCTTTTCATTTGTCACATCATTCAATTGTTTTATTTATTCATTTATTACAAGTATCTATCAGTCATTTATGCTCATCCTTCACCTATCCTTTCACACATGTGAGGACACATGTCAAATCTTAAGTAGGGGGTGGGGATTTTTTGTTTCAAACCTTGTTCTTTTGCCAATGCCATGTTTGATAAAAAAAAAAATTAATTGTACTTCCCAAGAATGAATGCAAGTGAATGCATGCTTTTTCGTTATCAGCAAGTAAACTAATTAATTAGGTAGTGTCTAAAAATCATTGCATGCAATTTTCTTTTATATCATTTTTGGCAAAAAGAAAGGCAAACAAACCGAAAAGGAAAGAAACAGAGCAGGAAAAAGGTGTTTTTCAAATTCTCAGAAGAAGTTAAGTTTCAGGGTTTTCTTGAAGAATCAATTTTTGAATATGGGTGGTCAGCTGGTAAGACATGAGCCAATGACTCATGAATTCTTGACATAGGACCCTCAAATGGCTCAGGCATTTAGTAATTGTGGGTGGTTGAACTACTTTCTAAGGATAAATTCCTTTAACGACGAGGCTACAGGTGAGTATTTAAGAACACTTTCTAAAGGAGAAGTTGTAGTATGGGGGTTAACAGTAGCAGTGACAGAGGAATGGATTGTTGAAGTAACAGGACTTCCTATAGTCAGAGAGAACTTTCCTACAAGTAGGGATGCTGTCTCTACCAGGGCAGAATTCACATTGCCAACTGATGGACCTTTGGAGGTTTCAAAGCAGGGATACAAGCGGGTGTCACTACCTTACCCATATTCAGAATATGCATCCTTTATAATCAGGTACTTAACTTGTGAAGGATGTTTCTCCTATCTACATTCTTACCATTTTAAGCTCTTAAGTCATATGAGGCACCGATTAGCTATGAATGTCCCAAATTTTTTGTTGAATATTTTGGAGTATAGTACATGTGAAACCCGAAAAGGTAAGGATAATTTTGTCACCCATCATGGCCTTATTAAAATTTTGACTGAGCATTCACTAAGAGATGTATCACCTCTCTCTTGGCAAGAATTTATTGCCCAAAAGGGTTTGCAACCTCTGTGACCTCCAAGAGCACTCCCTGCATAGCCCAAGAAAAGAAAAATGAGAATAGAATCCATGAGTAGGGAGGTTGAGCAAGAATCATCTGCTCCTACAGCACCTAGTCCTACAACCTCCATAACTGAGCCCTCTACTTAGGTGCAAAAAAGATCTTCCGTTACGAAAGAAAAAGGGAAAACAAAAGAAGGGGAGTCATCTAGGACCGAGCAAACCCCTGAATCAAGCCCTAGCATTCATAAGAAAAAATGCTCTCCTCAATCTTTTCCTACAACAACTCATGTTACCATCATTGTTTCCCCATCTCCTTCTCCTGCCGAGTCTGAATCTTCTATATAGACTAAAAGGAGGAAAGCTACAAAAGAACCTCATACACCTATTACATTGCCAACTAGGATTTCACCAAGGAAACAAAGTAAAGTCACTTCAACCTCTAGACAACTAGAAATTATAGTTATTTCTGAAGAATCAGAGGAAGTCAGACATGATGATTCCCAAAGTATACCCAAGAATATTCCACAAAATTCAACTGATATTCCTGAAGAACTACAAAATGAAAGAGTAGAGGTTGGAGAGGTATAGCAGGGGTGTAGTGATAAAAGGTAGATGCCAAGTCTTGATGACTTAGCTGAGGCAGCTAAAAGAATTTTAGAGGAAACATAATCCCCTCCTTACCAGCAACATGAGTTCATCTTGTAGCAAGAACAGGAGCAATTTGAGCAACCTGAGGCATCCAATGCAATACCATTGCCCTCTGAATCATGTCAGGCATTGGTTCTTTATAAAAGGACATTATTGATTGAGTACTTAGAATACCTTTAGAAAACTTGGAAGCCTGTGACACTACAGACCTTGAGTTTCCGCCATTTGGCTAAAACTCAAATGCAACAAAGTTTGTGGGAGGAAGAGAAGAAGAAATTTAAGAAAGAGATTGAAAATCAAAAGTAGGAAATCGAAGACATGAAGGAAAAGATGAATGAGATGATGAAGGTGACTAGAAAAATAATGGAATGCAGACCATCACCAAGAGTGTATGTCGTGTGCCTAAAAGAATAGTTTCTTTGGTTTCAATTAATGAGGATTTCCAAGAATCTAGACCCAGACATTCATACAGCCAAAGAATTCTATGATGCATACTAGGGAGCACCAGATTGGTTGATAAATTCATTGTGTGAATTTTACATGCATGGTTTGCTCATTCCTATAGAAATAGAGTGGAATCCACTCCTTTACATAGGTGATATTCATTTGAGATCACTTATGTCTTGAGCAGCAAATGAAATTAACTATGGGAGGCAATTAGAAGAATATGAGGAAGTTGAAAGAAAAGAGCCTATCCCCTTGAGACTTGAAAGTTCAAATCCTCGAACTATTCTAAAAAATTGGCTCACAATTGCATATGGATTTTATGATCCTGTAGCAAGGATAAAAATATTTGATCTCAGGAGCCAAGTGTATGATGAGTTTAAAGGTCGACCATATTCATTTTGGAAGCTCTCATCTTCCAGGACTAAAGCAAGATGGGATAGGTTAATGGTTGGTCTAAGGAAGTCTGAACCCCATAGCCCCCTAAATTTTACAGTAGCCATCAGAAGGGTAGAAAGATATATCCAATTGGGTCTCCAACAGAGGTTTGAACTATGGTTTCCATTGACATTTCAACCCCCTATTTTGTTGTGGCCATTGTACCCTTATCAGGCCACAAATATTGATGAAACTAGTGAAGCTCGCAGGTATGAAAGGTTGCAGAAAAATAAAGGCTTTTACTACAAGTTTGGGACTGCAATGCAAGGCCATATTACTTCTACCAACTTCAGGGAAACAACCAGGAAGGTTAATGCTGGAGGACCAGCATTAGCATAAGTAGGGGGCAAATGATAAGCCTAAAATATGCTCATTATTTGAGTGTCATAATGTATTTTTGAATACCTTTACTCTTTCTAATGGTTGTTTTAAACTCTGTGGTTATAAACTTTTCATGTTAATGGGTAGTATTCTATGACAATGCATTCCTATATTCTTGCAGCTTAAATACCCCCATATGACTATATTCATGGCCTTGTTTAACCTCCCAATTGACTGATATGATGCGTGTGGTTTTTTGATAAATGAGATGAATTTAATGTGTGTGATTAATGATAAGTATCGTGCTATTATGCTTTCTTTCGTCTTTGTTTCCATGTGTTCCACAGGTTGTTGAAGATAGTGTGAACAAGTCAATGCGCAATGAACCTCGATTCTAAAGTGAAGATCATTTCATCACAGCACTAAGCATGTTGTTCCTGCAAAGATGCTCTGCTCGGGTCATCAGGAGGAGATCTAAATGGTCATCAATCTAGGAGGAGTGTAGTGCTAGATTATTTCTGAATCAGTTGGATGGATACACTTTCATTTATGGAAATTTGTTCCTCAGAATTAGGAAGCATCTATGTCTGCATCTTTCTCTGTTATTAGTTAGTTAGTTGTTTCTCTTTAAATAAATGTTCCTCCTACGTGAGTGAATGAGATGATTAAGAATAGACCGGACTAGAGAATAAAGATAGAAAAGAGTGTATTGAGATTACTGTTATAATGAAAAACAGAGCTTTGTGTTAAGTTTTCTTACAAGCAGAACAACCATGTATATGATTTTGAGTTCATGAATAAAAAGCTGATGAATTTTTTAGTTCAACTCTTGTTAAAATTGGTTGATTCTTGCTAAGGGGGCCCACTTAGTAAGTATCCATAGTTAGTTGTTTATTTCCTATTGTTTATCTATTATAATTTCATTCCAGTAAGTTTTGATGCAAACTCAGTCTTCAACTGTTCCTATAGCATAAAGAATCTGTCCTTGTGGCTGTTCCTGTAGCATAAGGCCAGTTCATGGTTTGTTTTCCCAGTAATGGTTATTGTGATTCCTACTTTAGTTAAGTGATGCTTAAGTTAGTAAGACTTTGTTTCACGTTCCTGCATCAAAGTTAGAATTCCTTTCAAGCATTTATTTCTAATAGGTTGTGACTAAAATCTATTCTTAGTGCACATACAATGCCACTCCATTTCAAGTATACATTCCCTAGTTTGACAAGTAAATGAATGACCATGAGAAGATGTTAGTCACCTGCTGGAATGTCCAATTCCTAGGTTAGTATTTTCCATGACTTTTATATCCTTTTGTGGGCGACAACCACTATCCACCTCTATCTATCTTCCATTTCCCATCTCACTCCCTTATCCACCCATCCTACTATCCCTCTTGCCTCATCATGCATGACACATCTAGAGTGGGGGAATCTCCTTATTTTTTATTGTCCTTGGAGACATCATCCATCCATTCCTCTAGGTAATCCTCTCCATCTCCCCATCCTGCCCATCCTTACTTCCCCATCCATTTATCCATCTAGTCATCCCTTCCATCTACCAAATCCTTATCTTCCTATACTCTCATCCACTAGTCCTTTTTCATCCTTTCATCCTTGTAATCCTTTTTATCCCTCTATCTAAACATCCCACCCATCTCCCCATCCTTATAATCAATTCCATCCTTCCAAATCCTTATCCCTCTATCCTCCTATCTTAGCATCTTTCTATCTCCCCATCTTATCCATCCATCCATTTCCATCTATTTTCCTCCTATCTCATCATCCCTTGTCATTGGTATCTAGATATAAGCTACCCTCATGCAACCTAATTCCATTCACATCATTATCATCCCTCCTATCTATTCCTCACATCTATCTCATATCTCTTTATCATGATCATCTCATCATCCCTTGTTTGTTGTCGGTCTTTGGTCTTGTGTCAAACTACATTGCCCATGTGCTTTCACATAGCCAAGGTCAATCATTTGATCTGCCCTTGAGACTTGTTCATTTGTCTATCTTTTCATCCTCCATCATTTGCCTTTGGACTTGTATCGAACTACATTGCCCCTATGCTTTCATGTAGGCAAGGCTAAATCATTTTCATCTACCCCTAGGGTATTTGTTTGGTTTGCATCCTCCATCATGCTCTCCATTATCCTTTTTTCACTTTTATCCATGGTCTTTTATCTAACTAAGAGGGCTCTATGCTTTCATCTTGGCAAGGCTAACCTTTGATCGGCCCCCAAGCCCCTAAGTCGTTAGGGTGTTTTGGTCTTGTGTAATTCTTGGGTCATGTATCATATCATCAAGTATGCTCTTATCTAGTTGGTCCTTCACAAACAAGATCCACTTGTATCATTATATCCAATAAGTTTTGAATATCCCGTGTCATATCGATCTTTTAGTTTAGTATCCATCATCGGTCTCAACAAGATCCATCCTTCCTAACAAACCACATCAACCCCATCCATCTTTGTGATCGTATGGCAAAGGATGTTTGAATGTGATCGTGATCTTTTGATGCTTTTGGATTTTGTTTATCATTTGAGCTGCCTATCATCACTTATCATGGTCTCCTTGATCCATCATATCATGGTGTGCTTTGAATCATAAACATAGGGGTGTATCGTTATCTTTTCTTTCTTGTTGTCTTCTCGGTTGTCCCATGTAGTACCCACCAAGACTCCTACAGTCTTGTGTTACATTGGGGCATCCTTTTGTGCTTGTGGTTATTCCAATACCTAGCCCAACCAAGGTCTTCATAACTTTGTGGTGTTGGAATATCCTTATTGTCTTTTGTGTTTGTTTTATGCATTGGACACCAATCCACCTTGGTTCTTCAAACCCTGGCACTTGGTGTCTCATACTATAGCAAAAATCAGTACTCTGAAGATGGAAAATTGCATTAGGATTAAATTTCATTTTCCATTCCATCGTCATGCATGTATCCCCCATCCTCATCCATTCAATTTAGCACAAATCATCTAATCACATCCTTTGTTTTGTCCTTGTAGACATGGGAAATGTACAATTCGATTTGACACACTGGATCCTGATTTACTAACACTATTTCATCTGGAATCATCTCCTTTGCTAGTCATTTAATCGAATAATATGTATTTGATTAAATTCATCACTCTTCATCTCTTAAATTAAATAAATCAACTTTATCTAATTAAGTCACCATCTCCTGTTAATTAAATAAATCAATTTTATTTAATTAATTCTGTAAACTTCCTTTTAATTAAATAATTCATTTTATTTGATTAAATCTCTAAAGTCCTCTTATTAAATTGAATAAATTAAAACATTATTTAATTTAATCTAACATATTCCTCCTTAGTTAAATAAATCAAAATCATTTATTTAATTAAACCTTTCCTCTCAATTTGATTCATAAATTGTCACATCTCCTAATTCCTCATTAAATTAATCAAATCCTTGATTAACTTAATCCCTATCACTTAAATCCTCTAGAGAATGCAACTTGCACAATAAATCAATTACTTTGATTTATTAATTGCCTATTTTCTCTCAACATGGCATCAAAAGGGAATATTCCCTCATTTGAATTCAAAATTCAAATGGACTTGGTCCTTCCAACAAGGCATTCAATGCCTCTTACATGTCCTTGTGCATTGAGCCAAATGACATTAACTTCATTTCTCTTTCCCTCTCACATGTCACATTAAAAATTCAAATTTGAATCCAATGGCATTTATCATGCACATTGACCAAAATGTGTTCATTCCTCAACCATTCACATCTTGACAAATGGCACTTGGCCATTGGATGTTGAATGATCCCACATTGCTTATTCTTACTCTCTCTTCCATTTTGGAAATCTATAAATGAGAAACTCTTCCTCTCATTCAATCATCCATAATTTGAGTAAACTTATTATACTCAAATCCATCCAAATACACAATTCATATGCAAAGTTACTCTCTTCAAGTGAGAACTAATTTTGCCCATTCCATTCAAGCATCCATGACATTTTCATATTTTGCATCAAGATTATGCTCAAATCTCTTTGGAGATTTGACCATTTCTTCATCAATCTACATTGCAACCATAGGAATTGGGAAAGGGACAATTGCAACATCTCATTGGCACCAATTCCCTCACAAGATCATCAATCTATTGACTTAATTAGGATTTAGTTTAATTTCTTGTTTATGTTCTTCATTTTCCTAATTTTAGTTCGAATAGGTGGATTTGATGGGGAAGCCCTCTTATTTGCATGCATTTTGATCTAACACTAACAATGTTTGTTGTCTTTGTGTGCTTACAGATTTAGGGGTTCACATTTTGGCGTTGGAAGGAGGGCAATCTCACTTTTATCACGTTTTTTTTTCAAAATTCTGTGGTTTTTTTCACATTTTTTGCTCACATACAGGAAACTGCACCGCAAAAATTTGATGTGGCGCTATATTGCACCGCACCCCTTTAAAACTATGGCACCATATAGCACTGCAATCACTTCCCGCGTATGAAATTTGAAAATTTGTCAAACTCCGCTACTTCCAAACTCCACCGCATGTAAAACTCCACCGCACTCGAAGTCTCTATTTCCGCAGAGCACCGCAGACAGTCGATCGTGCGACGTTGTATGGCACCACCTGCTTTTCTAAACAGCACCACACCCGCTAAACAACACCGCATTTGCTAACTACGTCACACCTGCAGTTTTCTGGTTTTTTTTAACCTTTTTTTTTGTGATGCAGGAAATTTCCCAAGGTCGTAACTTTTGACTCGGATGTGGGTTTTTGCTGAAATTTTACAGGTGGTTTCTTTATGAGGTGGCATATGGATGGCCAACATATCCAAGATAGGTTGGTGGTAATTTTGGCACATTTTTGGGGCTTGAAACTTTCATCTTGGCCCTCAAAATGACATTTTAGTGTTTTTTCCTAGTTTTTTGAAAGTTGTTTTTTGTAATAACTCAAAACCCATGCTCCCAATTTCAAATGTTAGTTGGAAATTCATCATGTCTTAGTATTGGGTATTTTTTGGTAAAAAATAGGACTCTCAAAGTCATGCATGCAAAGCTACCAAAAATGGAAAAATCTAAAAAATTGTTGAAATCTCATTGTATCAAGTGTTTTTAAACACTTTTGGGAGAACTTATAATCCCTTTCCAAAAAATTTTTTACTTTCATGCTTTAGCAACACTAGATTTACTTTGGGTTTAAAAAGAACAAACAAGTTATAATTATGACACCATGCTCTTTTTGTACAAAGTGTTTTTAAACACTCAAGTGTTCTTCAACACTCTTTAAAGAATTTGATAAGTTCATTGATCTTAGGATACTAAATTTCTTTTGGGTTCTAAAATAAACAATCAAATTTCTTTCAAAAGTTTCCAAGGGGCTAAAAAGAACCTTAGACAAACATACTAGATTTTTTTTTAAGGTTAACAATTGAACAAGGCAACCTCACATTTCATTTGGTGCTTAAAAAGAATTCATCATTGCTTTGAGGATTTTAAAATTGAACATGTGTTTTTTATGCTTTGTAATCCTTTTTGAAAAGTAGTATCATTTTAAAAGGCGTATGCACTTCTCTCGCGCCTCACAGCAATCTTGAGAATCAAAATTCTTTTTGGTGACACTAAGTTGCATAAAATATTACCTTCACATTTCAATTTGGGCATTTTAAAATTGAGCAAAACGTGCGAGTGTGAGCATGACATATTGCCGAGGTTTTCCCCTTTATTTTTCAACAAAAGTTGTGTAAATGACGAGATATGTTAGCTCACTTTTGTTTATCTTAGAGGGCCTGCCTTGGTGGGAAAAAGTACTCACCCCAACCGAGAACACGCTAAAGCCAAGTGACTTCCAACTGGTATATAAGTGTGGATTCTTGAGGAAAGTTCAAGAATCATGAGGATTATTCCAACGAGATGGACAGAAATGGACTCTCGCCGATGTTGGATAATCCCCCACGAACAGAATGCCCACATTAGAACCCTTTGTGTAGAAAAAGGCCAAAACCTTGTCTATCTTGTTGGTGCAAAAGGTCATGTCCTTTGAAGTTGCCCCACGTTATACATGTGGTCTTGTTGTAGAAATGGAAGGTATGCCATGGGACATTCATGGGTACTAATGCTTGGTTGACCTGAATAAGTGAGTGTAGTGGAGGGGAGCTAGTGTGGTCAAGCATTTAGCCATTCGCACAACATATGCGCAATTGGATTTATCCAAGTGGGAACCCAACAAGATATTGTCTCATCATCCTAGGGTTGTAAAAAATTGCTTGGAAATATACATTGCTTGTTCTCAAAAAATTTGCAAAACAAACATTCACAACACTTTCAAATTTCAAACCCCTTGTGGGAAACAAATACCTTTGACGAATTCACGCACTCTTGCTTTCCCTGGGGATTCTATCCTTAGAGGTTTCTAAGTACTCGGATTCCATCATCATTTTTTTTCAACAAGGTTAAACATTAGGAAACCTTTGCCTTGATTTTCTTGATTTCCACATAATGCACTTTGTGGGATGAAAGAAAATTAGGACATTGGACATTCAGTTTGGAAAAGCATAATAAAAAAAAGCGTTTGTGGTAAAAAGAACCGAATCTAAGCAAGATAAAAGGACAAATTGAACCACACATGTGCTTGATCCCTTTTGAGTCATCTGGTTTCCATGAAAACATTGGTCTTTTGGTTTTAATTACTTCTAGGGAAAAGCATGTTCTTCATCACCTTGGTCTTGTAAGTAAGTCCTCATAGGGTCATCTAGGATCAAGTCAAAACACTTCATCCATCCATCAAAATTTATCAAAATCCATCTCACCAACAACTTTTGGGAACCTTGGAAACATCCTTATGCTAGACTTTTGGAGAATCAACATCACCTTGTTTGACTTAGCACACCTAGTCAAATTATCAATCTTCTTGAACAAACTTGCCTCTAGGATAACACAACTTCTTGAGGTCTACTAGTTCATGATCACTTTCATTGGCTTAACACACTTAGCCAACTCATTTTCTTATGCGAGTTTTCCCTAGGATAACACAACTTCCTAGGGTTTACAATTCACCATCATCTTGTTTGGCTTAACGTACCTAGTCAAGCTATCCTCCAAATCGAATCAAACCAAGTCCTAAAGTCTAGTATTGATCCAAATTTCCTAAAAGTTCAAAACATCCATATCACTCCCCCTTTCATCCTTCATCTCATATTTGGTCCTAAACACCTTAGAGATTCACTCTCCCAACAAGGTCAAAACACAAGAGGAACATGGAATTCAAACTCGACTCATACATCATGAGTAATCCAAGTCAACCAAACTATCCAAGTCTCACAATGCCGATTGATTATCGAAACTCACATTTATACATGGCATCATCATCTCCTCTAAACCTCAAAAGTACAATGAATGTGAGTATTCCCAATCCAAAGTATGGAACACCTTTCCCAATGATAGATTTAAATCCAAGTCCAAATCTTCAAATCTATCAACCAAACGCTCAATGCATGAGTTTTCCAAAACAACATTATCCCACCAAATCCACACATTCCAAGTACAACTTTATCAAACATGACCATTTCGAATCCACACTTGGTAAATTTTGGGGTAGACATGTTTGCAAATCCCATCAATATCGTTCAAAATCCAAGCAATATGTTGACGACTCTAGGTATTGATCCAAGTGAAGGTAACACCATGCAAAATCAAAGTTACCTGAATCAAGGCAATATGATTTTCAACCACAGCAATATTCAAGGTCAACCTATAATGCCAAATCAAAACATCATACCAAATTCTCTCATTTTTCCAATAATATCACAACAACAAATGGAAACCATCCAAGCAACCCCAATGGTTAACACATCTACCGTTCCTCAAATGTCTCAAAGACCAAGAATCTCAATTGCACCATTCACCACTCAAACCTTGGCAATCAATAAGACTGTTCTACTCATCCCAACAATCAATACCATTACACATCCACCACCACCACCACCAAAACACAACATAACCAATTCTTTCTCCATCATGTTACAAGCTGCTCAAGAAGCTTCCCACAAAAAGGCTCTCCAAAACCAAGAAATTGCATAGCTAGCTGCTCAGCAAGCATGAGTGGCTCAAGTAGCCCAACAAGCTCAAGACCAACACCAAGCTCAACAAGCACAGGTGCAAGCACAATTCTAGGCACTATTGCAAGCAATCCATGAAAAAGTAGCACAACAAGGAGCCCAACAAAAAGCTTTGTTGGCACAACAGCAGCAAGACCAACAACAAGCTTTGTTGGAACAACAACAACAAGACCAACAACAAGCATTGTTGGCACAGAAAATGCAGGCATATCAGCAAACCTTACTCGCTTAGTAGAGCTTGCAACAAACTCCCAACACAATTGTCAAAAACAATAATCAAGATCTATCCATCGAGGAATGCTTTGAAGATACATCCATCTCATCTGATGATCAAATCAACGTACATCAAGAGCCATTTTTTAGTCATGATCAAGACCCCTCCTACAAAGATCTCTTTCAAGGAGTGTTGATGTTATTTGATCCTATCAACATAAACCAAGATGCATCCACCAATGATTGTGTTGGTAATGTCTCTGCATCACCTAACGAGTTAGAGGACATATTTCAAGAACTTATTCCAAAACATGATCAACATCTTTCACCAAGGTCTAACAATGATCCTTTCCAAAACATATGGATATCCTTTGACCTCATGACATTTGAGTAACATCCTATGCCTTATGACAATGTCCAAGACCCCTTTGAAAGCAATCCATCCTTTGAAATTGACCCATGTCAAGAACTTGATCCAAAGCATGTTGAAAGCAATTCCGACATTAATCAAGATCAAGAATTTTTATATGCAAGATATTACAATGAGGTGATGGCCACTCTCCTACAATATGTAACAAATAATGATCATATCCATATAGCACATACCCCTCCATCTACCCATAAGATCATTTTTTTGGATGGACACAAAGATGATCTTCATTCAAAACAAGAGTCTCATACTCTTGAAATCATTACTGAGAAACAAGAGTCTCCTACTCTTAACATTGGTACACATGATCAAAATATGGAAAAATTTGGAGACATATCAGAAGAAAATCATGAAGAAGGCTTCTACGGAAGTTGTGAATCAGAAACATCATGTGAAAGCATATCAAGAATGAATCATGAGGAAGACTTTTACAAGGACAATGAAGCATCAACACTTCTTGAATAAGCATTACAATATGATATCTCACAAGATCAAGCGAAAGATATCAACAAGGAATTCATCCCACATATGGAGGATCCTATCACTTATAAGCTTGGATCACTCACCTTTGTAAGGGAAAACCATCTTATCAATAAAGGAGCTATCACCTTTGAAGATCCACCACATAACAGAGAAGGAGAAACACCTTGTTTCCAAGGGAAATCATATCCTTTGGCAAGAAAAAATTTTCAACAAATGAATTATCAAGGTAGCGGATTAGGCCTACATGAACATGGTATTCTAGAACCAGTGCAAATTTTTGGAGATCCTAAGCGTCAAGGCCTTGATTATTCAACAATCAAGGGTTCTCAACATATCAGTGATACTTCCACAAAATTGGGGGCAACTTTGTCATGAGAAAACATCAACATAGGGGCATGAAGGATCCTTATGATGAAACCAATGTCAATACTACAGCCCACCATATCACGAATCTCCATCCACCCATCACCCCATCCATAAATTGGGACCAACATCAAAATAAGGGATATTTGAATCAAAGCATAAAGAACCTTATCAAAGAGAAAGAAGCTAAGAAGAATAATGGACAAATCAAATACAAGTGGATACCAAAGAATACAAAGAAAGATTATTCCTACCAAACTCCATCAGTCAAAGAAACTATGGGGAAAAATAAAAAAGGGAAAAGTATCCATCAAATATGTCCAAAAAGGAAAAATCAGGCTTCTCAAGCAACATACAAAGTGTATCAAGCAGTTGGTCATAATTCCATGTACACTTCCATATCCACCCATCATTGCTCATCTTCCCAAGTTTGGAGAGTCAAAGGCTCCAAATTGTCAACCAATCCATCTTTTATCCCTAAACACATTCCATCCACACCTCCATGCATGATATCTAATTCTCACATTGACCATGTGTTGGCAATGACCCTTCATCATGAGGATTCAGAAGGCACTCTATCACGATGTGCGCACAAAGACAAAGTTAACTCTGGTATCAACAAAGCAGATCAGAGATCTCAAAAGTTGCATTCAAGTGCACGAATCTTGGCAAGACAACTTCTTGAAGCAGGATATCGATGGCACATTATGACATAAGCATGTATAGTAGCAACACCAGGTGGTTCAACATCGGCTTAAAATCTCTCAAAAAATACAAAAAAATCAAAAAGCATACAAAAAAAAAATCAAAAAAAGGATTGAAAACAGTAAAGAGAAAAATCATCCTCTAGTGAAAACCACTTCGATGGTGCTTTGGATAGGTACCATGATGAAAACCTAGCAAATGGGCGTCATGTGTAGAATCAAGCATCTACGTGCGCCATTTCAGGAGAAAGAATCTTATCGCATTCATAATAAAGCCAACATTCAAGCCGTATCATCCGTTCATCCATGAACCATTTATCCAATCATTCATTTGCACTCATACTCCAAGGTATCTTAATCTTGATGAAATTTTGGAGCATACTTTACACTTGCTTGTGGTAAACATCTTGACACAGGTCATTTTCAATGATCCCATCCTACCTAATGTTATCTGAGCCTTGAAGCATTATTTGAATGAGAATCCTTTATTTGAACACCCTTATCTTATCACAAGATAATTCATATCCAACTATCCAAGAACCCACCCATGGCATTCCATACATTGCTAGACACTGGGGGCAGATAATTACGTCTTGCTTCACGAATAAATCTTGATCTATATCTTCACACTTATGTGGTGATCTGAACATTGGCAAACATAAAATCAAATCGGTTAAAGCATTTGTGAACCAAAGATCCAAATCACTAGCCCATGGCATATTTTGATAGGGAGATGTTCCTCATCAAGCTTTACTTTTCATCGAACATCAATCAGAATAATCAATATCAGTCGCATCTAATGTGTACATCAGTGTCACATCAAAATCATCAAAGCTATTTTGTTCCAAATCAAGCTTCATTAATCTTGATCAATCGAATTCAATCAATTATCATCTTGTTTGGCTTAACACACTTAGCCAAATTATCAAATCCATAATCACCTCGTTTGACTTAACACACTTAGTCAAACCATCCACTTTTGTACAAGTTTACTCTAGGATAACACAACTTCCTGGAATTTACAAAGTGCATTATCACTATTGTTTGGCTTAACACACTCAGTCAAATTATCAATCCATCAATCCGATTGATCAACATTAAGCTTGGTTTTCAACAAAATCTCAAAACAGAGCACTGATATCATCACATATTTGTATCCAAATTGTCAAATTCATGCGAAAAATCAAAAACATTCAAAAAATCAATCAAAAATTTTTAAAAAATCAAAATCATCAAAACTCCTAAAACATGTCGAAATATCAAAAAATCTTCCAAAAATTTCATCCTTGAGTCTTGTCAGTATTTCACCTTGTCAAACTATGTCATCTCTGAGCTTGAACGTAGGCAAGGTTGATCTTTGATCATTCCCCGAGACATTTGGGTCAGTCCCTTAGGCGTCCGTCACATATGGCAATCTGTTTTCCCATCCATTTTACAATTAGGGTCAGTCCCTTAGGTATCCGTCGCATTTGGAAATCCATTTACCCATCTAGTCTACATTTAGGTCAGTCCTTAGGCATCCGTCGCAATGGCAATCTGTTTGCCCATCTCTCTCATTAGCAATCAAGTCAATTGGAGTCTGAACTACGTCATCTCTGAGCTTAAACATAGGAAAGGCCATCCTTGATTGGCCTCCGAGACATAAAATCCAAAAACATTTGTAAAACATCTCAAAAATACCAAAAACAGCCTCACAATATCTAAAAATCCAAAATGGTGCATCCATTTCGTCTCTCTTTCACCCGTGATTATCATCACTCATAATAAAGTCAATTGTCGCCTTCACCCTTTGGTGAGTCAGTCAGAAGCAAGTTTAGCAGGTTCCAAAGTAAACACCTAATCGTCAAAGTCTTGAAATTCTAAGTCAGTAAGCAAGCAAGTTGGTCAACTCGGAGTATCAATAGCTTATCACCTAATCAGTCCCATCAAAACCCTGATCACTACATGTCCTAAGATGAAGCTTTCCTACGATGGACATAAGCATCAGGTACCCCTCAATAGTTTAGCCTTGGCTAGTGGTACAAACAACATTAGCTTGTTTGTTTACTTTGTCTTGGTTTTTTTGACTTATTTTTTTGTGCTCATTCCAAGGACCTCTCGATGATGCCTAAACAAAACAGGTTTAGAGAGAAAGGAATGGAGCAATGATCATTATCTTTTTATTTGTTGTGCTTGTTGGATATTCTTGTAAAATAACTTCATCATGCGTACTTTGTTTTGTTGTAGGAAAGATTTTCTAGGTATCTTGTTGACCACATAAGAAGGCTTTCCTTCTTATGTTTTGGCCTGAGATGTTTAGAATATTTGAACTGCATTCTGAATAAGGTTTCCATATGTCAAGTGTGAACAAGAATACTCCTATCTGGTTGACGAGACAAAGTCCATCACACTAGGTACAATGGCATCCTAGTTCTTTATACCTTGATGCATCATACATATGTGTGTTATCAAACTTAAAGTAATTGGCCCTTTGAAAATCCTAATTCCTAGCAATGCAAATCATCATCATCATGGGTAATAATGTAAACTCATGTGGATCCTCTTTCCATCCATCTTATTCCTCTTCTTCTTCTATCTTTACTAACATTTCTATCTAAAATCGGTGTGTTGTATCAAAATATACATGAGGCTACCCATGGCTGATGACTGTCTATACATCATCAAATTTGTCTACATCAAATAATTATATTTCATCTTCAGATCAATAGAACCACTACTCTTGCATTTTATCGTGATCTTGATCGGAAAATCATACATTTCCGCTCGATCTCTTGAGAGGGCAATATACCGGCATAATCTTTTTGTTGGGGCAATAGTGGGGCATCTGAAAAAATAAAGAAATTTTGAACTTTGATCACAACTATTTATTCTTTGAAACAATGCAACAAGTACATTGCTTCAAAGAGGGGCAAAATGTAAACATGGAAAATGTAAAATTTGATCTGACACACTAGATCCTGATTTACTAACACTATTTCATCTTGAATCATCTCCTTTGCTAGTCATTTAATCGAATAATCTGTATTTGATTAAATTCATCACTCTTCATCTCTTAAATTAAATAAATCAACTTTATCTAATTAAGTCACCATCTCCTGTTAATTAAATAAATCAATTTTATTTAATTAATTTTGTAAACTTCCTCTTAATTAAATAATTCATTTTATTTGATTAAATCTCTAAAGTCCTCTTATTAAATTGAATAAATTAAAACATTATTTAATTTAATCTAACATATTCCTCCTTAGTTAAATAAATCAAAATCATTTATTTAATTAAACCTTTCCTCTCAATTTGATTCATAAATTGTCACATCTCCTAATTCCTCATTAAATTAATCAAATCCTTGATTAACTTAATCCCTATAACTAAAATCCTCTAGAGAATGCAACTTGCACAATAAATCAATTACTTTGATTTATTAATTGCCTATTTTCTCTCAACATGGCATCAAAAGGGAATATTCCCTCATTTGAATTCAAAATTCAAATGGACTTGGTCCTTCCAACAAGGCATTCAATGCCTCTTACATGTCCTTGTGCATTGAACCAAATGACATTAACTCCATTTCTCTTTCCCTCTCACATGTCACATTAAAAATTCAAATTTGAATCTAGTGGCATTTATCATGCACATTGACCAAAATGTGCTCATTCCTCAACCATTCACATCTTGACAAATGGCACTTGGCCATTGGATGTTGAATGATCCCACATTGCTTATTCTTACTCTCTCTTCCATTTTGGAGATCTATAAATGAGAGACTCTTCCTCTCATTCGATCATCCAAAATTTGAGTAAACTTATTATACTCAAATCCATCCAAATACACAATTCATATGCAAATTTACTCTCTTCAAGTGAGAACTAATTTTGCCTATTCCATTCAAGCATCCATCCCATTTTCATATTTTTCATCAAGATTATGTTCAAATCTCTTTGGAGATTTGACCATTTCTTCATCAATCTACATTACGACCATAGGAATTGGGAAAGGGCCAATCGCAACATCTCATTGGCACCAATTCCCCCATAAGATCATCAATCTATTGACTTAATTAGGATTTAGTTTAATTTCTTGTTTATGTTCTTCATTTTCCTAATTTTAGTTCGAATAGGTGGATTGCATGGGGAATCCCTCTTATTTGCATGCATTTTGATCTAACACTAACAATGATTGTTGTCATTGTGTGCTTGCAATTTTAGGGGTTCATAGTCCCCAGCCTTGTAACAACCCTTGACCCAATCCTCCTCCTCATCTTCCTTATCATCAGAATGTATCCTTACCTATCCTTTGGTGTTGTTTCGGGATGTATCCTTCCCTCATCAACAACACTCATCAGGATGTATCCCTCCCTCATCAATAACACTTTCATCATCATCATCATCGGCCATATCCTTCCCTATCCTTTTATGTTTTCTTGGGATATACCATTTCCTCATCAACAACAATTCATCCATCATCAACCCATTTTGGCTTTTAGCTTGACTGGGGCAACATCACCTTTTTCCTTACATCTATTTGTGCTTCCTCATCTCCCATTGCTTATCATCATTTCTTACCCATCACTTCACATCATCTTCCCTTTCATAATCTCATCCATTTCAAGAGCACGCCCATGTTCTCTTGAACCTACATGTCCTCTCAAGGGGGAATCCTCATCCCTAATATCCATCCTCATTCCCATCATCTTTCTTCCCATTCACTCTGTTGATGACTGGGGAATCTTTTCCAATCTAACCGTCTTCTTTCGGGTTCTATGTTTTAATAATATTTGAGATGATGCTACTTCGTAACACCATCTCAAAGAGGATAAGAATGTAGACACCTAAATTTGGACACTTGCATTTGTCCAAATTTATCCCTTTTCATCTAATATCCTCTTATTTGCATTAATTAAATAATATCGTTATTATTTAATTAATACCCTTAATTCTTCTAAATCCCTAAGGTATTTAATTAATAATTCAATACCTTCCCCTTTATTCTCCTTTCCACCAAATGAATTAAATAAATATGAAATTTATCTAATTCCTCACATGTCACATCCTTTTCTTTAATCTTAATCCATTTTCTAATATCATCATTAGAGATGTGCACATGTCTAATCCTTGATTAAGACATGTCACATCCTCTAACTTTTGCAAGTTGGCTTCTTAACTTTCATTAGTCACTAATAATCTTTTAATCACTGACTAGTTTAACCTAATCAGTACCTTGGTCAACTCTCCCCATCCATCAAGGAATTTTTAATTCTTTTTTATTCATCCAAGGCTCCTCTCTTCCCCATGTGAATTTTTAATTCACTTTTATTCCTCCAAGGAATCTTCTCTTCCCCTTTCAAATTCTAGAACCTTTGACTTGTCACATCACATGTGCTAAAGTCTTCTAGAATCTTTGAATTGTCACATCAAGTTGCATTTGGGTAAGTACTTGCCTTTTTAAGGACCTTGTTTGATCTAAGTTACTTTTTACCTCTCCTTCTGGAACCTTGTCTTATCCACAATATTCCCCAATCATGTGAATTTTTAATTCACTTTTATTCACCCAAGATTCTCCTCTTCCCTATGTGATCATTGAGAGGTCACATCATCCCTTTTCCAAGGTACTTTTCCTTCCTCTACATCATGTACCTTCCTTCCACCTCACTTCCACATCATCACATCCTAGGCCATCTTGCATTCAACATGTCAAGATGTGAGGGCTTGTGAGTCCTCAACTCACCATAGCCCTCCATTTTAGCCTTGTTGGTTTAATCTCAACCGTTTAATTCTCTAGGGAATTCAAATCCCTCTATAAATACCCCCTCTTTTCTCTCATTTAGGAGACTTAGTCATTTTTCACCCACATGCTACCAAATTGCTCACTCAATTTGGAAGAATCACCTTAGACATTTAGCCAAGCCATTTAGCCATTAGCACTTGCATTTATCACATTTCTCATGTTGCATACACCATTTTTATAGCCATCCAAGGAGCATAAAAGAATATAACATCAAGGGCCAACCAAGGGATTCAACATCACAAAGGTATAATCATTTGCAATCTTTATTTAATCTTCTTTCTTTGTGTTATCATTCCTTAGGGTAATCTTAAGGTGTACCTTTCTGTTCTTCCATTAGTGCATAATAGTTGTTTTGCATCTTTAGAATAGGATAGACATTTGAAGGGATCATGGCTGTGAAACATTATCATTATCAAGTTGTCATTTAGGTGGTTCTAAGATATGCATGGTTTATTTTGAACTTGCAGTTGTTGTGAAGGTGGATAAATAATAAGTTTAACCCCAGGAGGTGCAATAATTAAAGGATCTCTAAGACATATCAAGGGAGTTTGAATTTTCATAACCTCACTGAACTTATTTTCATGATCTCTTGGTGAAATGGAGTATAATGTTACTTCATATCTTCATCAATGTTGGAAGTTTCTTCCACCATGATATCTTACCTGGTAGGAGATATTTTTGGAGAGTAAAAAACTATATGTTCATGAAAATCAATTTTTGGTTCTTCTAAAATGTACTCATCATAATTAAGGGACTTATCAATGGTTTGGTTTTCTTGCTTATCAATGATGGCATTCTCATGTTAGATAATCTTTTCCCTAGAGGAAGAGAGATAAATAGGAATCTCTTGATTATCATAGATTAGACCTTCTAACATTAAGATATATTCTTCACTAATAGGAGAAGGAAAAATTTGATTGTTATGATTGTCCATGACTTCATCCTTTTTCTCTAAGGTATCATTCTCTTGTGCCATAATATCTACCCTAGTAGGAGAGATTTTAGGAGAAGAGTAAACAAATTTTTTATCACATTCCATGGTTAAATTTTGTAAAGTAGCTTCATCACAAATAGGAAAGGCATCAATAGAAGAACAAGTATGATTTTCACGCTTACCAATGAGTGGAATTTTTTTATCAAATAAATCTTTCAAAATGGTAGGATCATTAGGAAAGGGGGGCATACGATTCTCATGAGTCTCAATAAGTATCTCTTCTAATACAAAACTATCTTCTTCACACCTGGGAGAGATATTAGGAGAAGAAAAAATTTGATTGTCATGGCTATCTACAATACATCCCCATGTCCTATAATGTCTTCCCAAGTAGGAGAGATAGGGTTGTGGCAGCTATCAATCATTGTATCTCTTAACACCAACATGTACTCATCAATGTGATTTTCATGATTTTTCATGATTATTGTTGGAACCCACTAATCTACTAAGAGGGGGTTAATCAGTAGATACTCAAAATCTATCCCTTAAAAACTTTATGCAAATTACTTCCTTAACTCCAAATTCCTTGTGTAGATTTCGTACTCAACTCTTACTGTGTAGATTGTAAACTAAATATGTGAACATAAGTATGCAAACAAACAATCAACACAAATATCCACACACCAAATATACATGGAAAACCCAATATGGGTAAAAACCATGATGATAAAGGTTGCTTGAGTCTACTACTCAAATCTAGCATCACAAATTAAATCTCTATGATAATGTTTTAGGGCTAAAACTAAAGGAAGCTTCAACTCCCTAATTTAGAAGATACAACTTCAAGGATGCTACAACACCCTGGTTTAGGAGCTACAACTCCAAGGAGACTATGATCCCCCAAACTTAGCTACAAATTAGTATAATGAGGCTACAACCTCTTATATAATCACAAACTCATATATGCATGGATTGGTTCTGCATAACCTATAATGCACCATTACATTCAATACTTTGTTGCACTTTCTACAACTTACACTCTACTACTGAACTTGCACATTCAACAACACATTCTTCTCTGCTTTGCACTCTCTATTTTCCTCCTCTTCACTTAAAATTTTTTGTTCATCTTCTTGCACTATACACTATCTTCTCTATCAGCCTCTGTTACACACTTAGCAATACATAACTCTATTCAACACCCTATGCACTAGCCGACTTCACCCATACAATAGATACAACAACTAGAAAACATTAGATTATCTTCTTACTCCACCAACCTACAATCTCCTCCTTGAGATCCTCCCAATGATCCAGATCTACCTAGCTTACTATTAGGGTTTTCTTTTCATACCAACTTCAGTAGCAAGCTATCATTACATCGAGCTTCATGCCGCTATCCAACTCATAATTAAGACATATGATAGATTTTATTAGATATCACCATACCTCTATGCATCGAGTTGCCCAAAATTCAATTTAGTCATAGAGAATTTTCCCAAATTATCTCTCTACCAACCCTAGAATCTAATATGCATTCAATACATGTCTTTATCTACATGATCAGATTTGATCTTGATCTCATCTATAATCTATTTTGTTTCCTAACATATCAAATCTTCATTCAATTGGTCGCTTGGTGCAGCTACACCAATTAAATCCTTCCTCTATGTTAGTTACTAAGCAAAACCTCTACTCACCTAGACCACACCATTGTAGATCTTCAAGTTTGAATATTGTTCATTGATCTTCTCTCTCATGCCCATATCCTCTATTCATCTTGGAACCTTTAAATCACCACCATTCAATTAGCTTTAGTTTGACTATCACCATTGATCCTCATTTCATGCCAATCCCTTATCACCATCCAATATTTTTTGCTTTATATTCACTGTTGATCATAGGGTTATTCACCATAGAACACCATTGTTAAAGTCTTTCCTTGACCAAGTTTTGTTTTGAAAAAAGGATGCAAAACAATGAATCATCAATCACCAAATTTCATTGTGTTATTCGCTTTCACCGTACACATCATCACTCAATTTTTTATCTCTTTCATTATTTCCACCATCATGTTCTCGATGAGACTTCCACCCAAGTCCCTCTGAAAGGTATCTATCACACCGATTAATCTTAACTTGCTTATTTCTTTGTTGAGGAGACATCCATTACAATCTCACCAATTTCCATCATTCTCTTCGATATGAATCACCTTCAAACACATGAGAAGAAAAATGGACCCATATTCCACATAATTCACAATGAGGATGTGAATTTCCTATCAATCAATCACTCATCACCATCTATTAGCATTCATCACCATCCAACACCATCACCTTCTTATCAGGTCCCACTTAGCATATTGCTCCATCGAGGAGACATGCTTCACAGTCCAGTCGATACATCAAAGTCACACCAATGAAATAGCCATCAGGTTATCGAAGAGACATCAACTCCACTCTCATCGACATGGTGTTATCACATCGATACCATTCACTGCTATAGACAAATGGTCCCCCATGCCACCATTTCACCACATGTCACTATTCATTTTCATTTCCTTCCATGTGTCATCTTATCATTCATTTCATGACTACACATCATTCTCAACTTTTCGAGTCTCACTTTGACATCCACCTTACTGGGTCCCATATTCAGCATCCAATCTCCCATCACCTTATCAAAGAGACCTTCTTCAAGTTCCTGGCGATACACCAAAGTCTCGCCAATGAGTAGGTCATCGGGTTTTTGAAGAGACATCCTCCAAAGTTTTTTTGACACCATTCTATCTCACCAATGGGAGGTCATCAGATTGTCGAAGAGATCCTTCAAAGCTATGCCAACACCATTTTGTCTCACTGATAGGAAGGTCATCAAATTGTTGAAGATACATACAAACAGGTCTCATCAATGACCATTAGTCATGCCGATGAAGGAAATTGATGATTTCACCTATCCACTTCATCTCAATGTCACTACTCCATAATCCATAGCTAGGATGTGGATTACCGTTTACTCAATCTTTTCATGCCACGTTTCTACATTTTCATCACTGTAATCCACGTCATTATGGTTGGGTCCTTCTTTCCTTTTAAGTACCTTAATTACTATTGAGACCCACACGGAGTGCTACCTTCTCATAGCCAAATCAGGGAGACATAGCCAAAGGTCTCATTGATGTCATCTAGTCTCACTAATAACACTTTCACACTCCTTATCGCTCCATCACTAATTCACCAAAAACTTGAACTTTAGAACCTTTTTTCAGAGGTTACTAAGTTATAAGAACCCGCGACATGCTGACATATAGATATCAGGTTGATAGAGAGATTCCAACTTGACTCCTGCCAATAAGCACTCATCATTGCGATGAAAACTTAATTTTCCTTCTACATTGTCACATCAAAGATACATCTCCCATTCTTTCACTGATCATGCACTGTCACTCCGATAAAGTTCTCCTTACTCCTTATCACTCCATCAAGGATACTTCTCCCAAACTCTTATCGATACATTAATGTCTCACCGATAATATGAACATCGGCCCGATGAAGAGATATCTCCTATTCTCTCATCTATCATGCATGGTCACAATGAAAAGGTGAATATTGGATCATTGGAGAGACTTTTGTTTGACTTCTACTGACATTTAATTGTCTCTCCAATGAGCTTGAGATGTATAACCTTGAAATGCTAGTTAGAGGGGCTGATCACCCCTATGGGATGATAGAAATAAGTTGCAACTAATGCAACTGACAACCACTGATACTAGGTCAACAACAAAATATAAATCTATTATGAATGCCATGACTACAAGTATCCTTAGAGTTTAACCGATAAACTCAAACACCCGAGAGTAGAAATAAAACATTTTTGGGTGCATCCTTCACTTTCTACACCTACACAATACCATTTTGGAAAGATCTCAAAAAACCCATCACAAATCTACCACCAAATTCACAATCAAATCCACTACTCTCACACCCGTCCTCTATCATCATGCCAAGAAACTCCTTTGGTTGATTTTCCCTTTTAACATTAAGGAGAATATTATGTTCTTTTTCATAGGATTACCACACTTCTCCTTTGGTCCCCTTTTGACATCAATGACAACATAGTCCAACAATCTCCCCCTTTCTCGTTGATGGCAAAACTTTAATGCTCAATGATACCAATTAACTAGTTCAACATATGTACAACTATTATCCTTACTTCCTCCTTATATTACTACTTTCTCCAATGCTCCTCCTTGAGCATTTGCATGACCTTCTCCCCCTTGCTAAAGTACTTGAGCATTTGCATGTACTTTCTCCCCCTTTGACATCAATGGAAAAGGGATCACTCTTTGAAAACAATTCTCCCCCATTGTCAAGCACTACAACGGGTCTAGTTGTACTCTAATATTCTCCTTGGACATTCCTTATCCTTTTCTCAGCCTCATGAGCATCTTCACAACATTCTCTCTTATTCTCTATTTTGGGCATTGCACACTTCTTCTCCCTCATGCTTAATTATTTTATGCACTTTCTTATCCTTTGTCATGTTATTTATCTCATGTCACCATACTGTTGCAGCCTTCAGTACTTCTTAGTGATGGAAAATGAACTTTTCTCCCCCTTTGACTGATACCAATTGATATCCTGGACTACACTGTATCAAGTATAACATTGATTTGATACCAATAGCGTCCCCCCCTTAGATCTTGTTCAATGCTTCACTAGCTTCATTTTAGTAGCTTTGTACCACATAACTTGTTTTGAACCCATTTGTAATGGTCTGATACCAATTCAAAAGAAATGTACATAGAAAAACTACCTTTTATCCATATCTCTTCTCTTTGTAGGAAAGAAGTATTTCTCTTAAAATAGCATCTTCACCACTTTTTCTTCAATAATTGATACCAATGGTTGATATCAATTTTTGTAGCAAACCATCCACTGTTTGCTAATTTTCTTACACCTTGACAAGCATTTCAAGGAGCAATAATGTGACCATAAATCTGCAACCAACAAGTAATTATAAATTTGTAAAACATGTTTTAACTAACTTGATCTCTCCTTATTAATTTCCAAGGATGGATGAAATATTAGTTTACCTCCCCCTAAACTCATGCACTATTACTACACATTTGTGATGTAAATCAAAAGCAACCTCATGGAGCACTATCTATCTATCTTTCTCTCTCCAAACCATCTTGTGCACCTTCTTTGTTCTTTTCTCTATCTGACCAGCCTTCTTCTCAAGAGTGTGTGAAACATTGTTCACTTTGGTGGACATATTCTTCTTATTATAATGTGTTATTGGTCTTACATGGCTCAATCTAAAACTCTTAGCTATGTGACCAAAATTATTACAATTGTAGCACATTATATTCATATCTACAATAGGAGCAAATTAATTTCTATTTATATGCTTTGTGCTCCTTCTAGGTGCAACTCTACACTCACTAGCCTTATGACCACACTAATTACAAAAATAAAAATATCCATAAAAACATGATGAGTACCTGGTCATATAATTTCTCTGTGCAATATGAGATAGATTTATTTTCTTTTTCTTCTTCATGTGTCTCATCCTTGACAATATTTCTAAATCAGCTCCCTTAATATGTTGCTTCTTTTTCAAATTTCCAAGGACTGATTTTTCCATCTTCATATCTGCTGCATTATTGTTCTTTTTGTTTGCAGCAGGTATCCTTTCTTTCTCAACTTTCTCCTTGTCAGGAGTGAGCTTATTTTCTTCTTTTTCTTTCTTCATCTCAATAGTGATTTTTCTTGATCTCCCATTTGGTGAGGCAGTCTTCATGCAAACATTTTCATTATTTGTGCAACATCTTTCTTCTACTCTAAATCTATCAAATAATATTATAGAAGTAATAATTCTTCCCTTTCTTGTCAGAAAGGTCAATCTTCACTCTTCTTCTAGATGGATTTTTTTATCTGATCAACACTTCTAACATCTTAGAGCCACCATTCAGCTTCAAGATTTTATCAATTTTCTCTTTATCCTTTTTTAGATCTTTTCTCAAGGCCACTATTTCTTCTTCAAGTTTCATGCACTCATTAGATTTAGATTGTATTTCATATTTAACTACATATTCTATCCTTTTAGCTTCCTCAACTTGTTTCTTTAGGTTGACTATCATTTGATCATATTCTTCAAGGATTTTAGTCAATCTATCTATCTTTTTCTGAGAATGCAACTTTTGTTCTTCATTTTATTTTTTCAACCTTTCAACTTTTTTATTAAAAGTTGTTCCAAATGGGTCAAACCAATCAAATCTTCCATGTTCATCATTTTGATCTACCCTTTACATCATATGATCCACTTTCTTCATTTGTGATTAGATTCTCCTTATCCATTTGCTTACTGCTATTTCCTTGCTTGGAGTTATGCATTTTATTATGAACACATTTTAAAGAAATATAAGCATATTTACCTCTACATTTTCTAGATCCTTTCCTTAGTCTTCTAATGAACTCAACCTCCTCTTCATCAATCTCCTTTGATTCATAATTATATGTTTATTCTCCATCACCTCTTCTTCCAGCTTCACTTGAGAACCAACCTGCAGATTTCTCATCTTCACTTGTCTCAATACTTTTAGATTCACTATGATGTCTCTCAATCAATGACTGCAGCTCAACATCACTTTCTTCATACATCCTTTTTAGCTTGTTCCACACTTCTTATGCATTCTAGCAGTGCATGAATTTGACAAATATGGAACTTGACAACCTATCAAGAATTGCATCCATTGCCTTAGAATTATCATCATACGCCTTATTTTTAGCCTCAGTATTTAGAGGTATAGCAAGAGTAGTATATCCATATGCTACTAATAGCCATACATCAAACCCTATGGATCCCAAATAAAACTTCATTTGAAACTCTACCATATATAATCTGATCCATTAAAGAGAGGTACTCCTTCTATAGATGAGCTTTCCTTATTAGTCATATTATGTTAAGTCACCGAGATCTACCCAAGCTGATTAAGCTCCTCCTAGGGAACTTATGGCTCTAATACCAATTTTTAGAACAAAATGATCTACTAAGAGGGGGTGAATCAGTAGATACTCAAAATCTATCCCTTAAAAACTTTATGTAGATTACTTCCTTAACTCAAAAATCCTTGTGCAGATTTCTTACTCAACTCTTACTATGTAGATTGTAAACTAAATATGTAAACATAAATATGCAAACAAACAATCAACACAAATACCTATAACACCAAATATGCATGGAAAACCCAATATGGGAAAAACCATAGTGACAAAGGTTGCTTGATTCTACTACTCAAATCTAGTGTCACAAATAAAATCTATGTTATAATGTTTTAGGGATACATACCAAGGAAGCTTCAATTCCCTAATTTAGAATCTACAACTTCAAGGATGCTACAACACCCAGGTTTAGGAGCTACAACTCTAAGGAGACTATGATCCTCCAAAATGAGCTACAACTCAGTATAATGAGGCTACAACCTCTTACAACATCACAAGCTCATATACACATAGATTGGTTCTACATAAATTATAATGCAACTTTACATTGAGTATTTTGTTGCACTTTCTACAACTTACACTCTATAGTTGAGCTTGCACTTTCATAAACACATTATTCTTTGCTATGCACTCTCTTTTCCTCCTCTGCACTTAGAACATTTTGTTTCTATCTTCCTGCACTATACACTCTCATCTTTATCAGCCTCTGCTACACACTCAGAAATACATAACTCTGTTCAACACCCTGTGCACTAGCTGACTTCACACACATAGTAGACACAAAAAATAGACAATATTAGATTTTCTTCTTAATCCACCAACCTTCAATATCCTCCTCAAGATCCTCCCAATGATCCAAATCTCACCAACTTAAGCAGTAAGTTATCATTGCATCAAGCTTCACACCACTATCTAGCTCATCATTAAGACATTTGATAGAGTTTATCAGATATCAACATACCTTGGTGCATTGAGCTGCCCAACATTCAACTCAAGAACAGATAATTTTCCCAAATTAGCTCTTTGCTAGCCCTAGAATCTGATATGCACTCAATACATTCTTTTATCTATAGGATTAGATTTGATCTTGATCTCATTTGCAATCTGTTCTACCACCTAAAAGGTCAGATCTTCATTCAAATGGTCACTTGGTGCAACTATACCAATTAACTCATTCCTTTGTGTCAATTACTAGGTGAAACCCCTATTCACATGGACAAGACCATTGTAAATCTTCGAGATTGAATACTGGCCATTGATCTTCTCTCTCATGCCCAGATCCTCTATTCATCTTTGCACCTTTAAACCACCACCATTCGATTAGCTTCATTTTGACTATCATCATTGATCCTCATTTCATGCAAATACCTTAGCACCATCCAACCTTTGTTGCTTGATCTCCATCATTGATCATAGGGTTATTCACCATAGAACACCATCATTAAAGTCTCACCTTGACCAAGTGTTATTTTGTAACAAGGATTCAAAACAATGAATCATCTATCACCAAATGTCATCTTGTTATTCACTTTCACTGCACACATCAGTCAATGTTTTATCTCTTTCATTATTTCCACCATCGGGTTGTCGACGAGACTTCTAACCAAGTCCCTCTGAAAGGTATATGTCATGCCAATGAATATTGACTTTCTTTTCACTCTATCAAGGAGAAATCCATTACAATCTCATCGATGTCCATTTTTCTCTTTGATATGAACCACCTTAAAACACATGAGAAGAAACATTAACCCATATGCCATGCAATTCACAATGAGGATGTGAATTTCCTATCAAGAAATTATTGGTCACCATCTATCATCATTCATTACCATCCAACACCATCACCTTCTTATTGGGTCCCACTTAGCATACCGCTCTATCGAGGAGACATGCTTCACAATCCTATTGATACTCCAAAGCCACACCGATGAAATAGCCATTAGGTTATCAAAGAGACATCAGTTCCACTCTCATCAACATGGTGTTGCCACGCCAATATCATTCATTGTTGTAGACAAGTGGTCACCCATGCCATCATGTCACCACATGTCAGTGTCCATTGTCATTTCCTTCCACCTATTATCCTATCATTCACTTCATGACTGCATGTCATTCTCATCTTATCAGGTCTCACTTCCATGTCCACCTTATCGATTTCCATAGTCGGCATCCAATCTCACATTGCCATGTTGAAGAGACTTTCTTCAAGGTCCTAGCAATACACCAAAGTCTCATTGATGAGTAGGTCATTGATTTGTCGAAGAGACATCCTCCAAATTTCTATCAACAACATTCTATCTCACCAATGAGAATTCCATCGAATTTTCGAAGAGACATCCAAATAGGTCTCATCGATGACCATCAATCACGCTAATGAAGTCCATTAATGGTGTGACCTATCCACCTCATTTCCATGTCACTCCTCCATAATCCACAACAAGGATGTGGATTACTGTCTACTCAATCCCATCATGCCACATGTCTTCATCATCATCACTATAGTCCACATCATTATGGCTAGGTCCTTCTCACCTTTTGAGTACCTTCATTACTGTCATGTCCCACATGGAGTGATACCTTCTCATAGCCAGATCAAGAAGACATAGCCAAAGTACTCATCGATTTCATCTAGTCTTGCCAATAACATTTCCACACTCCTTATCATTCCATTGGTAAGTCACCAAAAACGTAAACTTTAGAACCCTTTGTCGGAGGTTACTATGTTATGAGGACCTGCAACATGTCGACATATAGATATCAGGCTATCAGAGAGACACCAACTTGACTCTCGCCAATAAGCACTTGGCATGCTGATGAAAACTTAATTTTCTTTCTACATCACCATATCAAAGAGACATCTCCCATTATTTCACTGATCATGCATTGTCACTCCAATAAAGTTCTCCTTACTTCTTATCGCTCCATCAAGGAGACTTCTCCCAAACTCTTGTCGATACATTAATGTCTCACTGATAAGATGAACATTAGCTCATCAAAGATACATCTCCTATTCTCTTGCCAATCATGCATGGTCACACTGACAAGGTGACCATCGAGCCATTAGAGAGACTTATGCTTGACTCCTATCAATATTGAAGTGTTAATGATATCAAGTTTCCACAATCCATATCAAATTTTTGTAATGGTTTCTGGTTTAGATTACATGATTTTTTTGCATCAACATTTTAGATCACACTCTTTGATCCATCATCGGGATGAAAGAGCCCTAATGATGGATCATAGAGTGTGATTTGAAATGTTGATGCAAAAAACTCACACACAATCTAAACTAGAAGTCGTTGCAACAACATCGAATTGTCTCGTCGATCTATTGGAGATGTATAACCTTCAAGTGCTAGGTAGAAATTCCAATCACCCCTATGGGATGATAGACATAAGTTGCAACTAATGCAACTAATAACTATCCATACTAGGTCAACAACAAAATATAAATCTATTCTAAATACGATGACTGCAAGTATCCTTAGGGTTTAATTGATAAACTCTAACACTCAAGAGTAGAAATAAAATAGTTTTGGATGCATCCTTCACTTTCTCAACCTGCATAATACCGTTCTAGAAAGCTCTCAAAAAACCCATCACAAATCTACCACCAAATTCACCACTAGGTTCACTGCTCTCACATCCATCCTCTGTCGTCATGCCAACAAAATACTTTGGTTGATTTTCCCTTTTGACATTAATGAAAACATTATGTGCTTCTACACAGGAATAACACACTTCTCCTATGATCCCCTTTTGACATCAATGACAACATAGTCCAACAATTACATCTTCTTTCACCAAAGAATTCTCACAACTAGGGGAGCTGTTTGGCGAGGAATGTAGAATAAGTAAAGTAGTGGTAATGATATCATCTTCTTTTGTCATAATATCTTCCCAAGTGGGAGGAGGATAAGGATAACTAGGTATGTGCAGGATCATGATGGGCCAAAAAGTGGTGATATGTAAGTGATATGATGGCCCATGAAGTTGACGACTTTTTTTTACCCAAAATTGATGAAATGAAAAGGGTTTTTAAAGGAGAATTTCAGATTTCCACCAATATAAATTATGCTTTACTTTGAATTTAATAAATAATTACTATTCATTTTCTATTTGAATTACGACTAAAGTCTTGATTGATAGGCTAATTGAAAAACATCTATAGCTTTCAAACAATATCATATTTTTTGAATCTGAAACATGTGTTACATTCTATGCTTCAAATACTATAGGATTCAAAAAAAAAAAATCATGAAGTTTTGACCAAGTTAAGGTGGTCAAACATACGAGTCTTTATATTTCTTAAAAGTTGTCATAAAAAATTCATAATTAATTATTTACTTGGAAGAAAATTACAAAAAAATATGATCACATCAAGGCATGAGTCCTCTACTTATATCTAAAATCTTATTAAAAATATTATCATTTTATTGTGGTTAGGGTGGTCAGACAGACACTTATTTCTTATTTTTTCCCTGAAATTTAATTACTACTCTATTGAAATTTGAAATTTTCACCAAATAGACTTTTTTTTCAATAAACCTAGTAGTTTAGAAACTACATTCAATTTTCTACAAATTATATTCTTGAAAATTTCTTAAATAATATAGATAACTTATTCAGATTTTTACGTCAAGTTTCCTAACTCTGATTTTTTGAAATTTTATCGCCACTTAAGGGCATATTTTTTCCATGATGATCCTACACATATCCAAACAAGACTTTCATGATTCTCCATAATTTCATATTCTTTCAAAAAGATACCTTTGTCACTAATTGGAGAGTTATTAGGAGGACAATGATCTTCATGAATATATATGCTTGTATCTACTTCTATCACATCATTCCCACAAATAGGAGAGATAGAAGGAGGTGTGGAAATAAGGAAGGTGTCAACATTTTCACTGTCTTGCACAAAGAGACTCTCATAACTAGGAAATATATTGGATGAATGACTAACATGCTTATTGATTAACTTTTTCACAACATACTTGCAAAGGAAAGATACCAATATTGTAAAAGGTAATCTATCCAACTTATGCTATGCTTCAAAATAAAATAAAAATTATAATAGATCTAATGATTTGCACTATTGAAATTATTTTTTAAACGCTTTAAAAATGACTACATTAAATGGATGATTTGACCTATAAGCATAAAAAAAAATTATTGAAACTTTCCAAACTTATACTATAGGCTACCAAAAGGCTTAGGAAGCACATAAAAGTAGAAAAAAAATTTAAAAGTTGGTTTTTGTAGGCCTCCAAGGACTAATTCACCCAATAGTGAATGGATCCTAGTATGCTTTTTCAGGAGACTTTGAAATAGAAAGTGTAGCTTATAAACTTTAAAAACTTGTTGCACTAGTATCCCTAACAAGGACTCATTCACCCTAGGGTGAATGGGTCTTGGTACAACGTTTTCTAAGAGTGAAAAGTGCAATTTTTGAGTGATTATATGTGCTTTTTGTTTCAAGTCTGTAACAGTCAATTCTGACACAAATTTTCCAGATTTGAAGTCTCTAAATGCAATATTGACTAGGTTTGAATGATGAATAAGGTGACTAAATTTAATGTGCAATATGAATCTAAGTGATTGAATGATGATTTCAATACAAAAACAAACTTAGATCTAATGCAATTTTTCTGATTTTTAGTTAATATAAGCAAGAAAAAAATGCAAATTTACCCTAAATGCAATTTTCACTAAAATTGAAAGAACCCTAAATGCAATGAAATTAATGTAAATATAATGTAAACTATTGCAAAACTAAGTGTTGTCTCTTA
Source organism: Sequoiadendron giganteum (assembly GCA_007115665.2). Classification (NCBI taxonomy): domain Eukaryota; kingdom Viridiplantae; phylum Streptophyta; class Pinopsida; order Cupressales; family Cupressaceae; genus Sequoiadendron; species Sequoiadendron giganteum. The sequence continues at coordinate 169,908,852 of CM021103.1, read as the reverse complement.
AAGTTGCACCCTAGCTAATTTGTAGAACTTAGCACTTTAGAGGAATATGGAAACACTCTTAGGTTGTGGGTCACCTAAAAACTTGGAGTGAATCTCTAGATAAGGCTAGATCCTAGTTGGTTATCACCTAAAAACTACTAAAATTGTAGAGGAAAAGAGAAGAAGGAATTATTGAAATAAAAATTTAAAAGTGAAACAAAAAGGGCAATACACCAAATTGACAAGGACTATGAAACTCATATTTGCATAACACTTGTTTACAATGATAGAAACTAAATTTGTACAGCCTATTATTGCATGCCTTTGCATAAATATTTCACAAAGAGGTCTCAATGCATAAACTTTTAAAAGGAAGGTAACTTGACAATTGAAAAAGTCACTTGCATCTTTATGTCACGGTTTGTAACCTGCATAAACATACTTTTGTAGAAAGGTGTAAAAACATGAGACAAATTTACAAGGAAATAAGTAATACCTCAAAAATAACTTGATCAATCACTTGAGAACACACGATATTACAAGAATAAGAAGGAAAAATCTCATAATAGATGTTATCCAAGGTCTTTTCTATATTTAATATCCCAAAAGAGTTACAAAACATGCTCAAATCTGTGTAAGGACTATAAAAATCACTACCTCCAGAAAATGCACAAATAAGAACTACTCCAAAATGATTCAATCATTGACTACATCCATCATCTCCCTCCAAAAACCCACCAAAAGGTTCTAGAAACTTATTAGAGTCAAATTCCCCAAAAATCCTAAAATCTAGCAATAAGATCTCATCCAAAAGAGCTCCATAATGCAGAAAAATTAAAGGCATGACTTTCTCCACCATAAACATCCCAAAATCTACTCTAGACTTGCTCAAACAAGCCTATATACTCTAAATATCTTCCAACAAGGTAAATGAAGGCACCCCTATATGCTTGGCACATGTTTACAAACTGATTCTTAACTCCCCTATATGATTTCAAGGCACAAAAGCTCCAACCAAGTCATTCAAGCATTTACAAGGCATAATACATTATTTGCATTTAAAATAGAACTTTGACTAAGTGACTTATAACAATATCACTTAAAATCAAATTCTTTTACATTTCAAATCAATGCAAAAAAGAAAACAAGGCTCGACCATTATGAAAAATCAGAAGCCAATGACTGAGTCTTAAAGACTCCTAAACTCTAGCATTTACAAAGAGATATATAAATTTCATAAGAAATGAACTCACCACGGGTATTAATTTTCATTGCAAATTTTTAAAATAAAAGGTAAACTACCTTTCACTTATCGACGTAGCTAGGATTGAAATCCTAAAAGGTAAAACTGGTGGGAAAATGCTAAAATTGCATTTCATTTGCACAACAAGTTTTGAGAGTCTTCCATCGACACCATAGATTTTTTTGAGAAGGTTATCCATGGCAGATTTTTGGTCACACAGAGGCATAATCAACAAATTTCTAGAAAAATAACAAGGAAAAGCTCTAGGTAAGCTTTGGAAAGCTTTTTATGTCTTTTCAATTTCATTTTCTATAGAATAAATACACTTCATTCGAGCTCATTTGTGTAGATATGGTTATACATCCACTTTTCTTGCTTGCTCTACCATTCTCATGCATCTTCTTGTTGAAAAATGGTATTTCCCATTTAGAATGTTCAGGCTATCTGAACATTTCTTTTTATTTTTTTGCCTTTCTTGCCACCACCTCGCATATATTTCCAGATGTTAAGTTTCTGTTTTAACTTTTCTCAGCTCTTCCACTTTGAGTTATGGGTTTCCATAAACATTTCCTTTTCCTGGCTGAGAGTTTCATGTTCATACTCCTTATAGGTAATGCTTACACTGTGCAAGTTGTAGCCTCATCCCTCTTCTCATGAATTGAAAAAATTGAGGTATTTGTTCCTTTGCATACACACTTGAGAGTTTCAAACCCTATCTTTTTTCATTGTTTTCTTTCTCCACTACTCCTCATGGCCACTCTCTATTGTTTCCATGTATTCTCTAAATTTTACTTGAAAACTTGAGCTTTTTGGTATAGGCCATGAGTTCTATCTTTTTCATTTTTTAAAAAGAAAAGAGAAATAGCTTGATCCTTTGTGGATTACCTATTCTAGGTTGGATTCTAGATTTTTCTATTCATCCTTAGGCTTTGAAATTTTGTGCTTTCATTATCCCTTTTTGAGGGTTTCACCCTCACTATGGCTGATATCTCTGTTACTTTACTGGGTTTCTATAGGAATTTTTTTCCCTCATATATATAAAAGCACAAGGGTATTTGACTTGTAATAATTGCGCTTGCACCATTTCTATATTTTACACAAAAGGTTTTCTCTTTTCTATAAATCCATATTTTTCCTACATGAATATGGCTAAGTCAATTGGGCAAAAATACAACCCATGTCTTGATTTTTCTGGATTCTCTCTTTCATGCAAATTTCAAAGGTTTTGGCCTTAAAATAGGCCATGTCTCTCTTTTTTGTAGCTCCGTTAGATGTATGGCTCTTAGCTCACTATTTCTATGTATTTTAAAGCTTCATTTATTTGAGCTACATGATTTTACATGGCACTATCTTTCATTTGATTATAAACTAACCCTGTAATAAACTATTGTCTAGCTTTTTTTCTAGACACCATGCTATATAACACTACCATTCTTTTGAGTGTTAACAGTCTTATTCTCATCAAAATGCATCATTCTATGTTTATTTCAGCATTTTAGGTTTTTCACTCTCACTCGAGCTTTGACCTTTATAGATTATCACTAAGAAAGGCACTTTCTTGTGATATAAGATTTCATTATCATCATGCTCTATTTTTATCACATCAATCTTCTTGTCATTTTCATAGCTTCTAATACATGTGACATGTCTCTAATCTGAGAGATAGGTGCTCTCATCCACACCGTGTATTGTAACAATCATTTTTACTCTTCATACTCCTACCTTGATCTTGAATCATAGATGTCTAGTGATGCTACATTGTGACTATTTCTATGACCTTTTGATGAAAACATCTTTCTAACTTGATTACTCATTACTCAAGCTCATTTCTTTGTATCACTTCCATAACATCTTCTCTGTACCTTATCACTATTATTACTCAATAGTCCTTATGCTACCCTTGCCTCAATAATTTTACTTACTTCTGATATATCTTGATAGAGTCCTTATGAAATAAGGATAGGTTTCTTTAGCATAGGAATATTCACCTATCTAGCAATGATATTCACATGATTATCAACTTTTCGGTAAGATTATTTGCCAGTACTTGAGTAACAAGACTAGAGAGGTGGATATGCCTATGATAAGATGAATATGTTTACATCTTGATCCTATCAAAATATGCAGAAAAGACTCAAGATAAGGCACTGAGTGAGATTATTTGCAAGTACTTGAGTAAAAATACTAGAGAGGTGGATATGCCTATGATAAGATAAATATTTGTATATCGTGATTCCTATCAAAACATGCAGAAAAGACTCAAGATAAGGAACTAAGTTAAAGAACACTTCTATCCCTCTAAACATATGAGGGGAGCATGTTGGGCTCAACCTTTGTGGGATTCCATTTCACTCCACATGTTGTAATCAGATGAATCAAAATAACAACATTATTTTTCCTATACCTGTAAAGGAAGCAAACATGTTACATAAAAACAAGCATATGTGGATGTGTTTGATAATTATCTTGTTTCCTTAGAAATCTATAGTATGCTAGATTTTTTAGTGCACATGAGGATAAAATTGTATGTTTATAGATGTATGTCCATCTATTGACTAGTGAGATTTCATTTCTCTAACACTCTCTCTCCCAGATGCAAGAAACTAGGAGCAACAGCTGGATATAGGACAAGTGGAAGACTAAAGATGATACAAGTCAACTCAACCAAGACTTGTCATTTAGGAAATAACAAGTCAACCTTCCTTATATGTGCATTTATTTTGATAAGAAGTTGGATGTATGGCATAAATCCCCTCTATTTTAATTCGACATGAAGTATATTTGAATGGTTTTGAGTGGGATTCATGATGAATCATTATGGATTGTTGAAGCACATCTAATTACCATAGAAGCTATTAGAGATGTAACTCATTTATGTTCCTCTAGACTAGTTCCCAAAATAAATGAACAAGAGATAATTGAGGTGACTGGTCCGACCATTGACAGAAAAGAACTTGTTCTGAGGACAATTGAAGATTTGTTCATTAGGTATACTGCAATGGTTATTGGACATAAATTTTTCTTACCTAGCAATGGCCTCATAGTTTCTACTACTAATGTTCACATTTCTATTGATATTGTTGGAAGAGTTATGGATTAGGACACGTGTGAGCTACTTTGAATACATCTTTTGAAGAATTTGAAGCATATCAAGAAGAGAAATAAAAATGTATTCCAGTATAGGAATTTGATTGTCTGCTTACTCTTTTACTTCTTGAAAGAGTTACCGATAATAGGAAGGATAGAATGGAAAAATGCAGAACCTATTGCCCATCAAATCAGGAATTTCATGTTAAATCTTGGTGGTTTGGATGCTCAAAAGACTACTCTTTCTACATTCTTTGGAAAATTTTAAATGAGGATGAGAAAAATATCAAGGATTATAGGAAGTGTAACTGAAAGGTACTCTGGAAGTATTAATTTCCTAGTTTCTACATATTTATTTTCTATAGAAGTAATTGAACCCAAATTGGTGTGGATATTTTAGTCAGATTATGAGGTTTTTGATGTTGAGATTGATCATTATGGAAGAATTATTTTGGAGATCCCTAAGAATCCTAATGAAGAATAAGCCTCTGATAGTACAACTAGGATAGGGAAGAAGAGAAAAAGTGTTTTCAAACAAGAAGTCACAAAAGGAAGTGAATTAGAGAGAGCTCCACATGAGCATGAAATGAATTGAAAAAGTTAATTCATGATGTTAAATTTGATTCATCTATGTCAGTTATGGAAAATATTAGAAACATGATTAATTCTTTGAAAGTCTATATCTTTGAACTAGAGGTGCAAGCTATAATTACGTCTATAGAAGAAGGATTATTAGATATCAAGAAGAAATGTGCAGATGTACATCACATAGTGGTAAAGGAATTGAAGAGTGTATAGGTTTGTGAGGAGGAGGCTCAAGAATTGCTTTCTTTCTGCCTAAATTGGCCTAGCAATACACTCAATGTAAGAGATGAGATAAGGAAGAGTGAAACTTGGATGAGCACTCAAGAAGATATGTATAGATTGATAGATGATTAAAATAATCAAAGGTGGTCCTACATTGTGCAAATTTTGGATAAATTCTTCTCCTTGAAGAATCAAAGGACATAAGTGATTAGGAAGTTTGTGGAACTCAAAGATATGGTAAAACTCAGGCACAGTCCTATATCTATTGCTCTTGATAGTATTAGCAATCTATCAGAGATTAATCTTATTCCCAATATTTTAGCAAATGGTATAGATTATTTGACCAAGCTTTAACTATTTCACAAGGCTCTTGTAAGTGTGAAATCTAAGTATGGGAAGAAGTCAAAGATTAATGGAAGGATATCCTGAAGAATCTCAAACGTTCTTCTTCTTTAGGTTGATACAAATCTCTTTGTGTTTATATCATTTTGGTTAAATTTTGGTGCATACACATATATATCAGACTCCATCCTTTTCCATTGATGTCAAAGGGGGAGAGATAGAGATAGATAGAGGAAATGTTTTTTGAGAAGAATAGTTTTGAAAGGAGGAGTATTTCACTTGCCTTATATCATAATTTTTTTTTTGATATGCATGTTGTCATCAATGCCAAAGGGTGAGATTATTTGGAAATATGGAGCCTTGCAACATGAGAATGAAGTGTATTGATTTGGTTGTTCCTATGTTTTCATTGATGCAAGCATGGTGGAAACTATATGGGAATCTTACATAGTTTACTGAAAGTTGTTCTCTATTGGAAGTTTTATTTTTTGATATACTAGAGTGTTGGTTTTTTAGTCCTAAAATCACCACAACAAATGATATGAATCTAATTTCTTAACTTTTTTATCATGTCTCATTCAAACAACTATATCCTAGATCTTGAGAAGTTTTGTGTTGTGAGTAGAAAGCTATCATTGATAAAGTTTAGATCTATACTCTACAAGTGTTTCTCTACTCTTCATATCAATGTGGGAGACTCTATATTTTTTTAAGGATAACATTCTAATGTTTCAATTCTAATTTGGTATTGCATTATGATAAATTTATGTAATATCAGATCCAAAAGGTGTTTTCTTTGAGGATTTTATGTTGTTTTAGATTTTTTTGGTTAATTCCTACTCTTGGTCAACCTAACGCATGTCACACATTATGAATAATAGATATACCTTGGGGTGATCCCACAAAGCTAGTTTACAATTTCTGGGAGATTCTGATTTTTCCTAAATTCACATATTTTTAGAAAACATAATGATTTAAGCCTTAAAAATTTGTATTTTAATTATTTCAATTGAAGAGGGTTTGATCAAACCACCTTCAATCAAACCCCCTTGGACAGAACCCCGCTAGTTTTAAACCATACCTACAACAGAGTCTCCTTTACACCTATCAAAATGTTGATAAAAGATCACTTTTGATTTACCTTTTGGGGGATCAAATGAATTCATTTCAAATTTATTTCAAATTATCATGGTATTCCTTTTAATTATCTATCTAACAAATATAATTTTAATATGTTTTGGTTTTACTATGTATGTGTTTTTTTAGTTTTATTAAACATAGGTTTCTCATCGAAAATCAAGCTCTTTGTTCTTCACATGTGGAAAAATAGTAGATAATCAAAATAAAATTTTAAAAAATATGTTTAGGCTGGGTATTAATGTCCTTGATCCATTAAAAAAAAATTGAATTTCGATACATACAAAAAAATTTATGTTGTATATAGTCCGCCAATATTTCAATTGTAATTGGTTTGACTTTGAGACTTGATTAAGGAAAAAATATTTAATAAAATGCTATGAAATCAAATGAAAGTGCTAGATATTGTAGTTACAAATCTAAATTTGAAAAAATTATAATTTTATCCTTCATACAAAAAAATTTATGTTGTATACGGTGAGCATCACTCCTTAAAAATGTTGTTTTTAAAAAAAAACTAGTTTCCGAAGGAGATGGAAAAAGAAGTGCAATTTGATTCCAAAAAAAATGAAAAAAATATATTTAGAATCTATATAGAAAACATCACAAATCACTAGTTTCCATCATCTTCAAATTCCTTAGGGTTTAGCCACTATAAGAGCCCGAAAGTGAAGATTTATTTTTAAAAAATTAGTTTAGTGTCTAGTTTGCCCAAAAATTGTAAACCAGTATTGTGGGATCACCCCTTGTGGATGTTTTCTCTAGATCTATGCCGACTTGATATGATGCACTATATGGATAAAAATGTTTTAAATCATATATGGTGTTGATAAGAGTGTTTTTTATTGTGTTGATTTCATCTAATTAGGCCAACCTAATTGATGAATGAAATATACTTGTATATATAATATTATTTGAAGAAAAAAGGTGTGGTGGTATGTGGTTTAGTAGTGAGGTGTAGTGAAGTGCAAAGAGGATCAATGGATATGTGAAGATCTAATCCTAAATGATTTATCAGTTGAGTATCAGAATAGAACTGTTGAGCGACTATTGTGAGAGGTAGTAATTCTTATTCAGAGCTTCATTGGAACTAAACCCTACATAGAGAAGGTGTATTCTATCAATTCATACTCTTGGAAGTTAGCCATAACTTTTTTATCTTGGTGGTTAGCCATATTTTGTATTTATGTTTTGAGCCTTTCATGAACAATGAGTCCTAGAAGTGAGCCATCTAATATCTTGTATCCAGATATAATATATCATGAGTTAACCTTCATCGTGGCTTTTCCCTTTCTAGGTTTTCCACGTAAAAATCTTGGTGTTCATGTGTTCGTATGCATTGTCTTTTTTTCATGTTCTCTCTTGCTAATTCAATCAGAACTGTGATAATGTTTAGATAGATTTTATTTGACTAGTTTTATGGAATATTAATTCACCCCCCTCTTAGTATTTTGGATATTCAACAATTTTTTCTTCTCCTAATATCTCTCCTACTTGTGAAAGTATCTTCGTGCAAGAGGATCCAATCATTGAGAATTATGAGAATATCATTTTTTCCCTCTCAATACTTCTCCTAATTAGAAATAAATAGTGGCACAAGAGTATGAAATCACTGATACATTTTTAAATGATAGTAAGGTGTCTTGCATAGATGAAGGTTAAAATTTGACATTATGTCCTCAATTAATAGAATATTACCAACAACTTGAAATTATAAACCCATATTTGATTATTCAACCTTCTAAAAATCCTCTAATTATTGGACCTCATAAACCACCTCTCATTATATGACCTACCAAATCTAATGGTCATATCCTAAATGTTTCAAAATAACTCACTAGTAACCATGTGCAGTAAGATTTGTTGAAGCAACAAATTTATCATGCAATTTCTCACACATGCATCATTAGAACTGATAAGCAACCAAAAAAATTCCAAAATCCATTCTATTACCCCAACCATATCTTCCTCCCCCACCAAGCCTTCCTCAATGTAATATGGTAAATAATATGATCTTGTTGAGTAAATTTTTAATACTCTAGCCAAGATATCCCTTTGGGATTTGATTCAAACATCACCTACATACCAAAATATGCTCCAAGAGGCTTTTCATAAGATTGATATCTCACCTTTTTTCAAACTAAATAATGTAGTAGTCGTGTTTGATTATATGTAAGCTACAAATTTAGATATTAAATTCCCTCAACATGAGCTACCTTCACTTGATTTCTAAAACAAATACGAGGCTATAATGATAACGGTTAGAATAATTAATAAAACAGGGGTTAGATGTACACTTAAATTCATAATTGATTTCTTAATTTTTTCAATACAAATCTTATATATTAAATTGTTGTGGATAATAATATTGTAGAACCTAACGATATTTGTATTCATGGCTTTTATAATGTTAGTAGGTAACCATTAATGACAATCACAATACTAACTAAAGTAGAGCCTATGGTTTTTCCTACCCTTATCTATATCATGTTGAGACCTCTTTCATATAATATTCTCCTAGGTAGACCATATATTCATGCCATGAATGGAGTCTTATCTACTCTTCATAGAAAGATGGAATATGAATATAATAATAAGATATATATGAAATCTGGTAAAATAGGGCTTACCAAAATGATGAGGAGGTTTATGCAAAGTATGGAAACTAAGGTAACCTATCTTCCCACAAATTATACAAGAAACAAGATCCCACAAAGAGTTGAATAACAACCCTTTTAGTTGAATCAATTAAATGGTGAAATATGTTGGTTTATTTTTATGCTTGAGGATGGGGGTACAATTCAAACAACACTTTGGGAAGAAAAACTAAAAAATAGTAAATCAAGTCCAAAATGCAATCTAACACTTAAATCTTGAAGATGAAACTCAATGGTAACAAAAATAGAAAATAGAATGCATATTTGAGAAGGGGGGAATCTTGTGTACCTTTCACAAAATATGGTTTATGGAAGCCTACCTAGGACTCATTCACCCATTAGCAAATGGGTCTCTAGTCAGGGTTTTTCTTCAACTTTTGGGAACCCCTAGTCCTATCTTTGTACTTCCTAATTCTCTGAGTTCCGGTGTTTGAAAGTCTAAACAAACTTTAGGATCTGAGTTCCCATGGGAAGATGACAAATTTGACAACTTTTATAAATTTGACAATTTCTTCAATTCTTACTCTTCAAAATATCTTCAATCCTTCTTCAATCTAAATCTAAAATCACACAAATAAGAGAATTTTTTTTTTTTGGTGAATAGGGGTTTTCCTTGGTAAAACCCCATTTTGGTAATTAAACCTTGAATTAAAATAATGCATGAAAGAGGGAATGAAGAATGAAAAAATCTATGTAACCACTCAAAAAACCCTTGAACGACCCTTGATAATGTAGATCTGCAATTTGTATGAGATGGTTGAAATCGTTGTGGATCTTGATCTTGAATCTTGCTTCAAAATAATTCTTTGAACACTTGAATGGATCATGAAACCTACATCACAATGTTATCTACACAAAAATGCATGATGCAAGAAGACTTTGACATGATGATTGGATCTTTATTGTTGCAATAAAAATCTGGTATTTATGCCCTTGAATTCTCTTGATCATAAACTTTGGCTGTTTTGAAGTCACATAAAACTTCTAGCTTGAAGACTCTTGGTGAAAACATAATGGAATGACCTTGTATTTATAGATATGTATCCTTAATTTCTCAAAATTCAATTATTGCAAGCTAACATCTGAATACACACTTAGAGACATTAAAATACCACCAAAAAATAGTTTAAAATGTGGTTCAAATGCCTAGGGAGGACCCTTTCACCTGTCGGCAAATGGGTCCTAGGTCCCTATTCTTGAAACACACATTGCTAAAGGTAAATTGTTATGTGTAAGCATTAATTATTGTCGGGTTTCCCTTTTGGAAAATACAATTTATTAGGCTTGTAAATGAACTACAAGGCCAATTAAGGCATAATTAGGCTCAATTAATTAAGAGAGCCCAAAACTTAGTGTGAAGATGTAAACAAATATATTTTATAGCACTAAATTAAGGCATTATTAAGTCCATTTTAACTAGCAGGGCCCAAACAAGTGAAAAAATGTAAAGGGATACATTTTATGTCATTAAATTTAGCCCCCACTTTAGTGGGATAATGAGTGCAAGCACAAACTCACACTAAAGTATACAATCAAGAGAGGTTTTATTGTACAATCATTGGAAGGATAAGATAACAAAGATCAAGGAGGGTGATCAAGACCCCAAAATATAAGATCTCGTGGAAAAACCAACAAAGGCACAAGGATACACATTCCTATGTTAAACATATATGTATGCAAAAATTATAGTATACTCAGTCATACAATGCCAAAGAATAAAAGAAAATAAAAAAGAAAAAAGGGTGAATCAAGCCTTGATTGTTTTTCCAACTCGATGTGGATCAAGCTTCAATTGTTTTTCCAAAAAAAATTACATGTGAAATATGATGTTTGCTATGCAAACAACAACATACGCTCACAAAGGCTAGTGGAACCTCAAGGTGTTCACTAGGTGAGCCCCTCAAAGAGTGGCTAAGTGAGAAAGTCATGCCAGGTCTATAGGATCTCACTATACAATGAGAAATTCATGCCAATTCTATAGGCTCTCATTGTACTAACCATACCAAATTTATACATTTGATAACTTTGATAAGGCACCACAATATGTGAACTTTGAGATTCAAAAGGCTTATCAAGCTATGCTATGCTAAAACCTTATGAACAAAGTGCAAATATACATGTTCAAAGGTATTTTTCTTAGTTCATGTAATGTCTTCTTTAAGGGAACATTGTGGCTAATGTCTCCAAGAGAGGACAAGTCTAGGATAAAATATTTACAACTTAGGGAAATCAACATGTAGCATTACCACTAAGAGGAAAGTCATATGCCAAGAAAGGTCACAGTATTGGAGGACATCAAACCCAATGTAACTACCAAAGAAGACACATCACATGAAACAAGAAGAATTCACCATGAAGCATGAGATATAGTAAAAAAAAAATGAAAATTCCAATGTATGCCCCTATTTTAAAGAAATTGCTAACACCATATTGTGAGAAATTACTTCAAAGTAGAAAAATGATAAATGATAAACAAGACATGAGATAATATTTGGAAAGCCCTATGTCAAACATATGTTTCCAAACGAAGCTATGTCATGAAAGAGAAGGGTTTCCCCCAACATGAAATCCCAAAATAACACATAAGGGATCCATGGATTTAGGATCAACATATGTCTTTGCCACAATGATATTATAGAGCTCAGAAACATCATCATTCCCCAAATAACTAATGGATCAAGGAATAATAACACATAAAGAGTGAAAACAAATAAAATATTTTGTTCAACATGGAAGAGACCTAAACATCTCAATGCCTTGCATCATCCCCAAAAGTAAAACACAAGAAAAAAAGAGAAAAGAAAGGTTTATGACATATAGAAGAATGTAGATACAAATAGAGGAAGGAACATGAGGACATGTCAAATAGAATAGTATGATGGGTCATATTACACACATGAAATAATATAAAGAACAAGAACACGAAAAACAAAGACAAGACTAGTAAGGCACATGTCATTCAACCTATAGCAAGTCATCTGCATCCCAATCTTGTTCATCATGTGTGGAAGGCAGACAACTAGCCAAAGGAAAAACATCAAGTGTCAAACTAGGATAATCACCAAGCTCAACATACATTGAAAAACTCTTTGTAGGAGGATCATCATGATTGTTACCATTTAAGCTCATGGAAGAGAAAAACAATGAATTGATCTCATAATGCACTTCCTCATCAATTTTTGCGGTTTCATTATCATCATCCAAGTTTATCACAATAGGAGGTCTAATGATAATATCCATAGAAGGTTGTGTTTGATAAAATAAGCATCATGTATAGGGTTTTGTACCCTTCACACATAAATCCCATAGAGCCAAAAAGAAGCTAGCTCAAAAGAACATGAACTAGAATAAAAATGAATAGAAATAGTTGATTGATAGTTGTGGAACAACGAACAAAGATTAGACAACCCCAGAACTAGAGGAGACTAATTTGACTCCCTAAACCCGAGGCTATGAAGAATCAATAGATTTGGGGAGTCCCTTCTTCTTCCTTAGCAAAACCAACCAAGAATATTCAGAATCAAAATCCACTGAGTAGGGTGAGGGGAGTGGATCCACAACAACCACCTTGTGCAGGGAACCACCATGCAGCGAGAGAGTCACCAATGAAGAAGAGGAGATAGGATAAATCAAAGGACCAGTAGAGTCCTTCAACAAGGGACAAGTAGGCATCAACTAAACAATAATAGCATATCACGGTTGCAAAGATCCCATGGAAGGGATAACAAGAAGAGGATCCTAGAGAGGCTCTAAATATAAGGGAGAGATCAAGGGAGGGTCACCCTCTTCAAAGGAAGCATTTGAAGAGGGAGAGCCATCTATGAGATGGTCTGAAAGATAATTCTTCCACCAAGTAGTAGCACCCTTATGGCAAGTAAGAAGGAAAGTAGAGGCCAGGTGACCAATAGAGAAGCATCTCCTACAATGAAAGGGGAACCCCTCATAGTCCAGAAGTTGCTTCCAAGGTTTTTCCTCGACCATCCAGACCACATCACCATGGAGAGGTTTTGAGATGTCCAAATAGATTAAAATATGAGTGATTGTAGTATGCCCAAGATCCTGAGACATATAATATACCTTCAAGAAGCTACCAATGGCATTGCCAATAGCTTCAAAACAAGAATCTTCCCAAAACTAGAGAGGGAGATTCAGAAATCTAAACCAAGTTAGTTTGATGTTCATAGGATCCATAAGAGGATTGAAAGAGCGATACCAAGTTCGGATGAAAAATAAATAAACACCCCACATCCAAACCATATCCAACACTTTGTCATGGTCCATAGACGGAGAGAAGGTCACAAAGAAAAAACCTCTAGAACTAGGATAAAGTTCAATCTATCCAAAACAAAATAGGCTTCCAAGAAGAGAAAACCCACTCATGGAGGTCAAGAAGGGAAGGCCACAAGCCATTAAATCTATAGACCACACCCTAACGAATATAGAACTCCTCATTCTTATCAACCTTAGGCCCATAGACCACAATAAGGGAGGCATGAGCACAAGGCAAGGGACGAACCCTAGCCGAAGTAGAAGGGATCTAGGTATGAGTAGCATCAGAGAATGAATTTTTTTTGCTGTCAACATTCATAGGAATGGTCTCAGAATAGGACAACCAAATTCAGCTAGAATCAACCCCAATTCCAATAGAAGAACCACCAGAAACAAGGGCATAAGGCAACACCAAACATTTTTTACTCAATCCAAAATGAGAAACATCCCAATGACCCACCACAATAGTAAAGTCCAAGCCTGAGCCTTGTGCATAATCCCTATTAACATTTATGCCCACCTGAAGAGCATATGCTCCAAATTTTCCAAGTTCTAGCTCTGATATTTCCCTCAGAGTGACAGGCGTGAAGGGAGAAGCTCGCTTAGTAACCTACAAATAGTCTATATTTTCCCATTGCAATCTCCTGCTCAGTGACATTCTCAAATTTTCATAGAATATTTTTTATCTTGTTGTGTTGTATAGTTTTTATGTTGCAGCGAAGGTGCTGAGTCATCATGTATTGCTTCAATTGTTGTTTTCTCATGTTTTTATCGTATCATATGATAAATAGCATGATTTTTATGCCTATGCTCTCTAGCTTTTTGGTTTCTCTTTGTTCAATTTTTAAGTTGTAATTGTGTTGGAGAAAGTTTATCAACCATTGGTTTCTTTTCTTCTAGCAAGGGAGGAACCAAACGAACCATGGAAGGTTGTTCAACTACTTTCTCTTAGATTTGTAAACTTGTTTGATTTTAGGATGCACAACGAGACTAATTTGATTATCTTGTGGTCTCTTATATGAAATTGGTATATGATTTATCATAGGTTGGTCTTGGTTACTTGGAAGGTATTTTTGTTCAATCATGGTCTCATCATAGATAGGAGGCTCAATCGTTGGTTGAGGAATATTGCTAAGGGATAATTTTGCGATGTATTTTGCTTTAAAATTTTGGTAGGGTTTGAAAAAGAAGTTGTCACAAGGCCTAACAGGTTAAATAGGTTTGGGCCAAAAGAAATCTATTGATAAATTCACATCAAAAGAAATAGGATTAAATCCACTATGATACATAGTAAATATATCATTACCTGATGCAATCAAGGTAAGAGGGTTCAGTGAGGGACTGTCCCACCTCGTAGCTTAAACAAATAACACTCATATCTGATGGATATGCAATGGAAGCTTAATAGAAGATCAACATAAAGATAACAAATATCAAAAAACACATGACACAAGAATTATCCTAGGAAAACCCTCAAAGGGAAAAAAACCTAGCCTTCAAAGTTCACTCCTCATTATATTATGATCTCAAAACACATTACATATGCCACTCGGGCTTTACAAATGCTAGGCTGTAGCCTAGGAATTACAAAAATTTCATATAATAACAATCTTCCATTACTTCTTCCTTTTGCTCCCAGATTTCTCTACTTTGTTGATCTGTCCAAATCAAAACATCTCATCACCATTATTCATGACTACTCTTTTTCACACTTTATTTATACATTCAAATGATTAGAACATTGTTCTCATATAGAACTCGCACATCTCACACATATACCTTCTTGCCTTCTTCTTCATTCCCAATCTCCTCAAAACAATCAGTCTTATATATCTGCATCTAAGGATAATATCCACTATATGTCGGCCCAACAAAATATAAAATGTATACAAATTGTCAACTTAAATCCATAAGCAATTATCCATGTGAATAAACCAAGGTCAGCCCAAACATAGTAGGGACCCAAAACAACATATATCAAAAATGAAACACCTTAAACAATTAGCCTCAAAGATCCACAACATGCTACAATCACCTTGTCAGCCAAGAACAGGAAAACATGAACTCCCAAAAGGAAAATCACCAATCATGAGCATAAAAATCAATGTGAACCAATAAAATAGATAGATCACGATATAGAAACATCCAAAAATCACCACTGAAGATCCACACCAATTCAGATTATAAGAATCACATCGACTTCTTTCAGGAACACCAACTAAAACAACCAAACAACTGTCAAAACACAAATACTCAAAACTTGATCAAATCTTCATGTGAACCTCTAAAAATTTTGGTGGATAAAATAGATATACCCAAAAATAAACCCTTTAATCTATAAATTCTCATCATTAATATACTAATCTATCCATCATACTAAACTTCATTGTATCACTGACAACCTCTATAACTGAATATTCTTTGAATCTTTCAGATTCCCCTGCATCAGACTCTCAAGGTTATTTGAAAAGTGAGCCTCTTCACTTTGGGCTAAGTTATTTCAAAATCAATGTTTTCTCCTTGAATTGGTTCGGTGATCTGTTCACTGGTACTTGCAACTGCCTCATAGTCGGTGGTCTATTCAAGTCCACCTTACAAAAATGCCTCAAGTGTAATTTGGATTCGATAATCTACCTACAAGCCTTGCACTACCTCAATGGTCGGTGGTTTGAAAAATCCTTCTCCACAAGTTCCCTCAAGATCAATTTTTGCTTCAATCAATTAAATTTAACAAGTACTTGCAATTTCCTCAAGGTTAGCGGTTTGTTCAAGTCCATTCTGCTAAATTGTATCAATTTCTTCTAAGTTTGATGTTCTACTTGCAAGCCTTGCACTGTTAGAAACCAAGATCAAACATGCAAACCTAAACACCTTCCACAAAAGAGAAAAACAATGAAAAAGCAGAGCTTTGCATGTTGATGTGCAAATTGATATATTCAGGAACTCAATTATTACAATGAGATGATTTACTTTATAAAAGAAAATTATGCAACCCTAATGTTGACCTAAAAACAACTCAGCTAAATAAAGTTTACTTATTAATTAAGTAAACTAAATATTACATAAGAAAAACCTAAGTAAAGTTATGCAAGTGTAATTAAATATTAATTACACTAACACCCCCCATAAGTGCAACTTAGAGAGATTAAATAAGCATGCACCTAAAACTAAGATGAATGCAAGAAAGCATGAATGGGTCTCGACAACAAGGCCTAATCAGGTACCCATGTACAAATGCAATAATGAGGTAGAGAAGGAAAACCTAGTGGGACAAACGCCCCGACAATGAGATGACTGCTGCAAAGAAGCACTAGAAGAACACTGTAGAGTAACATTGGAACCACAATCTGGCAAGCAAGGAAAGATACTTCTATCTATAAGAAACCATATTGGAATCTGTAGACACGTAAAATATACATGCACTTGATTTTCATCATATTAACATTGTTTCTTCCTGAATCATACTCTCAGCATTTCATCATAATTATATCTCTTAATTTAATAAATAACTATTTATCTGAGTAAGTCTATCACCCCTTTGATTAAATTAATCAATTTAATTTAATTAACCTAACATATTTGTTTAATTAAATAAATCATTTATTTGATTAAAATCTCTAAAGTCCTGTTAAATTAAATAAATTAAACCTTATTTGATTTAATCTAACATATTCCTTCTTGATCAAATAAATCAAATCATTTATTTAATAAATCATTTCCTCTCAATTCTTGACTTAAATCAATTCATAAATCTAAGTCTAAATTGTCACATCACCTAATTCTTCATTAAAATCTTCTAGATAATGCAAGTTGCACAATAAATCAATTACTTTGATTTATTTAATTCTCTATTTTCCCCCACAAAGCATCAAAAGGGAATATTCCCTCATTTGAATTCAAAAAGGTCAAGTGGGCTTGGTCCTTCCAACAAGACATTCAATGCCTCTTACATGTCCTTGACCTTGAGCCAAGTCACATTAACTTCACTTCTCTTCCCTCTTCAACAAGTCAACTCACCATTTCAAATTCAAATTTATGCATTTATCATGCACATTGGCCAAAATGTGCTCATTCCTCATCCAACCACATGTGGACAAGTGGCACAATGCCATTGGATTATCTTTTGTCCCACATTGCTTAATATTGCTCACTTCTTCCAAATAGAAGTCTATAAATTGGAGACTCTTCTCCTCAATCATCATCCACAATTCACATGCAAAGTTACTCTCCTCAATTGAGAACTAATTTTGCTCATTTCACCCAAGCATTCACCATATTTCACATTTACATCAAGGTTATGCTCAAATATCTTTGGAGATTTGACCATTTCTAGATTCACATATCATTGCTACTTAGGAATTGGGAAAGGGCCAATTGCAACACATCATTGACACAAATTCCCCGATAAGGTCATCATGCTATTAGCTTAATTAGGATTGCTTTCATTGTTATTTATGTTTTGTTACTTATTTCCTAAATTTAGTTTGAATAGATGGATTTTGTAGGGAATCCCTCATTTTTTGCATGCATTTTGATCTAACATCTAACCATGTTTGTTGTCTTTGTGCACTTGTAGGTTTAGGGGTTCACGTTTTGGCGCTCGAAGGAGGGAAATCTCAAGTTTTAATCACATTTTTTCTTTGTTTTTTTTGCAAACACAAGTCAAACAGAGCCACTTTTGCAAACAAAGTCGTGCGACACTATATTGAGCTGCTTAAAACTCAAACAAAGCCGCTCCCAAGTCAAATAGAGTCGAGCGGCATTATATTGAACCACTTAAAACTCAAACAGAGCCGCTCCTAGGTCAAACAAAGCCGCTTCTACTCCAAATAGAGTCGCTTTTGCATACAGCGCCGTTTTTTATTTCCTATTTTTTTACTCGAACATAAAATGGTCGTATCTTGGTCATTTTTTAGTCTTTTTCAAAGCTTTTTTTTTTTTAAATGGGGTAGAATTTCATAAGCTATCTAATGGTGTAGGTGTTTCTCAACTTTGATAGATTTAAAAGTTTTAAAATTTCACCTAATCTCAAAACACCATGAAACTTGGTCTAAGTTTTAGGGTTTTTATGCTTGATGATTCATCTAACCGTTATATATTCTTGTTTCTTGATCTCAAATAATATTTTGAGCACTTTTGCAGGTTAGGAAATCGAAAAGAGGAACTAGAAACAAAAACAAAGCTTCTTATGACATCTTTTCTCTATTGTATCAAGTGTCTTTAGACACTCTTGGAAGCAATTATAATTCCAAGTTTAAGGATTTGTTTACTTTCATGCTCTTAGGACAATAAAATTTCTTTTTGGGCTCTAGAAAGAACAATACAAATTTTCTTTCAAATTTTGCATCAAAGGGTTAAAAAAGAACTTTAGAACAACTCACTAGATTTTGTTTAAAGGTTAACAATTGAACAAGGCAATCTCACATTTAATTTGGTGCTTAAAAAGAACTCATCATTGCTTTGAGGAGTTTAAAATTGAACATGTGTTTTTTGTGCTTTGTAATTTGTTTTGCAAAGTAGTATCATTTGAAAAGGCGTATGCACTTCTCTCATGCCTCATGGTGATCTTGAGAATCAAAAGTCTTTTTGGTGACACTAAGCTGCATAAAATATTGCCTCCACATTTCAATTTGGGCATTTTAAAATTGAACAAAATATGTGAGTTTGAGCACAACATATTGCGGAGGTTCTCCCCTTTGTTTTTCAACAAAGGTTGTGTGAACGACGAGATATGTTAGCTCACTTTTGTCTATATTAGAGGGCCTACCTTATGGGAAAAAGTAATCACCCGAAGGAATGACCCAATCGGGAACACGCTAAAGCCAAACGACTTCCAACCGGTATATAAGTGTGGATTCTTGAGGAAAGTTCAAGAATCACGAGGATTATTTCGATGAGATGGACAGAAATGGACTCTCACTAACATAAGATAATCCCCCAAGAATGAAATGCCTGCATTAGAACCCTTTGTTTAGAAAAAGGAAAAAACCTTATCTATCTTGTTAGTTCAAAATGTCATGTCCTTTGAAGCCACCCCACATTATACATGCGGTCCTATTGTAGAAATGGAAAGTATGCCATGGGAGAATCATGGGTACTAATGCTTGGATGACCTGAGAAGTGTGTTTCATGGAGGGGAGCCAATGTGGTCAAGCATTTATCCATTCGCACAAGATATCCGTAGCTAAATTTATCCAAGTGGGAACCCAACAAGATATTGCCTCATCATCTTAGGATTGTAAAAAGTGCTTGGAAGTGGAAAACACATTGCTTGGCTCTCTAGAACATTTGGAAACAAACATTCACAAGACCTTCAAATTTCAAACCCCTTGTAGGAAACAAATACCTTTGACGAATTTAGGCGCTCTTGTTTTCCCTAGGAATTATATCCTTAGAGGTTTCTAAGTGCTTGGATTTCATCATCATTTTTTTTCAATAAGGTTAAACATATGAAACCTTTGCCTTGATTTTTCCTGATTTCCACATAATGCACTTTGTGGGATAAAATAAAATTAGGGTATTAGACATTCAGTTTGAAAAGCATAATCAAGAAAGTGTTTGTGTTAAAAAGAATCGAACCTAAGCAAGATAACAGATAATTGAACCACACATGTGCTTGATCCCTTTTGATTCATTTGGTTTCCATACAAACATTGGTCTTTTGGTTTGAATTACTTCTAGGGAAAAACATGTTCTTCATCACCTTGGTCTTGTAAGTAAGTCCTCATAGGGTCATCTAGGATCAAGTCAAACACTTCACCCATCCCTCAAACATCAATCAAATTTCCATTTCACCAACAAATGTTGGGAAACTTGGAAACATCCTTATGCTAGACTTTTAGAAAATCAACATCACATTGTTTGACTTAACACACCTAGTCAAATTATCAATATTTTTGAACAAATTTACCTCTATGATAACACAACTTCTTGATGTCTACTAGTTCATGATCACTTTGTTTGGCTTAACACACCTAGCCAAATTATCATCTTGTGTACACACTTTCTCTAGGATAACACAACTACCTAGAGCTTACAAGTGGATTATCATCTTGTTTGACTTAACACACTTAGTCAAACTATCATCAATCAAAATCAAATAAAACCAACTCCTAAAGTCTAGCATTGATCCAAAGTTTCTAGAATTCCAAACACCCATATCATTCACCCCTATCATCCTTCATTTCATCTTTGGTCCTAAACACCTCATAGACTGTCAACAAGGTCAAAACACAAAAAGAGCATGGACTTTAAACTCGATTCATACATCATGAGAAAATTGAGTCAACCAAACTATCCAAGTCTCACAATGCCACTTGATAACAAAACTCACATTTATACATGGAATCATCATTTCCTCCAAACCTCAAAAGTACAACGAATGTGAGTATGCCCAATCCAAAGTTTGGAACACCTTTCCCAATGGTAGATTTTAATCCAAGTCCAAATTTGCAAATCTATCAACCAAACACTCAATGCATGAGTTTTCCAAACAACATTATCCCACTAAATCCATACATGTCAAGTGCAACTTTACCAGACATGACCATTTCAAATCCACACTTGGTAAATTTTGGGGTAGACATGTTTGCAAATCCCATCAATGTTCAAAATCCAAGCAATATGTTGATGACTCTAGGTATTGATCCAAGTGAAGGTAACACCATGCAAAATCAAAGTTACCTAAATCAAGGAAACCACAACAATGTTCAATTTCAACCTATCATGCCAAATCATCCCATTTTGTCATCGGTATCACAACAACATATGGCAACCATCCAAACAACCCCAATGATCAACACTATTCCCAACCCATCACCACCATCACCAAAACACAATTCATTCTCCATCATGTTGCAAGCCACTCAAGAAGCTTCCCGAAAAAAGGCTCTCCAAAACCAACAAGATGCATAACTAGTTGCTAAGCAAGCACAAGCAGCTCAAGTAGCCCAACAAGCTCAAGCCCAACACTAGGCTCGACAGGTGCAGAAACAATTCTGGGCATTATTGCAAGCAGTCCATCAACAAGTAGCACAACAAGGAGCCCAACACAAATTATTGTGGGCACAACAATAGCTAGCCCAACAAAAAGCTTTGTTGGCACAACAACAACAAAACCAACAACAAGCTTTGTTGAAACAACAACAACAATACCAACAACAAGCATTGTTGGCACAACAAATGCAGGCATATAAGCAAACCTTACTCACTCAACAAAGCTTGCAACAAACTCCCACCACAATTGTTGAAAACAATAATCAAGATCTATCCATCAATGAACACCTTGAAGATGTTTCCACCTCATCCGATGATCAAATCAATGTACATCAAGAGCCATTTTTTAGTCATGATCAAGACCCCTCCTACAAAGATCTATTTCAAGGAGTGTTGATGTTATTTGATCCTATTGACATAAACCAAGATCCATCCACAAATTATCATGTTGACAATGTCTCGAAATCACCCAACGAGTTAGAGGACATATCTCAAGAACTTATCCCAAAGCATGATCAACATCTATCACCAAGGTCTAGGAATGGTCCTTCCCAAGACATATTGACATCTTCCAACCTCACAATTGAGAATAGCGAAAGAATCTATGACTTTACACTTGATCCAAGTCCACTCAAAGAACAAGTGGATTTTGAGCCACTTCCCATGCCTTATGACGATGTCCAAGAACCCCTCGTAAGCAATCCATCCTTTAAAATTGACCCATGTCAAGAACTTGATCCAAAGCATGTTAAAATAAATTTTGACATTAACCAAGATCAAAAATTTGTATATCCAAGATACTACAATGAGGTAATGAACACTCTCATATCTACACAAGATGATCACATCCACATAGCACGTAATCCTCCATCTACCCATGAGATGCTTTCTTTGAATGGACCCATAGATGATCTTCATTCAAAACAAGAGTCTCATACTCTTGATTTAATTACCAAGGACAAGATTTTCCTACTCTTAAACATGATCAAGATATAGATAAATGCAAAGACATATCAGAAATGGATCGTGAGGAAGACTTTTACAAGGACAGTGAAGCATCAACAATTCTTGAAGAAGCACTACAATCTGATATCTCAAAAGACCAAGCTAAAGATATCAATTAGGCATTTATCCCACATGTGGAGGATCTTATCACTTATAAACTTGGATCACTTACCTTTCTCAGGGAAAGCTACCTCATCAATAAAGAAGTTGTCACTTTTGAAGATTCACCACAGAGCAGAGAAGGATTAGCACCTTGTTTCCAAGGTAAATCGTATCCTATTGTAAATAAGTTTTTTCAGCAGATGAATTATCAGGACAAAGGATTAGGCCTACATGAACAAGGTATCCTAGAACCAGTACAGATTATTAGCAATCCTAAGCATCAAGGCCTTGGATTTTCAACAAACAAGGGATATGAACATATCAGTGATACTTCCACAAAATTGGGGGCAACTTCGTCTCGATCAAACATCAACATAGGGAACACGAAGGATCCATATGATGAAATAAATGCCAATACTACAACTAGCCACACCATGAATCTTCATCCACCCTTCACCCCATCCACAAATTGGTACCAACATCAAAATGGATATGTGAATCAAAGCAAAGAAGCTAAGAAGCATGAAGGACAAATCAAATACGTATGGATACCAAGGAATACAAAGAAAGATTATCCCTATCAAACTCCATTAGTCAAAGAAACTATGGGGAAAAATTAAAAAGGGGCAAGTATCCATCAAAGATGTCTACAAAGGAAAACACAATATTCTCAAGCAACGTACAAAGTATATCAAGTAGTTGGTCTTAATTCCATGCACACTTTCATATCCACCCATCATTGCTCATCTTCCCAAGTTTGGAGAGTCAAAGGTTCCAAACTATCAGCCAATCCATCTTTTATTCCTAAACACACTCCATCCATTCCTCCATGCATGATATCCAATTCTCACATTGACCATGTGTTGGAAACAACCCTTCATCATAAGGATTCAGAAGGCACTCTATCACGATGTGCATAGAAAGACAAAGTTAACTTTGGTATCAACAAAGTAGATCAGGAATCTCAAAAGTTGCATTCAAGTGCACGTATCTTGGCAAGGAAAATTCTTCAATCAAGATACCGATGGAATGTAATGACAAAAGCATCTACATCAGCACCACTAGGTGGTCTAGCATTAGCTTAAAATCGCTCAGAAAATATAAAAAATCAGAAAAATATCCTAAAAAAATGGTCACCTTGATGAAAACCTGGCAAACAGGCATCTTGGTGACAACAAAAAAATCAAAAATATAAAAAAACCAAAAAAAAAAAAATGGATTAAAAACAAAAAATCGTCCTCTAGTGAAAACCACTTTGGTGGCACTTTGGACAGGTACCATGATGAAAACCTGGCAAATGGACATCATGTGTAGAATCAAGCATCTATGTGCGCTATTTTAGGAGAAAGTATCTTATCACATCCATAATTAAGCCAACATTCCAGCCATATCATCCATTTTCATCCATTTGCATCCATACTCCAAGGTATCTTAATCTTGATGAAAATTTGGTGCACACTTTACACTTGTTTGTGGTAAAAATCTTGACGTGGGTCATTTTCATTGATCCCATCCTATCCAACGTTATCTGAGCCTCAAAGCATTATCTGAATAAGCATTCCTCTATTCAAACACCTTATCTTGTCACAAGATAATCCTTGGCATCCTTTTCATGCTTACCATATCTATCCATGCACCTATCGAAGAATCCACCCATGGTCATTCAAACATTGCTAGACACTGGGGGCAGATATTTACATCTTGTTTTGAGAATAAATCTTGATATATATCCTCTAACTTATGTGGTGATCCGGACATTGGAAAACATGAAATCAAATTGGTTAAATCATTTATGAGCCAAAGAATCCAAGTCACTAGCCCATGGCATATTTTGACAAGAAGATGTTCCTTATCAAGTATTATCTTTCATCGAACATCCAATCCAAACAATCAATATTAGTTGTATCTAATGTGTACTTCAGCATCACATCATCAAAGCAATTTTGTTCCAAATGAAGCTTCATCAATCTTGATCAATCGAATCCAATCAATCATCACCTTGTTTGACTTAACACACTTAGTCAAACTATCATCTTGTGCATGAGTTTACTCTAGGATAACACAACTTCCTTGGGTTTACAAGTTCATTATCATCTTGTTTGGCTTAACACACTTAGCCAAATTATCAAATCCATAATCACCTCGTTTGACTTAACACACTTAGTCAAACCATCCACTTTTGTACAAGTTTACTTTGGGATAACACAACTTCCTGGAATTTGCAAGTACATTATCACCTTGTTTGACTTAACACACTCAGTCAAACTATCAATTCATCAATCCGATTGATCAACATTAAGCTTGTTTTTCAACAAAATCACAAAATAGAGCACTAATGTCATCACACATCCAAATCGTCAAAATCATGCGAAAAACCAAAAATATTAAAAAAAATCAAAAATCAAAAACATCCAAATTCGAAAATCCAAAAACGCATCGAAATATCAGAAAATCTTCAAAAATTCATCATTGAGTCTTGTCAGTTTTTCACCTTGTCGAACTACGTCATCTCCTAGCTTGAACATAGGCAAGGTTGATCTTTGATCATCCCCGGAGATAGTTGGGTCAATCCTTAGGCATCCGTCACATTGGCAATCTGTTTGCCCATCTAGTCTGCATCTTAAGTCAGTCTTTTAAGCAATAAAAGGGCCAATCCATTTGTCCATCTTGTCATCAAGTCAGTCTATCATCAGTCAAACTACATGGTCTCTGTGTGTATAGCGTAGGCAAGGCTAATCTATGGATCAGCTCTTGAGACCCCTAGGATAGGTCTTTAAGTTAGTCTCTTCATCATAAATTTTGAAAATACCAAAAACATTGAAAAATGTGAAAATACCAAAAACAGCCTCAAAATATTTGAAAAACCCAAAATTGTGCACCCATTTCATCTTGCTTTCACCCATGATTTTTCATCACTCATAATAAAATCAATTGTCACTTTCACCCTTTGGTGAGTCAGTCAGAAGCAAGTTTAGCAGGTTAAAAAGTGAATGCCTAATCGTCAAAAGTCTTGGAAATCTAAGTCAGTAAGCAAGCAAGTTGGTCAGCTTAGAGTATCAATAGCTTATCACCCAAATCAATCTCAGCAAAACCCTGATCACTACATGTCCTAGGATGAAGCTTTCCTGTGATGGACATAAGCATCAGGTACCCCACAGTAGTTAGTCTTGGCTAGCGGTATGAAGAACATCAGCTTGTTTGGTTTGCTTTATTTGGTCCTTTATTGACTTATCTTATTTTGTGCTCATTCCAAGGACCTCTCGATGATGCCTAAAAACAAAATAGGTTTAGAGAGAAAGGAATGGGGCAATGATCATTATCTTTTTATCTGCTATGCTTGTTGGATATTCTTGTAAAATAACTTCATCATGCGTACTTTGTTTTGTTTGTAGGGAGGATGTTTTAGGTGTCTTGTTGACCACATAAGAAGGCTTGCCTTCTTATGTTTTGGCCCGAGATGTTTGGAATATCTGAACTACATTCAAAACAAGGTTTCATTTGTCAAGTGTGAACAAGATTACTCCTATTTGTTTGACGATTCAAAGTCCATCACACTAGGTACAATGCCATCCTGATCATTTTATACCTTGATGCATCGTAGCTATGTGTGTTATCAAACATAAAGTAATTAGCCCTTTGAAAATCCCAACTCCTAGCAATGCAAATCATCATCATCGTTCATAACGTAGGCTTGTGTGGATCCTCCTTCCACCCATCTTATTCTTCTTATTCTTCTATCTTTACTAAAATTTCTATCTAAAATCAATGTGTTGTATCAAAATATACATGAGGCTACCTAGGGCCGATGACTATCTATACATCATCAGAATTGTCTACATCAAAAAATTATCTTTCGTCCTTTGATCAATAGAACCACTCCTCTCGCATTTTATTGTGATCTCGATTGGAAAATCGTCCATTTCCGCTCGATCTCTCGAGGGGGCAATATCCCAACGTAATTATTCTCACTAGGGCAATAGTGGGGCATCTGAAAAAATCAAGAAATTTTTAAACTTTGATCATAGCAGTTTATTCTTTGAATCAATGCAACAAGTACATTGCTTCAAAGAGGGGCAAAATGTAGACACGTAAAATATGCATGCACCTGATTTTGATCATATTAACATTATTTTTTCCTGAATCATATTCTTAGCATTTCATCATAATTCTATCTATTAATCTAATAAATCACTATTTATCTGAGTAAGTCTATCACCCCCTCTGATTAAATTAATCAATTTAATTTAATTAACCTAAAATATTTGTTTAATTAAATAGATCATTTTATTTGATTAAAATCTCTAAATTCCTCCTATTAAATTAAATAAATTAAACCTTATTTGATTTAATCTAACATATTCCTTCTTGATCAAATAAATCAATCATTTATTTGATAAATCATTTCCTCTCAATTCTTGACTTAAATCAATTAATAAATCTAAGTCTAAACTGTCACATCACCTAATTCTTCATTAAATTAATCAAATCCCTGATTAACTTAATCCCTCTCACTAAAATCCTCTAGATAATGCAAGTTTCACAATAAATCAATTACTTTGATTTATTCAATTCTCTATTTTCCCCCACAAAGCATCAAAAGGGAATATTCC
The DNA here is from genome assembly GCA_007115665.2 of Sequoiadendron giganteum. NCBI lineage: Eukaryota > Viridiplantae > Streptophyta > Pinopsida > Cupressales > Cupressaceae > Sequoiadendron > Sequoiadendron giganteum. The sequence goes on along the minus strand of CM021103.1, from coordinate 169,881,619 downwards.
CTCATTTGAATTCAAAAAGGCCAAGTGGGCTTGGTCCTTCCAACAAGGCATTCAATGCCTCTTACATGTCTTTGACCTTGAGCCAAGTGACATTAACTTCACTTCTCTTCCCTCTTCAACAAGTCTACTCACCATTTCAATTTCAAATTTATGCATTTATCATGCACATTGGCCAAAATGTGCTCATTCCTCATCTAATTACATGTGGACAAGTGGCACAATGCCATTGAATTATCTTTTGTCCCACATTGCTTAATCTTGCTCACTTCTTCCAAATAGAAGTCTATAAATTGGAGACTCTTCTCCTCAATCATCATCCACAATTCACATGCAAAGTTACTCTCCTCAATTGAGAACTAATTTTTCTCATTTCGCCCAAGCATTCACCATATTCACATTTGCATCAAGGTTATGCTCAAATCTCTTTGGAGATTTGACCATTTCTAGATTCACATATCATTGCTACTTAGGAATTGGGAAAGGGCCAATTGCAACACATCATTGGCACCAATTCCCCCATAAGATCATCATGCTATTAGCTTAATTAAGATTGCTTTCATTGTTATTTGTGTTTTGTTACTTATTTCTTAATTTTAGCTTGAATAGATGGATTTTGTGGGGAAGCCCTCATTGTTTGCATGCATTTTGATCTAACATCTAACCATGTTTGTTGTCTTTGTGCATTTGCAGGTTTAAGGGTTCACAGAATCATAATAATGCAACAGTAGACCCGATGCCATGTAACACTCGAAAACTCAAAACTGGAACAGCCCTGGAATCCATGAACCAATAGTAGATGATATGAATGATGTCAGAATCTGGAAGTCATGTATCTTCATGCTGATTCCAAATTGAGACTATAAATTTTCCATGGGAACAAGTACCATAAAGACTCAGGAACATTAACCACAAATTCAGTGGTCCTGAAACTGAGATGGATCTGATGCGGATCATTAACCATAGGCTCTCAATCTAAAGTGAACCAATATGAATCTGATATGTGTCAATATAAGACAAAATATGGCCAAAATAAACTAAGAAACCAAATTACAACCCATGCGAGTTGTCATCAAAACAAGATGAAGATCAAAGTGCATGCACACTCTAATCAAATTATTATGCAAGAAACCCCCTTGATGGAACTTTATATCAGTTCATTTATTACAATACCCAATGATTGAAAAAGGAGAGAATTACTAAACATGCATTAAAAAAAAAAAAAATAGACCTCATATCTATGTAGAGGAATGAACCAGCTTTCCAATGCCACAAGAATGGCGAAAAAAGGATCACAGAGTCAAAAGATATGCCCTCCGGAGTGAAAACAAAAACATCTGAGTTCAAGGACCTACAACATAAAATTGGAAAATGATTAGGAAAATAACCTTCACCAATAGAACAAGCACGGAACCATCTTTCCAATGATATCTCATTTGTGAAAAACCAACTCCGTATGCAAAAGTTATTCCCGATTTGGTGAAAGTGCTCCAGAATGGCCAATTTGGCCTATAGGCTCTCCAGGGGTCTAAAAAAAATTCGGCCGCTAGTCCTATGCACGACCAAGGGCTGATGGATAGGGGGTTGGGGTGGAGCCCCTGGTCATCCATATGACCACTGTAGGTGTTCAAGGGCCAGCTAGAGGCTAGGTACATAGCGCTCGGTCCCCCATGTGACCGGTGCTGGTGCTGACCGAGCCTGCAGAGTTTGAGAGTGGACCGGCGACGGAGGAGTTTGGGGGAGCCACCAGTGGCGGCAGCGGATAGGTGGCCACCTAGTGGCGGACTGGTGGTGCCCTCCCTTTCTTCTGGAAGTGCTTTTTTTAAGGCATTTTTTTCAATTTTTTCAATTTTTTTAAAAATCCACGCCTCGGAAAGCGTGTTGGGGAGGTCGTACGACTTCCCTGGCAAAACTTTTTTGCCTCAGAAATCAACTGCTCCAAAATCAATGAAACGAAGGGTGATCTTAGGGTTTTTGGCCACTGTGACCGCGATGGTGGCCTCCGTTTGTGCTCAAAATGCTTTGAAAAATCAACTACCTCCAGAGCTTGCAAAAAATCACCGAACTTGAAACCCTTACATATTTCTTCAACGATGACCAAAATCAGAAAAATGAACGTCAATCCTGACCTTTTCTAGTGCTCTGAATCCAATGGTGAAGCCCAATTTGATCCAAGACACTGCATAAATGAACTCAAGGCATGATACCCTAGAGGAACCCCGAACGAACTCTGCAATGATTTTCTCCAAAATTTTAAAAGGGGCTGCATGTCAAGGCTTTGATACCATGTTAGAAACCAAGATCAAACATGCAAACCTAAACACCTTCCACAAAAGAGAAAACTAATGAAAAAGCAGAGCTTTGCATGAAGATGTACAAATTTATATATTCAAAAATTCAATGATTACAATGAGATGATTTTCTTTATAAAAGCAAATTATGCAACCCTAATATTGACATAAAAACAACTCAACTAAATAAAGCTTACTTATTAATTAAGTAAACTAATTATTACCTAAGCAAAACCTAAGTAAATTTATGCAAGTGTAATTAAATATTAATTACACTAACATGCACTTCCTCACTGGTTGGTGATCTGAGCAAGCCCACCCTACAAGTTTCCTCAAGATCATTATCTTCTTCAATCCAATAAAATTTAATGCATACTTGCATTCTTCGGGACAATCATATGACTTCCTTGACATTTCTAGATTTCCTCTACAACACTTTCTGATCTATGCATTTCCTTTATACACCTCAAAATGTCATATCTTCTTTTGCATATAATGTCCCTATACTGTTCTCTATAAACTTTCTCCATCTATCACTTCCTCTTTCTCTACAATGTAGACTCAATTTTCTAATTATGCTTTACACCGGTTCACTGCATTCACAAGTCTCCTTAAGATCACTAGTGTTTTTGGTTCCACTATCCAATATGATTCCTCTGAAGGTTCCCCTTCCTCTGGATAATTTAATTTTGTATCAACAGGTTCTTCTTCATCTACACAAACTATCTATGAATCCTTGACTATTTCTCTTTCATTAGGTTCTTGATGACATTAAGTGCTTGATTCTTTCTTCCTCCAAACTTGAAAATAGGTTCCTTCTCTAGAAATGTCTCTTTCACTCCTCTAGTACCCTTCATTGTGATAATAATTATGACTCCTATCACCTCTCCCTCTATATTTTGAATAATTGTCCTTGTTCTGATCTACATAATGTCTTCTTTCTTTATATCCTAAATCTTCTTTTCCCTCAACACATGAATGCTTCAATCTATAAAACTTTCTGAACTTATGAGCAACATACTTCCATTTTGATCCATCAATCCATCCATAATTTAACTATATACAATATGTCCTTGGCTTTCTCCCTCTCATTTTATTCCAACATATCTTCTTAGAATGATTCCTTAATTCACAAAACTTACAAGGATATAGATCCCAACACAATTCCCTTTCATGTCCATGCCTATTACAATGTGAACAATACATACTTTTTCTTTCCTGATTCGAACTATTTGAACTAGTAACAACATCCTTACCTCTATCATATCCAAAGCCTTCACTTCTTGCTCTCCTTACTAGTACAATAGGTTCTATCATTCCTTCCCAATGCTTTCCCAATCCTTTTCCTCTATATCCCATTCTATGCATGATTTTGAAACCAATACCATCTCCAACAATTACACGCTTAGTCACACTTTCATCTTCAATCCCATTTTCTAAAGAAGTTTTTGCAATATCACACAAATCATCAGTATAACAAGAAACATTACACACTTCAGGTTTAGATCTCAGATTCTCATTCTCCTTTTCTAGCCAGTTAGCATGTTCCTTCAAGTGAGATATTTCCTTCTTCTGCAAACTATTCTCCTTGTTTAGCTCTTTCAAACATTCCTCCAAATCTCTACTCTTGTGCAACTTCTTAAACAACTTGAATCCTTCTTCCATTTCATTTTCAATATCCTCAAACTTATCTAGCTCTACTTCCAGTTCATTGTTCCTCCTTCTTTCAATTTCTACTTCTTCTTCAAGAGCATCACACTTGTCCTTTCCTAGTTCTTTCATCCTTTCCATCAATTCTGAACTATACTTCCTAATTTTTCACAATTCTTCCTCCAAAGTATCCCTTCCACATATTAGGTTTTATTTTTTCTTCTTCGTCCTTTTCCCAATATTCCCCATTTTACAAAAAAATCACAACCAACTCTAATAAACTTGCAACTAGATCTTCAACCTGATCTACAGCTAGCTCTAATAAAGATTCACAACCAACCAACAAATTTGCAACCTTGTCTGATACCAATTGATGCAGTTAAGGTAGGAGGGTCCAGTGAGGGACTATCCAACCTCATAAGTTAAACAACTAACACTCAGATCTCATGGATATGAAATGAAATATTAATAGAAGATCAACATAAAGATAACAGATATGCAAGAACACATGACACAAGAATTATCCTAGGAAAACCCTCAAAGGAAAAAAAAAACCTAGCCTTCAAATTTCACTCCTCATTATATTATAATCTCAAAACACATTACATATGCCACTCGGGATTTACATATGCTAGGCCATAGCCTAGGAATTACAAACAATTCATCTAATAACAATCTTCCATTTCTTCTTCCTTACGCTCCCATATTTATCTGCTCTACTGATCTGTTCGAATCAAAACATCTCATCATCGAGCTTCATGACTACTCTTCTTCACACTTTATTTCTGCCTTCAAATAATTAGAACATTGTTTGCACACAGAACCCGCACATCTCACACATATGCCTTCCTTCCTTATTCTTCGTTCCCAATCTCCTCAAAAAAATACGTCTTAATATCTGCATCTAAGGATAACATCCACTACATGTCGGCCCAACAAAATATAAAATGTATACAAACTATCGACCCAAATCCATAATCAATTATCCATGTGAATCAACCAAGGTTGGCCTAAACATAGTAGGGAGCCAAAAAAACATATATCAAACACGAAACACCTTAAACAATTAGTCTCAAAGATCCACAACATGCTACAATCACCTTGTAGGCCAAGAACAGGAAAAAATGGACTCCCATAAGGAAAATCGCCAATCACGAGAACAATAATCAATGAGAAACAACAACATAGATAGATCATGACATAGAAAAATCCATGAATCACCACTGAAGATCCACAACAACTCATATTACAATAATCACATCAACTAAAACAACCGAACAACTGTCAGAACACAGATACTCATAACTTGATCAAATCTTCATGTGAACCTTTGAAAGTTTCAGTGGATAAACTAGATATACCCAAAAACAAGCCCTCAATTTTCAACTTCTCATCCTTAATATACTAAGCTATCCATCATACAAAACTTCGTTGTATCACTAAAAACCTCTGCAACTGAATGTTCTTTGAATCTATTGGATGCCCCTGCATCATTACCAAATGGAAACTTTAGACATTTATACATAACCGACGGGACAACATTCATGGAGTTAATCCATGGGTAGCCTAACTTCACATGAAATTGGTCTGATGATAGGATGATGGAGAAGGATACACATGAGGTTTTCAATCCAACTTTCAAAGGAAGAGTTATCAAACCTATCATAGGGCAAGAAAAACCATTACACATTTTGATCCATGTTGTTGGTTTTTCATATGTATCTTGATAAAGCTCATGCAAAAATAATAATTCTTTAGTGATCACATTCTCTACACAAAAAGGGATCAATTAATATCCCGTTAGTAGGCTTCACATTTATTATTCCAGCTATATAAAGAGGACCATTAGGTGCATGTTTAAGTATGTCATTGTGTGAGAATTTTTTTTTAAGAGGTATATTGGTTTTTCCCTTACGATTTTTAGCTTCAATGAGTCCAACCAAACTATCCATAAGGTTTTCTTCATTTTCTTTCATGTTTTCATCACTCGTGTCAACATTCATCACATCATTCTTTGTTTCACTAGCTTTGACAAAGGAGATATTATGATTTGGCATAGGATTAGTGAATATTTTCATTTTTTTATTAGGAGGAGCTATAGATTTATTACCTTGATCATTAACACAACTAACTAAAATATGATTAGAATCAATGAGGTCTTGCACATTATGTTTAATATTCTTGCATTATTTTGTATCATGGCTATTTTGATGATGAAAATGACAATAGGAATTTGATGTATAGCTTGAAGGTAAAGGTTTAGTAGGATCGGGAGCTCTAACAAGAGGTAAGGAAAGAAAATTCTTTTCTAAGAGCTACAACATGGTATTATGAAGGGTATCAAGAAGAGGAATGAATTTTGTATTCCTATCTCCAAATGTTTATGGATTTTTCATCTTTATAGCAGCCACTTGGTTGTCAATATGTTGAGTTGGTTGAGGGGGATTCAGTTTTTAAAAAGCACTTGTTTTATTTCTTAAATATTTGGTAATTTTTCTGAGGTTTGGATTTAGTTTTTTCAAGGTGGCTAGGGGGAGTTTTCACTTCACAAATACTAACCGAATTTTAATAATCACGAAGGCTTATACACAACTGTATGATGGATGGGATTTCAACATATCAAGTTTAGCTTAGATTTTTTTTTGTAAATTTGAAATAAACATTCTTTGAAGATCAGGGTCAGGAATCTTACTGTTTATTTGTGAGTAAATCATTTGGTATCATTCCCTAAAATCAGTGACATTTTCATCATCATTTTTTTTACAAGTGATTAAATCAGCTAAGGTCATCTTAGGAACCATGTGTATTTGGAAGTGGTTGTAAATGGAATCAATAAGTTCATTGAATGAATGTATTGAGTTATTTGGTAAAGAGAAGAACCATTCTAAAGTAGTATCTTTCAAGGATCTAGGGAAGAGTTTAGCCAAGAGTTTATCCTAAAAAATGAAGTCACTACATAAGGATTTGTATGCAGAAACATGGCTAACAGGACCTATTGTCCCACCATATTTCTCAAATATAGGAACCTCTATACCTTGTGGTATTTTTGTTTTCAATATATCCAAGGATAAATGGTTGTTTTGACATATTGTGAAGGTTGGCCATTGTGATTTTGATTCAATGTGGCAATTTTTTGTTGGAGGGATGAAACATTTTGCAAAAGTGTGTTAAGGATAGGATCATTTTTTGTGTTGTGAGATGGAGGTGAATAGGGTGGAGGTGTATATGTTATTGGAGGACAAGTGAATTGAAATTTTTTGAGGGGAGATGGATTAGGAGATATGAGATTGCAATGCACAAAGCTAGAAGGATTCCTCATGGAAATATTTAAGGTAGTATAGACATTATTGGTAGGTTGTATGGTTGTAGTAATAGTTGGATTAGTTTGTCTAGGAATAGAGGTCATGGTTCTAGAAGAAGGAAATGGATTTCCACCTTGTCTTTGATTATATCCCAAATTTTGAGCACAACCATTCATCGTAGTGACATTTTTATCAAGAATGTGAGCTAGGCTACGAATAATCTCTATTCCATGTTCATTTTCAGATCTTGGACTAAGACAGGTGGTCACAGTTTTAAATTTCTAGAAAATTAAGTCTAAATGCAAATAAAAAATGATGTTAAATGACAAAATAGGAGACCTAATTTGAAATGAAATTTTTATTCAATTTTCTATTTTAAAGTGTTGATCATGAAATACCATGTAAATACTTTGCAAAATGATTGAATTTTTTTTCTAGATTTTAAAGAATACAAAAATAAAAACCTAAAACCATAAATTAGATGCAATTTAATGCAAGTTAGGAACCATAAATGAGATTCAAATCATTTCAATACAATGAAAATTAATGCATGGCCTAGATCTAGGGTTGACAAATGGACTCTAAATTTTGAAAATTACAATGCTCAAACGCCAAGTTCACCAAGATGAAATTTGGGAAAATAGGGCTTACCAAAATGATGGGGAAGTTTATGAAAAAAAAAATATAACACTTGTATCTTGAAGATGAAACTCAATGCTAATAGAAAAATAAAATAGAATACAAATCTGAGAAGGGCAGAATCCTGTGTACATTTCACAAAATGACATTTTTGGAAGCCTGCTTGGGACTCCTTTGCCCATGGGTGTATGGGTCTCTGGCGAGGGTATTTTTGAAAATTTTGAGAGCCTTTGGTCCTATCTCTACAATTCCAAATTCTTTGGGTTTCAATTTCAGAAAGTCTGAAGCAAATTCAGGATTTGGTTTTCTATGAGAAGATGACAAATTTTGCAACTTTGATAATTTCTTCAATCCTTGCTCATAAAAAATATCTTCAAGCCTTCTTAAAATATAAATTTTCAATCATACACAAGAGAGATAATTTTCTTTTTGTTAAATGAGGGTTTGCCTTGGTAAAATCTCATTTTGGTAATTAAACCTTGAATTGAAATAATGCATGAAGAGGGAATATAGAATGAACAAATCTATATGTTACCACTCAATAAACCTGTGAATGAACCTTGATAATGTAGATATGCAACTTGCATGATATCGTTGAAATAGATGTGGATCTTGATCTTGAATCTTTCTTTAAATAATTCTTTGTACACTTGAATGGATCATGAAACTTACATCATAATGCTAGCTCCACATACATGTATGTGTTAGAGTTATCATACATTGGCTAATAATTAATTAATCTTTAATTGATTATTAGTATAATTTATTCTTTACACTTAAGCTAAACTTAGGATTGCTTTATTAATTGAGATAATATTAGATCATTATGTCTCATATCATGTGATGTTGACACTTGTCATGATCTTATCCCTTTCTCATTTAGGGCTTTTCTCTTATAAGAATTCAACCCTCTTTGTAATTATCTCTCGGATATTACCTAGAGCTTTCATATCTTCTTGAAAGTCTCTTTCTGTAGCTTTTCCTTGATGAATATTGCACATATTGTTTTGTGGATCTCTTGTGTGGAAGGTGTATTTGTTTGTTGTTTGATCCTATCGCCCATGGTTTTGTACTTGTTTCATAATTCTAACAATATGATGCAAGAAAAATTTGACATGATGATTAGATCTTGATTGCTACAATTAAACTCTAATATTTCTACCCTTGAATGCTCTTGATCATAAACTCTGGCTCTTTTGAAATCACATAAAATTTCTAGCTTGAAAACTCTAGTTGAAAATATAGTGAAATGACCTTGTATTTATAGATATTGGAGTATAGGAAAAAGTATCCCTTTTTCACACTTAATTTAGGAATTAATATTAAAATGAACTAAATTATGCCTTAATTTAGTGTTGTAATATGTATTTTACATGTTCACATTAATTTTAGGACCCTACTAAATAAAATGAACTTAATTATGCCTTACTTGTGGTGTTGTAAGGTGTATCTTACACTTTCACACTTATCTAGGGATTTATTAATTAATTAAGGTTAATTTTCCTTAATTGGCCCATTTAATTCAATTCCAAGCCTAATTAATTATAATTTCTTAAGAGGAAAACCCAACATTCATTAATTCCATAACATAACATTTATCATTGAGCATGTGTGCCTAGGTAAGTGACCTAGGACCCTTAATTAAATTATGTTTTTGGTTGCATTTTAATATTTTCAAATCTATATTTCAATGTCAACTTGTGATATTTGAAGTAAAGATAAATTACTTTAAATACAAGGCTATTTCATCAAATCAACTCTAAGTTTCAAGATTATATTTTGAAAAAATCAATTACAAGAGCCAAGATTATTGTCAAAAGCAGTCAAGGGTAGATTTATTCATTATTTGTTGCGAAATTCAAGATCCACGCATTATGTCAAAGTTATGTGGAGTCATGTATGTTTTTGGAGCTAACATTGTGATGTAGGTTTCAAGATCTAATTCAAGCATTCAAGTCAAAGATTCAAAGAAAGATTCAAGTATCAAGATCCATATCTATTGAAGCCATTTCATGCAAAAGAAACATCAAGATTTTAGATTTCCAAAGGTTCATATAAGGGTCTAGTGAGTTGTGATATTGATTCATTCATTTATCATTCCTTCCATGATATTTCATTTCATTTCAAGGTTTAATTACCAAAAGAGGGTTTGAACAAGGAAAACCCCCATTCACCAAAAAAAAAATTCCCCCTCTCTTTACATGTTGCATATTTTTGGGTTGAAGAAAGGTTGAAGATCTCAAAAGTGGAAAATTGAAAAGTTGTCAAAGTTGTCACCTTTATTGTCATTTCATGGAAACTCAAATGTTGGACTTATTTCTGACTATTCAACTGTGAAAATTGGGAATTTAGGAGTGCAGACATAGTAGTGTTGGCAACACAAGGGCAAAAAACTAAGAGGGGGGGTGAATCAATTGTCCCAAAATTTGAAACTTATTAATCTTAATTCTCAAATATGATTATTAATAGTGAAAGAATGAATCAACAACACATCAAAAACACACATAATACCACTTGATATTTTTGTGTGGAAACCCTGTTAGGGGAAAAACCATGGTGGAGGTTAATGCACAAGTTATACCCTATTAAAAGTATAAGAATAATATAAGAGGAATGCACATGCATTCAGGCACACTACCTAGAGCTCAATGCTCAAAGGAAGACTCATTGTCTTACATAAAATATTCAAATTAAAACCATTTGAATAAATTGAACTAAGAGAGTAGCATCTGCAAATTGATGAATACAATTCTGGTTAAGCACATGAACACTTCTTCACTATATTTCACTCTTCTTCACACTTTTCTCTGCCTTCGAATGGTTTGAAACTTATTCGCACATAGCACTCACATACTTCACATTGCACACACTCCTCAAATGAGATAAGAAATCACTTATATATATCCACAACAAGAAATTACATTGTTTTATGTTGGCTTCAACAAAATAATAGAATGAATGCAAACTATCGGCCCAAAAAATAAAATATTATCAATGCATATCAACCAAAGTCAAACACAACATAGTAGGGACCTAAAATAATATCCTACAACACAAAACACCTTCAAAGATTATTTCTCAAAGATCCACAACACGCTTCAAACACCTTGTCGGCCATGCACATGAAAAACATGAACACACAAGAGAAAATCTCAGATCACAAGCACAATGATCAATGCAGATGTGCATCATAGATAGAAAATGATCTAGAAACATCCATGAACATCACATGAACATACACAACAACTCAGATTACCAAAATCACATTGTCTTCTTCCATGAACACCATTTACAGTAACAAAATAGTTGTTAGTACACAAAAACTCATAACTTCCTCAGATCTTCATACACACCTCTAAAACTTATGGAGTAGAAGCTAGATAGGCTTGGAAAAAAACACATTAATCCACAACATCTAGTTTACTACATACTGAATTTTTCTCCATACTGATCTTCATTGTTTCATAGACAACCTGTAACATATTTATTTCAATTTTCTCAATATCCTTGACATATACAACCTTAAAGACATTCATACTAAGAGTGTTGACATCAATGACAACCACATGTCAGCAACTCAACCACAACATCCGACAAGTAGCAGAGAACCTAGAAACCATTTTTACAGAGCCCTACCAAGGACCCACTCACCATAGGGCGAATGAGTCCTTAGTGAGCTTCAAAAAATCCCTTTTTTGCAAAAGGTACACAACATTTATTCCTTCCAAATTCCCCCTAAATTCTATAGGTTCCATTATTTTTATGTTTAGGCTTCTAAATCCACTTTATATATCACAATTTAGAGTTGATTTTCTATTTTTAATCTTTCTCCCCAAGGTGTTGTTTGACCTAGACCCCAGTCCTAACACAAAAGGGGAAATTGCAAAATTCCTCAAAGAATTCACTCATCTAAGGGTTGAAAGTGGACTTTGAATTGAGCGATCTTATTTCCTCAATGAAATAGAAGAATAGGTGGGTTAATTACACTCATTTTGACCTTTCTATTTATAGTAAGTTTGGTGAAATTTTCCAAATTTAGTATGAAACCCCCTATGTGTTTGAACCCCTAAACCCTATTTTTCTATGTTTCATTTTGGTGAACTTAAATTTTTGAACATTATAATTTTTGTTTTGGAGTGCATTCAAACCCTAAATCTAGTAATTTTGTTAATTCATTACATTTATGGTTTTTAAATTTGGCATAAAAGTTGCATTGTATTTTAGGTATAAACTTACATTTTGCATTTATTTTAAATTTGTAAATTAAAAAAATAATTGCATACTATCACATTGATTTTGCATGGCTTTTGTATATTAGTATACTTTTCATCATTCATATTCAAAAATTGAGTCAAAATTACATTTCAAAAAGATTCATATAGTTCATCATTTTTCCTTCATTGCACTTGCATTTAAATGTCAAATTCTAGAAACAATTGTTACAAAACTTATAGTCTGAGAGCTGAAACAAGGAAACACATAAAATCACTCAAAAGTTTCATTTTGTATTTCTAGAAAAACCTGTACAAGGACCCATTCACCCCTAGGTGAATGATTCCTTGGAGGCCTACAAAAATCAACTTTTTTGAGCTTTAGGATGGTTTTTTGCACTTCCTAGGCCTACTGGTAACCTACAGTACCAATCTGCAATGTTTCAAGAAATTTTGTTTTATGAATCTAAGTCTAAATGTCCATTTAGTGTATTCATTTTTAAAGAATTCCAAAAATTATTTCAGTATTGAAAATCATCAGATCTGTAGGACAATTGTTGACATTTTTTAAGCATTGCATAAGTTGGATAGATTATTTCTCATTTTTGCATAAATAAAATCTTATTTCCTTTCCAAACATGGCTTGCATGATTCTATTTTCCCTACTCATGAGCATAATCTAGGAAAGCAAAATAAAAACCTTTGACAAGCATGTTAGCTACCTCCTAATATATATCAGATTTGTAAAAATTCCATAACACAAGAGGATGCGAGCATAGACAATAATGACAATCATAATTGTTCTTCTCTCAATACCTCTCCTATTATTGGTAAAGGTATCTTGGTGAAAGAAGATACAATCATTGAGAATCATGAAAGTCTTTTTTGTCCCTCTCCTCCTCCCCCTTGGGAAGATATTATGACACAAGAAGATGAGATCATTCACACATTTCTTAATATTACTTTACCTAGTCTCCATTCATCTCCCAACACCTCCCCTACTTGTGAGAATTCTTTAGTGAAAAAGGATGCAATCATAGAAAACCGTGACAGTAAAATTGTGTCTTCTCTTAATATCTCTCCTAATTAGATTTTTGTTCAAAGATACACTTATTGAGAGTCATGAGAATCTCATTTCTCCCTTTCCTAATGCTCCTACCATTTGGAAATCTCTATTTGAATGAAAGGATCCAATCATTGGTAAGCATGTAAATTATAGTTGCTTCTCTTGATGCCACGCCTATTTGTGATGAAGTTACTTTACAAAATCTAGCCATGGAATGTGATGAACATATTGTTTTCTCCTCTCCTAAAATCTCTCCAACAAGGGTAGATATCATGGTGCAATAGAATGATATAATTGATGCATTTATTTCAAACAAGAGTAATGTGAATTTATTCGATGTAAATGATGAAGTTTCATTGGACTCCCCTTCACCAAGAAATCATGAAAATACGGATAAGTGTGTTGAGGTTATGAACATTAGAACTACCTCGATTTCTCTAATTCTTAGACCTCCTACAAATCATTTAATCATTGGACCTCCCAAACCTAAACTTATCATTTATCCACCCCCACAACAACCAAAAGTTAAAAATAAACCCATGCTTATCTTAGAACCAGCTACAAGGTGACTTGATAATGTTAATGTTTTGTAGTAACCGATTTGCAGTACCATTGCTCATACATATAACACTAGAAACAATCTGCAACCAAGACAAACAACTCCAACATCCCTCCCATTTCCTCAACCTATGTTTCCTAGTGCTCCTTTTTTTCCCTCACATAATGGAAAGGAGTATGATCTTTCTGAACAACTTAAAAATAATCCTACTAAGATATCCTTATGGGATCTTATTCAATCTTCCCCTCATTATCATAATATGATTCATAGTTACTAACAAGAATTTCCTATCCCTCCTATTGTACAACCAAATGATGTGGCAACCCAAATTAAATGTATGACTTTGATCAACATAGACATTACTTTCCATCAAGATGATTTTCCTTTGCTATAAGTACAAAAAAATGAAGCTTTTATGATAATAGCCCTTGTCAAGAGGATGGGGATATAGAGAACCTTTGTTGATAATGACTTATCTCTAAATATATGTAGCATAAAGCTTTTGGATAATTTTGAAGTAGACAAGATCCAAATTCAACCTAACTCTTTATCTATTCATGGATTTTATAACATAGGAAAACAATCACTCGGTGTGATTACAATACCTATTATAGTTGGAAAGGTTTCATTGCAAACTCCAATCTATGTCATGCCTCATGATCTTTCATATAATCTTATTTTATTTAGGCCATGGATTCATGAGATGAATGTGGTACCTTCAACTCTGTATTGTAGAATGGAGTATGTCTACAACAATAATTTATATATAATCAAAGTTAGTCATGAGCCTTGTAGTGCTTTAATCATTGAGAAAAACAATTAAAATCCTTGGAAAACACTGACACCAACTACACAAGTATAACACATGCAAGAGAAAGAAAAATAAAATAATATTGAAGAAGTTACAAAGTTATTGGAATATAATTTGGGGTTCCTTATATTTCACACCTACATTCATGGGATAATACAAGATCAAAACAAAAGAGTCTGAAAAGGGAAAAGAAAAGTTGTAATATTGACACGAACTTTAAAAAAATATTTGAAAGCATCCACTTCAACCATTTTAGAAAAACAAAATTACACAAAAAACTTTGATGAAGTTGATTATGAACAACCACTGATTTAGAAATAAATGAAAAATATTTAGGGAAGAGGTTATGAACTTATAAAACAACTTGGGTATAGTGTAAAAGGATGTGATGCTAGAGAACAAGGTATCTATGTCCCTATAGAGCATAATACACAAGAAATGACTAGTGGTCTTGGTTATTGTTCCTCAAAACAAACAAACAAGCCTTCACTCAATATCAACACTCTTACAAAGGATTATTCTAAGCCAATTTTAAAACCTTGGTGCATCCTAAACTGGTAGAAACTAGTGGTCTTCATTATTTGAAAGAAATACATAAGTCACCACTTAATATCAATGTCATCACGCAAAACACTTATAGGACATGTATTAGTAATTATTGGAGTTTGTTATATTTTACACCCTCCTTTCAAGGAGAGAACAAAATCTCACAATCTAAAGAGTCTTGTGTAAGTATGACACCTTTCACTAAGAAAGAGTTCATTTTGTGCATACCATAGAGTTGATGGTCATTCTACTAATGAATGTAAGGCTTTGGGTGATAAAATTCAACATCTTAAGAATTGTGGTTCTCTTCCTTGTGTTGTAGCACCTAGTTCCTCTAACTGATATTGATTTTCCTTCTATTATGTTTCTCATCAATCACCTCGGCTCACCCTTGTCTTTCACTAAGTGGGGGAAAGGGGGTTAGGTATCTTTGTCCTCATATGGTATTTGTTGATTATCTCTTTTGGCTAGTTGTCTTCCTTCAATGTATATATAAGAGAAATCTTTGGATGTGGATGGCATGCCTTAAGTTGGATCTCATGTGACATACTTTTAATTCTATGTTTAGCATTGAATTTTGGGGGAAACCCCTTATTCATGATGTAGTTTCATTTGGTGACATATAACCTGGCATAGGGCTTTCTAAATAAGCTCTTATGTCTTCTTAGCTGGCTACTTTAAAGAGGATTTCTCACAGAAATGGTGTTAGAAATCACTTTAAAGTGGGGGAATACATTGCCACTCATGTTTCTTTGTGTGATTTTATTTATTCTTTTGATGCATCCTTTTTTTGGTGGTGTTATTGGGTTTGATCTCTAAGAAGAGACCTTACATGAACTAAGAAAAGTCTCTTTGAAAGAACCTATATATATATATATATATATATATATAGGTTCTTTCAAAGGGAATTTTCTTAGTTCATGTATATATATTATTAAATTCATAAGTGTTTATCATAATACAGCTTGTTGACCTTTTGAAGCTCAAAATCATAGTGTGTGTGGTGCCCTATTGGAGTTGTTAGAAGGGTAGATTTGGTATGGTAAGTATAGTGAGATCCTATATACCTAACATGACTTTCTCACTAAGCCACATTTTCTAGGGGTTCACCTAGTAGATGGCCTAAGGTTCCATTAGCCTAGAGTGAGAATGTGTTGTTGCTTACAACTGATACTTGATCCACATTGAGTTGGACAAATATTCAAGGCTTGATCCACCCCATTTTTAATTTTCATTTTTGTTTTTCTTTCTTAAGTATTTGACATTATAGGTTTGTGTATCTTGTCTTGCTACTACATATCATACACTTTGTGTGTCTCCCTTTGTTCTCATGTTGGTTAGGCATGGGATCTTAGATCTTGGGGGCTTGATCACCCTCCTTGATCTTTTTAATCCTATACCATCCACATTGGTACACTTGGACCCCTCTTGACTACTTTAGTGAAAGTTTGATGCAAGTTCCTCCTCTCAATAAAGTGGGGGCTAAATTTAGTGTACGAAAAAGTATCCCCTTTTCACACTTAATTTGGGAATTAATATTAAAATGAACTAAATTATACCTTAATTTAGTGGTGTAATATTTATTTTACACATTCATAGTAATTTAAGGGCTCTATTAAATAAAATGGACCTAATTATGCCTTATTTGTGGTGTTTTAAAGTGTATCTTTACACTTTCACACTTATTTAGGGATTTATTAATTAATAAAGGTTAATTTTTTACTTAATTGATCCTTTTAATTCAAATCCAAGCCTAAATAATTACAATTTCTAAAGAGGAAAACCTGACATTTATTAATTCCATAGTATAACATTTATCATTGAGCAATGTGTGTCCTAGGTAAGTGGCCTAGGACACATTCAGCCATGGGTGAATGGGTCCTCACTTAGACCTAGGACCATAGTTTAAATTTTGTTTTTGGTAGTATTTTAATATTTTTCAAATCTATATTTCAATGTCGGCTTTTGATATTTAAATTAAAGATAAATTACTATAAATACAAGGATATTTCATCAAATCAAGTATAAGTTTCAAAATTAGATCTTTTAGAGAATGTAAGATAGAAAATTATCATCGCTAAGCTTTAAGATATAGGACAACAATATTCTATACTCCACATTCAACCCTAGGGATCTCAATCCAAGGATGAAGTAGGGGAAAGAGATCTTGCAATAGGATGTCCTAAGGTATGATTCAAAGATAAAGAGGGGTTCACCACCAACCTAGGGCTTGTAAAGACTAATGAAATGCAAGATCTAATGTTTAAGCCTAGTGTAATGCAAAATTTAGCTAAATGACCTAGAAATGCAAGTAAATCAAAATAGAAAACTATAAAATCAGAAGTGTGCACCTGGGAATCTGTAAGGGCTTGAATGAAGATTGGAAATTTTGGAAATGTTGATTTTAATGCTAAGTGGGACTTATACACCAATATAGGCAATTTAGTCCCAAACTAGGTTTTCTGCACCAAAATTGGAATCTAACAATACTTATTTTGAACCTCCTGAAACCCTAAAAATTGGTTTTATTAGGACTCATATGTCAAAGGTGGCATATCAGTCCCAATATTCCTTTTTAGAGGGTTAATATCTGATTATTCTCTTTAATCTCTTTTCTTTCTACCACACTTATTTTTGAAACTAAAACCTTAGTTTCAGACCTATAGAAGACTTTTCATGACCTTGCAAGTGAGGAGACAACTCCAAAAACTTCCTTCAATCTTGCAACCTAATCTTCAAAGATCCTTCAAGCTTCAAGACAACTAGATCTTAAATAACACATGTAGATAGAGGAAAACTTATTGATTTGTTAGTGAATGGGGGTTTGCCTTGGTCAAACCCCTTTAAGGTAATTAAATCAAATGATGAGATAAAAAAAATAATGACATGAAACATGAAGCATGAAACATGAAACATGAGAAAGGATACCTTGAATGATGTCTTGTAAATATATAATCTAACATGAAGTGGCCATGAAGAATGTAGATCTGGATCTTGAATATGGATATGAAACAATGTACAAATGGATCTTCAATGCTACATCACTACACTAGCTCAAAAATATGCTTGATGCTTGATAATCTTGACATGATGATGGTTCTTGAATTGTAGTGATAATTGATGAAGAAGTTTTCCCTTGAATGCCTTAGAAATGCTCTGGAAAACTC
Organism: Sequoiadendron giganteum; assembly: GCA_007115665.2. Lineage (NCBI taxonomy): Eukaryota > Viridiplantae > Streptophyta > Pinopsida > Cupressales > Cupressaceae > Sequoiadendron > Sequoiadendron giganteum. The sequence continues at coordinate 169,863,380 of CM021103.1, read as the reverse complement.
TCTTGATGCTCTTGTGAAGTCTTGTAATGATTAATTCTTGAGTTATTGACTTGATATCATGAAGGCTTAATCAAATAATGAATTCTAACCTTTTTTATATAGGAAATCCATCCAAGTTATCATTTATTAGAACCTAGAGGTTGACATTCATAAAATTTGAATTCAAAACCTAGATTTCTTGCTCAAAACACTAAAAAGGGGCCAAATGGGACTCATACACCACCCCTAGTGTATGGGTACCACCTGGGTGTGACTCATATTCCCAAGGGTGTGTATGGGTCCCAACAAGACCTTTTCAGAGAGATAAAGTGTCAAGGAGTTAATAAATTAAGTCTATTTATTGACCTTGTTGGGATTTTAGTTGAAATAATCCTAGGGATACATAATATAGGGTCTTAGGGGCCTATTAATGATGATATAAAGGTTATAAATGTAAGAGGTCCCAAAACTCAATGTGAAATTGTAAATAAATATACTTTACAAAATCAAATTAAGGAAAAATTAGGTCTATTTAGCTTAAAAGGGCCCTAAATCCAATGTGAATGTCTACAACACATTATAACACTAGATTAAGGAAACATTAGGTCCAAGGGCCCTAAATTTAATGTGAAGGTGTAAATGAATACACTTTACAACATTAAATCAAGGAAAAGATATGTTTATTTAGCTTTAAAAGGGCCCAAGACCTAATGTGAATGTGTAAAACATGTCACAACACTAGATCAAGGTGATCTTAAGTTCATTTTAACATTGATCATTCCCAAATAAAGTAAGGAAAGGGATTCTTTTTTCGTTGCCATAGAGATCAATTACAATAACAAAGATTATTGTCAAAAGAACTCAAGGGAATATTTCTTCATCATTTATTACAACATTCAAGATACAAGCATTTTGTCAAAGTTATGTGGAGTTATGCATGTTTTTGAAGCTAACATTATGATGTAGGTTTCAGGATCTAATTCAAGAATTCAAGTCAAAGATTCAAAGAAAGATTCAAGTATCAAGATCCACATCCATTGAAGCCATTTCATTCAAAATCACCATCAAGATTTTAGATTTTCAAAGGTTCATACAAGGGTTTGGTGATTTGTGACATTGTCCATTCATCATTCCTTTCATGTTATTTCATTTCATTTCAAGGTTTAATTACCAAAATGGGCGACCAAGGAAAACACCCATTCACAAAAAAAAGAAACATTTTTTCCATCTCTTTGTGTGTTGCAAATTTGCAGGTTAAAGAAAGGTTGAAGATCTCAAAAGTGGAAAACTGAAAAGTTTTCAAAGTTTTTACCTTTATTGTCATTTCAAAAAAAATTAGATTCCATAATTATTTCCAACAGTCTGACTATGAAAATTGAGAAATTGGGAGTACAGACATAATAGCAGAGAACCTAGAAACCATTTTTATAGAGCCCTATCTAGGACGCATTATCCATAGGGAAAATGATTCCTCAATGAGCTTCAAAAAATCACTTTCTAAAAAAGGTACACAAAATTTATCCCTTCATAATTCTTCTTAAAGTCTATGGTTCCATTAATTTTATGTTTAAGCTTACAAATCTACTTTATAGATCACAATTTGGAGTTCATTTTCCATTTTTAATCTTTCTCCCTAAGGTGTTGTTTGAGCTAGACCCCTATCCTAACACAAAAATGGAAATTTAAAGATTCCTCAAAGAATTCACTCACCTAAGGGTTGAAAGCGGATCTTGACTTGAGGGATCTTCTTTACTAAATGAAATAGAAGAATAGGTGGGTTCATTACACTCATTTTTGACCTTTCTATTTATAGTAAGTTTGGTGAAATATTCCAAATTTAGTATAAAACCTCCTATTTGTTTGAACCTATAACCCCTATTTTTTATATATTTCAGATATGTATCCTTATTTCCCTAAAATTCAAATATCAAAAGTCGACATTTGAATATACACTTAGAGATAATCAATTCTTACCAAAAACATAGTTTAAAATATGGTTCAAAGGCCTAAGGAAGACCCATTCTCCCATGGTCGAATGGGTCCCAGGTCCTTATTCCTATAAGAAACATTGCTCAAGGTAAATTGTTATGTGTAAGCATTGTTTATTGTTGGGTTCCTCTTCAGAAAATGCAATTTATTAGGCTTGTAAGTGAACTATAGGGCCAATTTAGTTATAATTAGGCTCAATTAATTAAGAGGACCCAAAACTTAGTGTGAAGATGTAAATAAATACATTTTCCAGTACTAAATTAAGGCATTATTAAGTCCATTTTAACTAGGAGGGCCCAAACAAGTCAGAAAATGTAAAGGGATACATTTTTTGTCACTATAATATATATGGTAAAATTGACTGAAAAAATTTATAATTCACAAATCAAAGTTGAAAATAACACCTCCAACTATCTTAATAATTTTATTCCATCTTCAAAATTTGATCTATTACCTTGCAAGATAATGATACTATGAATACATTCTTGGGTGATAATTGGAGGTCATTAGATTTTACACCTCATTTCAATGGGGAGTCTAAAATATTGCCATGAATGTCCCGAAATTTGAATACAAATGATGTTCATAATATTGCTTCATATCCAAACACATTTTTGGTGATTATTAGAGTTCACTAAATTTTACACCCTCCTTTATTGGAGATTAAAAAATATCACAATCTCAACCTAAGGAGTCTTTTGTCTCATTTTTTCAATCCTGTTCTACATAAAAAAATCAAAAAATATCACCCCATGATGGTGATGGGGGCTCTTTAACATTTTTTTCTCATGTGTTGGTGATACCTAACTCAAAAAAAATAAAAATTATGTGTATTTTTTGTGAAAGAATCAATTCTTCTCATAAGAATTTAGATAAGGATTCTCCATTTGAGTTGGAAACGTGTTATGGGCTTGCATATAAAATGGTTTCTAAAAGTGGATATAATAAAAAAATGAAACAAGGAGTTAAGGATCATGTAAATTCAATGTCTTACCTTCCTAGAAGGGGTTTAGGTTTCCAAACTTCTCCTTCACTATTATATTTGAAACAATAAGTGGTAACTGAGTGAGATTTTATTCACAAGAGAAATAATTGTCTCCTCCACCATTATTAGAGTAAGAACATCTTTTTTTGAGGCTTCTCAAATTCCTCTTTATTACTCTTCCCCCTCCAACACAATTTTTTTTATAGCAATAACTATTTTTATACATATCATCGAGTGCATGGTTATTCAATCACTGAATATTAATCCTTGGGTAGTAGAATACAATAAATTGTTGATTGTGGTGCTCTTCCATGTTTTGATGCACTTAATAACTATAAACAATAATGATATTTATTATATGGTGTTCCTCGTGACTATGTGGAATTTTTTAGCTTCATATGTTTTCTCATTTCCATTCATGGTGGTATAATCTTAAGTACAAAAATATTTATTTCTTTGGTAGAAACACAATAGTCTCGCCATTGGTTGTTGTTTCCTTTATGCTTGGGGGGCAAGGATAACTAGTTTTGGGATGTGTGTCTTGTTTTCAAGGATCTTCCCGTTATATTCTTTAAAATACCAACATATCAAGTATGTTGACATTTTAAGGGAGGGAGCCTATCACCCTATCCATTTAATAGATGTCTCATGATATTTCACTTATCATGAGACACCCCTTTAGTGGTGGTGTTTTCATAACACCCCTTAAAGCCTAGTTATCAATTTGTCCCTTAGAAATTGAGAATTGATTCATCCCCTGCAACATTAAACCTTTATAAACTCCCTAAAGCATTGATTGGTAAAATATTCCATGAATTTTCTATAATTAATCTTTTCAATTTATGAACTTAAGAAATTTGACATGGCCACCTAACATAACACACCTTGCTTGCTAGTGGAGCCATGTGTTTCATGACTAATTTTACATCCTTATGAGAGAACCCTTTTGTTTAAATAACACATTTGATGGATGACATTTGGTATTTGAGAAAAATATAATACTAAGGTCTCTTTGCCTTACTAACTCAAACCCTTTTAGTTCTAATTGATGTATGGTACTCCCCTTTCGAATCTTAGACACACAACAACAATAAAGAAACACTTAACAATAATATGAGACAGAAGAAAAGCCTTCATTTTAAACAAAATAACTTTAATGTTGAACAAGACAACTAAGAGGGGGGTGAATCAGTTGGCAAAACTTTAGACCTTAATTCATTCACTAAAACTAATTCTTAACACTGCTTAAATAATTAAACATTAAATACTAGTGCAGAAACTTAAATCCATCACACAAACACAATAACACCAAATTTACATGGAAAAACCACAATAAGGATTAACTCACATTATAGAGAATATAAAAATTTATTACAAGAGGCTCACTACCAAAACAAGGACTCACTGTTTAGATCAAGACTCACTATACAATAGGGCTAACAACCCAGAGGGCTCACTGCCATAGAGATACAAATAAGATAGAATATATATTTTAATGATAGAAGGCAATCTCAATGCAACAGAGAAATCCACCACAATTTTCTCAACCACTTGCAGACATGCATGAATGATAGAGTAAACCTTCTACTCACGACACTCAAAAGCTCATAATTTAGGCTTCGCACTGATCTACCACTCTCACATCACACACATTCACTAATTTGGATCAATCTCACATCTATATACTCTATTTCCTTACACTTATTTCTATTTCTATTTTTACATCCTTTCACCATTAATTCATCATGTATTTATGTCATATTCAACTTTGAAACATATCCAAAGTTAGCCATCCAAATTCAAACACAAATTAGGTCAGTGCCAAAACATCCTAGGGTGGGATTAGAATGAGGGCAACCTGTGAACCCCTAAACTTGGAATTGTACAAGAAAAACAAACAAATCAAGATGTTAGATCAAATGAAAACAAGAATGAAGGATTCCCCATGAAATCCATTTGTTAAAGCTTAAACTAGGAAAATGAAGAACAAACTAAAAAAATGAAAGTAAACTCCTAATTAAGTGAGCAAACTAGTGATCCCATGGGGGAATTGGTGCCAATTGAAGTGTTGAAATTGGCCCTTTCCCAACTCTTAAATTGAAATGTTGATGATTGTAGATTTATTAAATCTCCATGATGAGATTTGAGAATGACCTAGCTATGAATTGTGAAAATGATGAAATATGGAATGATGTGCATAAATTTGGCTCTCAATGTCAAAAGAGTAACTTTGCATGAAATTGTGGATGTTGAATGAGGAGAGAAGCCTCCAATTTATAGATTTGAATTTGGAAGAGAAAGCAATATTTGGGCAATGTGGGAATAAATTTCACCCAATGGTTGAATGCCACTTGTCACCATGTGAATGGTTGATGGTTGTACACATTTTGGACAAAGTGCTAATAAATGCAATTAGGTGGAATTTGAATTTGAGCAAATGACATAGGAGAGGGAAAAAAGAATGAAATAAATGCCACTTGGCTCAATGCACAAGGACATGTAAGAGGAGTGAATGATTTGTTGGAAGTACTCATCCACTTGGAATTTTTGAATTCAAACTTGAGGGAATATTCCCTTTTTATGCCATGTGAGGGAAAATAGAGATTTAATAAATGAATTAAATCTATTTTCATGTGTTGATTTGACAATTTTGACTTAAATTGATGAATTGATTTAAATCAGAATTGAGAGGAAGTGATTAATTAAATAAATGATTTTGATTTATTTAACTAAGTGGGAAAATGTTAGATTAAATCAAATAAGGTTTAATTTATTTAATTTAATAAGAGGACTTTTAGAGATTTTAATAAAATAAGATGATTTATTTAATTAAACAAAGACATAAGGTTAATTAAATTAAATTGATTGATTTAATCACTAGAGGGGAAAGCTTAATCAAATAAATAATGATTTATTAAATTAAGAGACAAAATATGATGAAATACTGAGAGTATGATTTAGGAGGAAATGTTGTTAGTAATCATGATCAAGTGTGTCGAACCAAATTTGTATATTTTCCATGTCTATATTTTGCCCCTCTTTGAAGCAATGTACTTGTTGCATTAATTCAAAGAATAAACTGCTATGATCAAAGTTCAAAATTTTCTCAAATTTTTAGATGCCCCACTGCTGCCCTAGCAAAAGGATATTGTTGGTATATCACCCCCTCGAGCGATCACACAAAATTTTGATTTTTGGATGATCTCACAAAAAAAATACGACAATGTGCTTAACAGGCAAAAAGTGCCCCAGAATGCCAGAAAACGCATTAAAATACTAGAAAAGATGCAAAATGGCCCTCGATTAGACAAAAACGGGATCAAGGGACCAAAACCCTATTTAGGTGGCCAAATTAGGTCAAAAAACCCTAATTTTTATTCTTAAATAGACCTTGAGGGGTCACTTTCAACACATTTGCATACTTAGCCATTAGAAATTTTCACACTTTGAGCTCCGAGTCTTGGTTGAAATGGTAAAACAATAGTTTCCCAGGCACATTTTGGAGAGAGTACGAGTGCACCAATGGCCAGTCAGCACAGGACCCGTGGTATGTACCCCTATCTGACTTTCAATTTTTTTGTTTTATGTGCATTAAATAGGGTCAAAGTGTCTTTTAAGTTGAGCGGCACTATATAGCGCCAGTGAAAATATTTTATCAGCGCCACGCGGTCCTATATTGGACTGCATATGCAAAGAGCATCGTGTATCTTAGTATGGAGATTTAGGGTTTGCCGGTCAAACTCCGCCACATGTAAAAATTCAACTGCGTGGCTCAATTAGGGATTTAGGGTTTTGCCATAAAGTCGGCCGCATACCAAAATAGTGTCACGCGACCCACTTTGGAACTAAGAAAATTGGAAACATTATCGCAATAGCGCAATTTTCAACTTTCCAAACTATGTCGCATTTGCAAACAACGCCACATTTGCTATTTTGGATGTCAAAACTCAACGCAAGATGCAGATTTTTTTTCTTTTTCCTGACGCAATGGCTTCCCTTGTGTAGGAGGATCTTGATGTACTTCACTCATGGGAGCATAGATGGCCAGTGCTCCATAGATTGCAGGATATGCATGAGTTGTTTCAAGGGTAGCTTAGTGCTCTTGGTCTTTGTTATATTGCGTACGTCCGTCCTTTTCGGGCACACTTAGGCATAATGACAACCTTGGCTGAGCGATGGCATAGTGAGACTTCTTCTTTTCATCTTCCTACTAGTGAGGCTACCATTACCCTCAAGTATGTCTGGCACATCCTTCGATTACCTATCCATGGGGCCAGAGTCATCTATGATCCAGATGCTGGCAAGGAGGCCTGTTATGGTGTTATGGAGCTTGACGAGATTCAGTTCTCTAATGGGAAGATCGACTTAGAGAGATGTCGTGGCAGCGTACACATTTATTGGTTGATCATTCCAACTATCATTTTAGGCCTTGTGGCACCCGATCGGTGGGGTCGATACTTTAGTCCAGGCTGGGGACTGACATGGGAGTTGATGGTTCATTGTAGGGAGTGCTTTGCTTTTCGACTAGAATTATTGGTGTCCCTATATAGGGATCTTCATTAGTTTGCATACCTAGATAGCAAGTCCCTCGGGGTCGGTGTTACTTTATTACATTTCTTATCATGGGAGTGGATTCCAGTGCTTCACCCAGATCTCGCACCAGTTATTCTTGAGACTGGTGATCCTGTTGTTTGGTGGTACAGTGGGGAACAGATCCACTTTACTCATACTAGCACAAGTGGTCTTGCACACTAGTGACGAGTTCTCGATGAGATGAGAGTTTTTCTAGAGGCCCTGGATGAGAAATGGCCCATGGTATGATGATGTTCATCATTTTTTCTATGCCAGATAGGACAAGTGGATGCAGGGTCAGGAGCATACCATAATAGAGCGGTATCTCCCAAACAGGGTGGCCAAATAGTTTGGAGAGGTACAGGATAGGCCATATGATTAGTATGTGGTGATCTTTGCCCGTATGAATAGAGAGACAACATGGGGCCAACCCATTCCATCAGCCAAAGTAGTGTCCTCTTTCAGATAGTTGGTGGTCCAACCGTGGCCATATGATTAGGGGCTAGCAAATGTAGGGGTTACTCTAGCAAATAGAGCATGGTTTAGGCCTCCCCTGAGATTGAGATTTCCTAGTTCAGTGCTCCCATGACAGAGACCCATAGGTAAGACAGGGCAAAGGAGGAGGTGGACCACCTCCTGATCAGACACCTCCTAGAGATCAGGCACAACAGTTGCCTCCCCGAGTAGGGGAGCAAGATGGTCAGCCAAGAGTAGTCCCTCAACAGAATCCAGCAGCATAGCTAGATCATAGAGACGCATTGATCTAGCAGTTGTAGGGTTAGATTCAGGAGTTGAGAAAGGAGAGAGATGAGGCTAGGTAGTAGGTTGTTGCAGTTATAGTGGAGAGGGATCAGAAGATTGATCGACGGAGGCAGCTAGAGAGCACAACTTCCTCATCCTGAGGCCGGTCAGTTGCGTTGCAGGAATACAAAGAGGTGGTCGGGGAGGTCGAGTATTATCGACAGCACTACAGACAGGTAGTGCTAGTAGCAGGCCAAGTGCCAGATTTCTCTCAGCAGATAGGGATGAGGCCCCCAGAGGATCATGGTGAGAGGTAGGTGGGAGAGGATAGTAGCCAGTAGTAGCCCTTAATCGTAGACAGTTTATTCATTTTTTATTCACGGGTCACATTATTTCCCCTATTGTACCATGTATTTTGATGTATACTTGATCCTATTTTGTATCATGACAGTGTATTTTTTGATGATATATATGAGATGTTGTACAATGTATGATATGCATTTCTTACTTTCCTATATGCTATGAGATGTTCCTATTTCTTATGTATGTTTCTAATGGATGCATTTCTTTTTGTATCTTTTTCATGCATTTTTAATGATGATCCTATGAATGTTATGTATGGTAATAATAGTGTAAAGCATGCAAATGGTAATGGATGTTGTAATGATCTAAAATATAAAATCCTGCAAAACAGATCTTGGTTAGAACATGCATGCAATAATATTAATCAAATCAATGGAATGCAAAGGAGAATATGAAAGAAAAGGAATGAGACTAGAACAGCCTCACCCATTTCTCTCCTCCATGGCTCATTTCCATTGTACCTCCTCAAGCTTGATGTTGATAATAATGCCCTCAGATTATGTGTGTGAGCAAACTCTAAATGTCTAGCCTTAGCAAAAGCCTTTGAAGGATTTTAAATAAACCTATGCAAACTAGAAAGTTAATTTTATTTATGCAAGTAATGATAAAATAAGCCTATGTGATATGTGAATGCCAATAATAAAAATAGATTAAACGATGATCGATTAGGTGATAAGATTCAAGAGATAAGATATATGATCCCGAAAATGGGATCAAGATTGTCATTTTATAGAAAATGCAATCTTGAATGGATGGACGAGATGAGAGATTGAGAAATGCCCTAGAATCAAAGGTCAAGATTCAATAAGGCAACTCTCAATTAGGGTTAGGGAAAAATGCCCACATGTGTGAATAAGATTTAATTAAATGAATTAAATCAAGACTGAATGTGACAGTTGAAATGAAATTAGTAAAAATCAGAAGACAAGAGGATGAGATTTTAGAAAATCAGTAATGTTAGAAATTACTTGATTTGTAGAGGAATAATTCCATTTTGAATTAAATTAATTGAAAATATGGATTTTGTGAGATAAGAAGTAATTGATTTTTGAAATTAATTACTAAATAAAGAATCAAGTAACCATGTGAGATATTTTTAAATAAATTGTTTTATTTAAAAATAGGGAATTGTCACATAAGGCAGTTAAATAATTAATAATAATTATTTAATTTAGAAGAGACAGTTAATTAAATAAATAAATTATTTAATTTATTTAATTAAGAGAGGATTTAGGAATTAGTGACATATTAAATCAATTAATTTAATAATCAGGAGGACATTAATGATAAGGAATAATTAAATAAATTGATTACTTTATTTAATTATTAGAGGACTTTGACAATTAGTGACATATTAAATAAATGATATTTATTTATTTAATAATCATGATGAATAAAAGATTATGAATTATTTAATTAATAGTTGAAGGTGGGTTAGAAACACAATTAAAATATCATAATTATGCTAGGGCAAAAGGTGGTAGAGTAGTGGTCGTAGGCTTAAGTCATTTTTAGGTGTCTACATTTGCCCCTCTTTGTCATAATGCATCTTGTCACGTTATGGCAAAGAAAACAAGTCAAAATATGCCCCAGTGCAAAATAAGTTGATGAAGAATGATGAGGAGGTAGCGGTATGGCCCCTCGAGAGGACAGTTGGATTTCAAGAACACAAGTGTGCTCTCGAAATTGATGAGAATACTAGAACATGGCGAGACAAAAAAATGTATAGGAAAGATAAATAAGGATGATAATGATGCAGACTAGAAGAAATGTTTAGAGAGAAAAAGACAAATGTTAGGATAGAAGGAAATGCAAGTTAGTGCAGAAAATGAAATGCATGTTAGAATCCTTCAATATTTGCCAAGGTACTAATAGGTGTTGCTCGAATCATCATTGGGCAGTAAAAATGACACAAATGGATAACAAACACCAGGGTATGACATAGACCAAGGTGTGCAAGGTCATCCACTTGCAAAATAGACAAGATCACAGATAAGGAATGTCCTAACTCATACTAGAGGCCCATTTGCCCCAGTCTTTTTATCAAGACAATCCACAGATAGCAGCCAAAGAAAAATAAAATAGGTCATGAGACGTCGTCACACCTCTAAATCCTTCGTGGGACATCCTCGAGGTAGCTAGTAACATGACCAAAAGATAAGTCAATAAAAAGATAAGACGAAATAGCCAAAAATTCATAGCCATTAAACTTGTATTGCCAATGTTTGTTTGCCAAAGATTAATTGTTTGAAAGCTTGATAGTTTTGATGGTTTGATAGTGCCTAAGGTCAGGAAGGACACATCCTAAAAAGGAAAATGACACTTTGACGAGATCCAAATCCAAGAAGGATGCATCTTGAAGAGGACCAAAAAGTGACGAGAGATTGACATTTTGACCAATGCTTTGGCAAGCTGACTGATGCTAACTGTATGATTGACTAGTGTAAGTTGTCTTATTTGATTTTGACATTGATGCTTTGAATGATTGTTTTGATAGACACGGCCCTATTTGACTTACGATTTTTTTTTGACAAACCTAAAGGACTGACTTAATGTCTCGGGGATTCAAAGATGAATCTTGCCTACATAGCAAAGGCGCAAAGACAACGTAGTTCAGACAAACAACAAAGATTGATTGATGTGATTGACTGGACTGACCAGATATGACTGACTTTGACTCTATTTTTGGGATTTTGACATTGATTTGGATGTTTTTTGTCTTTTCTCAAGACTTTTTTTTCAATTTTTAGGACTTTTTCAGGACTTTTTCTAATTTTTTATGACTTTTTGATATTTTACGGAAATTGTGATAAATGCATGTGAATGATGTCGATGCACATGAATCCAAGGAAAACCATGATTTTGCTGCTAGCCAAGCTAAATATTGATTGACAGGTGACAATGACGATGACAACGTTGTTTGACATGGGAAGGACACATCCTGAAACAATGTGAAGATGACAATATTGTTTGACATGGGAAGAACACATCCTGAAACAACGTGAAGATGACAATTTTTTTTGATGTCGGAAGGACACATCCCGAAACAACGTGAAGATGACAATTTTATGACAAGAGTATAAAAGTCTATAGCAGGTCTTGGGACAAAGCCAAGGAATGTTTTGGATAATGTGCTAGGGTGCCATATTGTTGCATTTGAAATGACTTGGTGAGGGCTAAAAATGTGATGATGGAGGATTGTAGGACCATTGACAAGGGAAACCAAGATGGGTGATAGGTATAAGGCAAGAAAGATTGATGACTTGGACTAGGATAATTATCATATCGTCTCCAAGGACGATATAGCATAGTGAAACAAAGGCTATGAGGGTAATGACATGATACTTTGTGACCAGTGTATGAGCAAAGGATGGACATGTCAAAAATTTTCCAAAGTCTGATTTGTGTTTATGCCTTAGTCTTTGTCAAGATCAAAATAGGTAGGAAAATGGATGGACATGATAGGGCTAAGATGGATGGATGGATGAAAATGTCATGTGAAGGGAAGGGGAGATGAGATGACTTTCCCCCAAGTGCAATGATCCACATAGATGATTTATTCTACACATGATGCCTATTTGCCAGGTTTTCATCATGGTACTTATCCAAAGCGCCTGTTTGTTAGGTTTTCACCGTTGGATGAAATTTTTCTCTTTACTATTTTTGATTTTTTTTTTGACTTTTTGGTGTCACCAAGACACCTGTTTGCCAGGTTTTCATCAAGGGACGATTTTTTTGATTTTTAATTTTCTTTTGTTTTTGTATTTTTGTATTTTTGTCGGATAGCCTTGATGCTTTATATGACCACTAACTGTGCTGAAGCCTTTGACGATGCTAATGTAGAGACTGGTGCCATGACATGCCAATAATGACCTTTATAAAGTAGTTGCCTTGTCAAGATGATAGCACTTGCATACACCTGATTGATGTCATTGTGATCTTTGTTGATACTAGAGTTGGCTTTATCAAGATACGCACATCATGATAGAGTGCCATGAGAGTCCTTGTGATAGAGAGTTGCTACCAAAATGTGATGAATTTGTGACATGGGATGTTTAGACTTTAAGGAGGATGTAAGATTATGATGGATGATGGTGGATATGGATGGATTTGTTGGATGTTTGGATGTATTTGTTTTTATTCTCCAAACTTGGGGTAATGGATGATGGAGGTTGGATCTTTGATAGCATTTGGAACCAACACTTTTATATGTCTTGCTTGACGGCCATTTTGATGGAGGTGGACATGTATTGTATGTGGGAGTCCTCTTGTGCTGTGGCTCCACACTTTTATTGACTTTTAGATTTTGCATCTTTTCTTTTCCTGATTCTTGACTTGATCCATTTTGTTTTGGGATCCATTTTAGCTTCATTTTTCCACTGGAATTTTTGTCTGATTTGACGGCCTTTGACATTTGACTTTGGATTTTGTAAGACTTTTGCTAGTTCCAAATGGAAGGTTTATTCATGATGGTTTGGGGTGTGGAGGGAAGGGGTATTGGCAACAATCTTATGACAAGGACTACTCATGATACCCATTTTGACATTTGTATTAGATAAAGTTGCCCCCAATATCAAGGAGGGACCACTAATATCTTTTGATTTTCTGACTGATGAATAGCCAAGACCTTGATGTTTGCAATGTGCTTGAACTTGTATGGGTTCCAAGATTCCTTGCTCATGTAGGTGTAATCCTTTTCCCTGATAATGCATGCTCTGAAAAATTTTGTTGGCGATGGGATACTTGTTATTTTGGAAGCATGATGCTAACCCATCATTATTAGGGAGATTAATGCTGGAAATCTTCTCCTCTGTAAGAAAGTCTACTCTAAAAAAGATAGATGACCCTAATTGATAGGATGTTGTAGCTTTATTGAAATGTTGGATAGATTTTTCATTTATATCTTCAGTCTGATTAGGTGACATGTCAGATTCTGATGATTCTGTTGGTGCTTCCAAGTCTATGTCAAAACCGTCTTCATGGTCATTGTCATAGAGCCCACTGAATTTAGCTATAGCTTGATCATTTACAAATATGTCCATGCTAGAAGACTCTTGGTCTAGTGGTAAATCATCTATGTGTCCCATGGAGGCAAGTGTCTCACTTTTGGGAGTGTCAATACTTGAAGTTTGAATGGAATCATCTTTAGGTGTTTCATCATGAATGGCATAGAGGTCAAGGAGTGGATCATTTTGGAATTCTTGATCAAAGATGGGTGTATTTTTAATGTCATGATTGGAAATAAGATCTTGACCAAGGATAGGGTCATCTTGAATGACATGGTTGTGGATGGACTCTTGACCAAAGATAGGTGTATTTGGTATGCCATTATTATCTAGGAGGACTTCTTGAATGGACATAAAGATGGAGTCATGAAATGGACTACTTTGATCTTGACATGATGGTGATGTTATAATGTTGTGCTTTGGACTTGCCTCTTGACATGTATCCTTAATTTTATGAGATGGGATGGGACTTTGAAGACCATGACTAGATGTGTTTTCATGACCAAATGGAGTGTCTTGAAATGGATTGGTCTATGCTGGACTAGAGTATGACATGGATGCATGACAAGGATTTGTCGTGGATGGAGGACTAGGATATGACATGAATGGAAGACTAGGATATGATGAAAGACTAGGATATGACATGAATGGAAGATTAGGATATGACGTGGATGGAGGACTAGGATATGACATGGAGGCTTGGAATGGATTGATGGATGGATGATTTCCCTTGTCAAAGTTAGGGTGGGTATGACTATTGGAAGCTTGTTGTGACTCAATGCCATGGATGGTGTTATGGGACCCTTGATAGTAGATGGATAGAGGACCAGGACTATTGGACTGTTGGTAAGAGGGATAGATGGATGGAGGACTAGAAGTTGAGGTGCATTTGGACTTGCATTGGAGGTATAGCATTTTGAAGTCTCTAGCAAGTTGTGTTTGACTGTTATTATTGAACTTGCATTCAATTTGACTAGCAAGCATGTCATAGTGACTTGAAGACATGATGGTGGATGAAATGAGACTAAGACTATGCAAAAGGATAATGCAAAGTGAAAAGGGGATGCCTAGTGTTGAATGATTGTTTAGAAAAGGTTTTCTAACCACTTAAAGTCTAGCCAATGTCTCGATTTGGATTGTCAAAGGACTGATTTGTAGGACAAGATGATAAAATGACAAGGTGAGATTTCCACACTAGACTTATGAGTTGGAAATGGCTCACCAAAAGGACAATGACTTAGGATTGATTTGTTTTGACTTGGTCCAATGACAATGTGTTTTTGAGACAAATGGTTTGACAAAGGAAGGAAAGTTTGCCTATCCCAAAGATGTGCAATGGAGGACTTAAGACTTTTCCTATGTTAATGAGGATGATAGACTACAAGTTAGATGAAGACTAAAATGCAAAGATGGATGACTTGGACAAGTGCTTTTCTGGTTTTAGACAGAAACTGTTGGAAAAAATGCCAGTAAAATATGCTTGAATGAGCTTAGCCTCTGGTTTTTGACAAGAAATCTATTTTTCCAATTGATAGACAAATGCGTCATTTTAGGTCTTAGATGTGGTGCAGTATCAAATGCATCATTTTGAGCAGCAAATGCATTGCATTAAAGCAGATGAGTTGCAAGATTTTAAAATTTGTTCTGCAAAATGGTAAATGTGGCATTTGAGATAACATATGTAGTTTGATAGGTCAAATGCAGTTTGGGATGGCAAATGTGGTTTGGGATCGCAAATGCGGCTCAGTATTAAGCAATTGCAATTCAAAATTACAAATGCGGCATTTTTTCATTTTTTCAAGCAAATGTGTTGAATGACTGTCGACTATGGTTTAGGACTAGAAAATGCGACACAGTGTAGCAAATGCGGCTCAGGCTATGAAAGTGCAGTGCAATATGACGAATGTGTCATTTGACTAGGCCAATGCGTCGAGTGACAGCCGATTGCGATGTTAGGACTTGCAAATGCGACTTAATTAAGCAAATATAGTTTGACACTGGCAAATGTGACTCGGCGATAGACAATTGCGGTTTGATAGCTCAAATGTGGCTTACTACTATGCAATTGCGGTTTAACATCTCAAATGTGGCTCAATGCTAAGCAATGGCAGCTCGAAATGACAAATGCGGCGGGACACTAGCAAATGTGACTCAATTTTTTTAGTTGCGGCTCATTAGAGTGAATGTGGCTTAGGATGACTCAAATGCGGTGCATCAGAGCGAATGCAGCTCGATACCTAGAAATTGTGGTTTATCAGGGCGATTGCATCATAAAGGATAATTTTTTAGAAAATTTTACACTGTTTTGTAGTTTTGACCTATTGTTTGACCCAGATTTTTGATTTTTAGCTTGTTGAAGTCTGTTTGAAAATAAATGGAAAACACATAGAAATTAAAACATTAGATGTATGCTCAAGCAGACTCACTCTTAATAGTCAAAGGGTCATCATAACAATCACAGCCCACATCTTAAAATCACGTCGACTCACACAGCCATGTCACCCCCTAGAGGGCACCCATGTTTTTGTCTTTTCCAAGTGCATACTCAAGGTGATGGAAGTGGATACCGAATCTCTTGAGTAAACAATCTGTGGTGATTATATGGTGAGTGTCTTGGGGGGAGATTCTTCCCTTCCCTTGCACCGTGATTGAAACAATGTCTGGTTACTGACATGGCTGGCTTCTACACTATGGTTCTTAGTCAAGGTTTCCGTTCGGCGTAGTAAATGATAAACTCCCTTAGGAGATCTCCCAACCTTTAGAACAAAGGTTTTGGGGATGATTATCTTTGCACACTGTCGTCGAATTGTGGACTTTCTCTTAATTCACTTTTGATTATAGTGGGTTGGAAAACCTGGCTTTGGTTGTTCCCACTTAGGTCGTTCCCGTAGGGTGAGTACTTTTTCCCACTATGGCAGGCCTTCTAAAGGTTGTAATAAAGCATGAAAGTGCATAAAAATAAAGTGGGTAAGTCTGGTTTTTTTATCACCCAGTAAAGGGGAGAGCATATACCTATTACCCAATCAAGCACAGTAGACAAATGTTAAGTTTTAAACCCAAATGAAAGTTTTCTATTCTAAGTGAAGATATTTCTTCATGAAAAAATGGGGATCATTTTAACCAAACAAAGTAAAGTGTGGTGACTATTCTAGATTGATAAATTCCAACTTAGATTTTCTATCCTAGGATTGGTAAATTCCGAGTTAAGTGTTTATCTTAGGGTTGGTTCATTTTAGTCCCAAAATAAATAAATAGAAAACTGGTCGCGGATGCGTCAGATCCAGATTATAATTTTTTTTAAAAAATGATTTTTACCAATCAAATGTGGCACACTCTGGCAGATGCGGCTCAGCAGTTACGGCTCAGTAGATGTGGCTTAGAATCAGATGCGGCTCAAGAGTACATTTGCGGTTCTGGTTCTCACAAATGCGGTTCAGCATGTCGAATGCGTCATTCATGAGCACAAAGTGGCTCGACAGAGCACTTGCATCACAAGAGCTTGCAATTGTGGTGTTTCGTATACTTGTACCTCCAAAATGAAATTCGAGGCCGTACGAAATCTACAAAATGTGTGTCAGATTGTCGGGTTCACCAATGTAATGATCTAAAATATAAAATCTTGCAAAACAGATCTTGGTTAGAACATGCATGCAATAATATTAATCAAATCAATGGAATGCAAAGGAGAATATGAAAGAAAACGAATGAGACTAGAACAGCCTCACCCATTTCTCTCCTCCATGGCTCATTTCCATTGTACCTCCTCAAGCTTGTTGTTGATAATAATGCCCTCAGATTATGTGTGCAAGCAAACTCTAAATGTCTAGCCTTAGCAAAAGCCTTTGAAGGATTTTAAATAAACCTATGCAAACTAGAAAGTTAATTCTATTTATGCAAGTAATGATAAAATAAGCCTATGTGATATGTGAATGCCAATAATAAAAATAGATTAAACGATGATCGATTAGGTGATAAGATTCAAGAGATAAGATATATGATCCTGAAAATGGGATCAAGATTGTCATTTTATAGAAAATGCAATCTTGAATGGACGAACGAGATGAGAAATTGAGAAATGCCCTAGAATCAAAGGTCAAGATTCAATAAGGCAACTCTCAATTAGGGTTAGGGAAAAATGCCCACATGTGTGAATAAGATTTAATTAAATGAATTAAATCAAGACTGAATGTGACAGTTGAGATGAAATTAGTAAAAATCAGAAGACAAGAGGATGAGATTTTAGAAAATCAATAATTTTAGAAATTACTTGATTTGTAGAGGAATAATTCCATTTTGAATTAAATTAATTCAAAATATGGATTTTGTGAGATAAGAAGTAATTGATTTTTGAAATTTATTACTAAATGAAGAATCAGTTAACCATGTGAGATATTTTTAAATAAATTGTTTTATTTAAAAATAGGGAATTATCACAGAAGGCAATTAAATATTTAATAATTATTATTTAATTTAGAAGAGACAGTTAATTAATTAAATAAATTATTGAATTTATTTAATTAAGAGAGGATTTAGGAATTAGTGACATATTAAATCAATTAATTTAATAATCAGGTGGACATTAATGATAAGGAATAATTAAATAAATTGATGACTTTATTTAATTATTAGAGGACTTTGACAATTAGTGACATATTAAATAAATGATATTTATTTATTTAATAATCATGATGAATAAAAGATTATGAATTATTTAATTAATAGTTGAAGGTGGGTTAGAAACATAATTAAAATGTCATAATTATGCTAGGGCAAAAGGTGGTAAAGTAGTGGTCATAGGCTTAAGTCATTTTTAGGTGTCTACAAATGCTAATGATTATGTATGATGTAATGCTTTTTTAAGATGCTTAGAATGAAAAAATTATATTATTCCTTGTAACTTAAGATAATGATATGATGCAATATGCTAATGATCTGGTGGATGTAGAGTGTATGCATTTCATGATGTTCTAATTATTGTCATGATACCATGTTAGTATGGAAAGAAGATAGAAGAAATTAGAATCGGCGAGTTAGTTAGGATGATGGTGATTTTCTTACCAAGAGTTGGGATTTTCAAAGGGTCAATTACGTTATGTTTGATAACACACCTAGGTACGATGCATCAAGGTATAAAGAACCAGGATGGCGTTGTACTCAGTGTGATGGACTTTGACTTGACAATCAGATAGGAGTATTTTTGGTTCACACTTAGAATGTGTACTTCATTCAGGATGTAGTTCAGACATTCTAAACATCTTGGGCCAAAACATAGGAAAGAAAGCTTTCCTATGTGGTCAACAAGATATCTAAAACATCCTCTCCACAAAATAAACAAAGCACATATGACTAAGTTATTTTACAAGTGTATCCCACAAGCATAGTAGATAAAAGAGACAATGATCTTTTCCCCATTCCTTTCTCTCTAAACTTGTTTTGTTTAGGCATCATCAAGAGGTCCTTGGAAAGAGCACAAAATAAGATAAGCCAACAAAAGACCAAATTTAGAAAACCAAACAAGCTAATGTTCTTCATACTGCTAGCCAAGAATAAAATACTGTGAGATACCTGATGCTTATGTCCATTGTGGGAAAGATTCATCCTAGGACATGTTGTGATTAGGGTTTTGATGGGACTAATTGGGTGATAAGCTATTGATATTCTGACACTACTAAATTTGACCCCAATTTTTAATGACCATTCATCAAACTTTTGATGATATATTGTCGGTCGACTGATGAATCACAGAAATTAGCGCCATCTCTCAATTTTTGTCTATATCCCGACAGACTATAAAATGTTGACCTCACGATGCACTCTCATTGGAACTGCGATGCACACTTTGTCGGTCACACAACGAACAATACCCAGACCATGAGAGGCATCCCTTTTCCAGAACATTGACCTCACAATGCAAGCTCATCAGAACCGCAACACCCACTTCGTCGATCACACAATGAACAGTACCTAGAGCATAGGAGGCATACCTTTGCCAAACCATCAGATTAACAACATAAGTGCATCGCCATTATGAAAAAAGTTTGATGTATTGCCAATATTGTTGAGAGATCAAGACTATTACAATTATCAAAATTGCCTAAGAAGATATATCGTGAGGACTAGATTTTGGTCTCAGCGATGAAGTTTCATCAGCGAGATACACATCTTGTCTCATCGATGAAGCATGAGGGGAGCATATCAGCAAGACATATATCATCGGAGTAAGTTCGGAATGTCTACCTGACCATCTATGTGATGTCATTAAGAATACATTAGTAGGAGTCTTGGTGACATACTTTAGATTGAAATAGCGACAGAAGTTCGTCGCACTGGCAACGAAATAGGCAAGTCATTACGGTGAAAATTTATCAAACATTTTTTGCAGTCAGGGGGACTAGATTTTGGTCTCAGCAATGAAGTTTCATCGATGAGATACACATCTTGTCTCACCGACCAAGCACAAGGGAAGCATGTCGACAAGACATATATCATCGGAGTAAGTTCTGAATGTCTACCCAACCAGCTATTTGACGCCATTAAGAATACATCGGCAGGAGTCTTGGTGACATACTTTAGTTTGAAATAGCGACAAGAGTTCGTCGAACTCGCGATGAAATAGGCAAGTCATTATGGTAAAAATTCATCTGATATAGTGCAAATTCATTAGACATTTTTTGCAGTCGAGAGGACTAGATTTTGGTCTTAGTGATGAAGTTTCATCAGTGAGATACACATCTTGTCTCATCGACAAAGCACGAGGGAAGCATATCGGCAAGACATATATCATCAAAGTAAGTTCTGAATGTCTACCTGACCAGCTATGTGATGCCATTAAGAATACATCGACAGGAGTCTTGGCAACATACTTTAGATTGAAATAGCGACAGAAGTTCATCGAACTGGTGATAAAATAGGCAAGTCATTACGGCAAAAATTCATTGCACGCTTTTTGCTGTTAGGAGGACTGGATTTTGGTCTCAGCGATGAAGTTTCATTGGCGAGATACACATCTTGTCTCACCAACAAAGCACAAGGGAAGCATGTCAGCAAGACATATATCATTGGAGTAAGTTCTGAATGTCTACCCGACCAGCTATGTGATGCCATTAAGAATACATTGGCCAGATTCTTGGCGAAATACTTTTGTTTGAAATAGCGATAGGAGTTTGTCAAACTCGCGATGAAATAGGCAAGTCATTATGGCAAAAACTCATTAGATACATTGCAAATTCATCGGACGCTTTTTGCAGTCGAGAGGACTAGATTTTGGTCTCAGCGATGAAGTTTCATCGGCGAGATACACATCTTGTCTCATCGACGAAGCACAAGGGAAGCATATCGGCAAGACATATATCATCAGAGTAAGTTCTAAATGTCTACCCGACTAGCTATGTGATGCCGTTAATAATACATCGGTAGGAGTCTTGGCGACATACTTTAGTTTGAAATAGCGACAGAAGTTCATCGAACTGGCAACAAAATAGGCAAGTCATTACGATGAAAATTTGTCAGATACATTGCAAATTCATTGAATGCTTTTTGAGGTTCATCGTAAATTCGACGAAACAATACAATTTAAAAAATATATATATATTCGTTGAAATGCAGGCATATCGGTGAAAGATCAAGACTATTATAGTGATCAAAATTGCCTGAGAAGATATATCGACAGGACTGGATTTTGGTCTTAGCGATGAAGCATGAGGGAAGCTTATTGGCAAGACATATAACATCAGAGTAAGTTTTGAATGTCTACCCGACCCACTATGTGACGCCGATAAGATTACATCGGCAGGAATCTTGGCAACATAGTTGAGATCAAAAGAATAATCATCGGGGAGACTCACCACATCAGGGAAACTATAGAATAGCCTAGCGATACATGATCTCTTATCAATGAAGATACAAATGGAT
This sequence comes from Sequoiadendron giganteum, assembly GCA_007115665.2. Lineage (NCBI taxonomy): Eukaryota > Viridiplantae > Streptophyta > Pinopsida > Cupressales > Cupressaceae > Sequoiadendron > Sequoiadendron giganteum. The sequence continues at coordinate 169,841,834 of CM021103.1, read as the reverse complement.
CGAAATACTTATCGGGGTGACTTTGGGCGATATATAAAAGTAGTAGGAGGCTCCAAAGTGCATTTATAGGGATAATGATAGGACATAAGGACAGGTCAATCAAAGAGAGAAAGTTGATGGCCAAGACCATGAGCATTTAATAGTGGTGGTAAAAGACAATATGAATTGTCATCAATGCTTAGATTTAAAGGACAGATTGGAAGACTTCATTATGAAAATTTAGATCACAATATGATTAACCCTGTTTGGACAAATGCAATGACATTAGTGTCAAGAGTTAAGAGGCCATTCAACTTTGCATTTCAATAAATTATTGTATACATTGAGTAAGTGTTTAAAATGTAGAAAAAGGATAGTCATATTACTATTTAAAATATCAAACAACATGTCAGTTGTTGTGTTTAATTAGGCTTATAAAGGCAAGGATTTATCATTTTTTGCATACATCTGTAGTCCAAACTCTAGGCCTGCATTATTTGGTTACCATGTATGCGAAATGAGCAATGAATAATGAATAATTGTAGAATATGAAGGCTATGGATGATATTATGATGGCCACATTTGATGTTGATCAACAATTGGAGCAAAATATAAAACCTATGATGAGTCATGAGATCAAGGGGACTGTCATGGACATCAAGCAAAACCTACGAACTGGATTCTAATTTTGCTAAAAAAGAAAAAATCAAACTACTGAATATTAAGCTACACACTAGAATCTAAATTTGTGGAAAATGAACAATTTGGTGAGAAAAGTGCCTGCAATGCATCTTGGATACTTAGCTAGTGTAATAAAAAATAGGATTGCAAACCCAAAATTATTCTCACTTTGGAAATTCAATAGAAAAATACAGAATGTTATCCTGGATACTTAGCTCTTAGATAGTCAATAAAACAATATGAGCATGATTATGAATGGTTTTACCTGGTCCCACTCTTGATCTCCATGTTTGAGAGTCTTCTCTTTAAGACCCCATGAATCCACTTTGATTCATTGCTACCAAAAGAGATATTAATGTGTAAACAAGGAGCCACATTTAGACAAACTGGTTGTTGATTTCTTCTAAGAAATTTAGAGACTACAAAAAGAAGATACCTGATGGGGATCATGTGAGCTTCCTAGAGAAAGCACTACAATATGGCCTCGAGTAGCAATGAAAAAATTTGGATTAGCTTCACAGTAAATCCTAACAGCATGACATTGAAAGTTGCTTAGGTACTGGGTCCTCTCCCTTAGATTAAATTAAGGAAAACATTATTGTAAACACAATATGTATAGAAGAATATGAATGTAAAGGAAAATGGATATTAGCAAAACATAAATTTAAATAAAAGTAGTGTGAGTAGAAAATGAATCTAAATTGGTCTTGAACAAATAAAATCATACCCAATTAGCATTAAGTTATATTGACCTTGTACCCATTGCCATTTTCAATCTTGAAGGTTTCTTTGATGACTTCTTCAAAAAATCTCTAGCCACGAGGCAAGAGAAGGCGGGAAAACCAAGTGTATATTGACGACTTCCTGACAATCAAAAAGAAACAAGCAACTAGTCAACCCTATTAGAACAGAATAATCTTATGAATTGATTTTATTTGTTTTAGGCTAATGGATAGTGGACCTAGTTCTCTTGAATTGAGATACTACTAAGATGTGTTGACTAGTGATTTTAGACTACTGATATTCTGCTTCAATCTGTATAAGTTACTTTTGTCTTAAATATATTCAAGATAATTCTGCAAAAAAATTCCCCGATCTCTTATAAATTATGCAAATTGTTTTTTTAATTCTTCTCCATTTTGATATTTTCTTTCAATAATTCATAGAAAGATATGTAATGCCATTTTTGAAACTTACATATTTTAATTTTAGTAGTTCGATAATTATAGGATATGATTCCACCAATTGTGAAACACATTGGCAATATGCTGGATGAATGAAGTAAACTATGAAATTGGCAGGTGTAAATCCAAATTCCTTAACCCTTGCCAGCGTCCTTCTTGCCTGTTTTAAAACATGTGCTTTGGAACAGGGCATGAAAATCCATCTAAGTATAATGAAAAGGAGATTTTTGTCAGATATTATATTACAGTAAGTTGAATGAATGTAAGTAGAGATATTTTAGCATACTTGTAGATGGTACAAAATTTCATGGTTAAGTGGAAGCCTCCCATCAACAACAAGATCCAAATATCCGCGTATCTATCTCAATCAAACCTCTAAACCCTTCAGATCTGCCAAATTTTCCACTAACCTATTATGCATAAAAGTGAAATTAATGAGACCACTAAAATAAAAATAAAAAATAGAGCTTTGAAACCAAATCCACACACAACACAATGTTCATAGTGAAAAGTTAGCACTTTCTTTCATCTTTGCAGATTGGTTTGATGCTTCAAACGATGCATTTCTTATATTGAAAAGTGCATTACTTACCTTATTGAGCTTCTCTTTGTTTTGAGAATAGTTTAATATTCTCTACTTAACAGGGCCAACCACATGAAGGTGGAAGCTCATTTGGCCCCTCCCCCCCCCCTCACATCACTCTCAATTCCCCATACCCGATCATATAACATTAATCATTCATTCATCCATTAATAACATATAACATTCATTCATTCATCCTGCATTAATAACATATAACATTCATTCATTAACATATTCACATTCATTCATTCATCCATTATAAACATATAACATTCATTCATTAACATATAACATTTATTCATTAACATATTCACATTCATTCATTAACATATTTCATTTTTTCAGTTTTTACATATTATCAAAAATATGGCTGTCATAATATGATTACAATCACTTCTTTTTTTGTTTCTTTTTTGCAGCTAAAAAAAGCTGAAGTGGAGTATCGTTTTCAAAATCATTTGTCCCCCCTTCAGTTGTTCTGAGCTCTGCTCATGATCTTAATGTATGCCTAGTCGTGTACTGACAACATGGATGCAATTACAAGGGGGGGTCTACTATAATAGGAAAGAAATGTTAAATTGATATGTTTTATTATTATTGTTACACGTATTTCATTAATTAAAAGAACATCAGAGTGGTTCTCTTTACTTGATTGGGCCACATCATGTTCCTGATATTGTCTTATACCCTCATGCTCAACATGTTGAACACCCTCGTGTATTTGATCCGGAGTTGAAACATGAAAGATTACATTAATTAATACACCAATTGCAATTAAATATGTTTAAAAGAACCTTAGAGTGGTCCTCTTTACCTGATGGAGCCACATCATGTTCCTGATCTTGTCTAGCCTGATTATGCTCAACATGTTGATCACACTCTACATGCTCTAAAGTTGAAACATGAAAGGTTACATTGATTAATACACCAAATGCAATTAAAGATGTTTAATTGTATTAATCCATACTATGTTTTGAATAGCACATGAATAAATCCAGTACTAGGATGCACACCATGGCCTTCATCAGTAGGTTGTGCTCCACCCTCACCAAGCTACATTCCAATGTCATGTGTAGTATTATCATTGCTTGTCTGTTTAAAACAAATAGGCACATAATTACTTTGTGGTGGAAATTAATATTGAATAGATTGCACAAGTATTCAATTTAAAATAAACTTTATTGATTTTATTTACCTATGTGTTGGATGTAGTGGAAGATTGTGTTTGCCTATATGAGACTCTTAGTTGTTCAATCAGGGCTCCATAGCCTTGGTGGAAGGCGATCTTCAAGTCCTCTTCTATGGCCACTCTGTTGAAATCAAAGCCCTGTATTTTTGCATGCGATCATGAATTTTGCTTCTATGGTGTGATAAAACCAAAATTGTTTTCAATTTATTATTTGGATGCAATATTTCATTTATTGATACTTACAAATCATGCGGCTATTTTCATATAACCACCAGAGCCAAGTTTGTGCTACTCGTGTTTTTCTAGTCTTGCCTTTGTTGCCTTCGATGTGTCGGGCAGCCTATGAAAAATTTGAAATACGTTAGATTATTAGAAAGAGTAATTGATCATTATATAATTAAATTGTTAATAGTATCACATACCTTCCTTGGCCTAGTGGTATCTTTCCTTTCTTCTTTTCAGCCTTCTCCTTTCCATCTGACACCAAGTCCTTCCACTCCCTTTCTAGAATCATGGGGGGATGCTTGTACTTTCTATTCTTCTCTAAATGTGACCTATATTGGTCCCTCACATACTTCAGATAGGTACCAACTTTCTTAAGGACCTTCATTCAGTTGAAAGTTTTATCACCGAACAACACAACTAAATGGTTAATGAGCTCATCTTTTAAATCTTCATTTTGGGCATTCCACCATGTACGTATGGTGGGCCCGAAGAGCTCCAATGCAATATCACTTAGATGTTTATAAAAAACATCATTTCCTGCAAAATGATCATGGGGTCATTAGTCTATAAAGAGTGATCAATAAGTAAATTTCAATTGGATTATATATAATAATAATTAAAACATTTTAAAGTACCTGGGACCTTCTCTATCTTTATGGGAAGGAAATCCTCGATCACCACAAATGTGACCAGCAATGTTCCCGTACTAGTAATATGGGAAGATCCAGGAAATGCTACTAAAACATCACCAGTAGTAGTGGCCTCTGTATCCACAGGTACTGACAAATGTAGTGGCATGTGTTCACTGCCAGACAGTGCACTACTGAATGCCTGCATGGTATGTGTTGCCGACATTTCAGTCGATAATATAGGCACAGATGATGGGGTCGGATGATGTGTTGTATGCATAGGAAGATCAAGATTGACACTTGTATTGACCCCTACTTTCCGGGCAACACTTGTAGTACCTTGATCATTTCCAACAACATGATGAGGATGCAAATAATCCTGTAAAAAAAACACATATTTTAGTTCATGAAATAAAAGAGTACAAAATATTAAACCATGAATGAACTTATGTTATAATTAAAGATCTCATGATAGCTTACTTACAATTTTTGTGCTCTCTCAGACAATATTTTAACCCTTCTCTTATCTCATATGTTTGAGGCACTACGAATACCAACTTAAGGATTTCTTGATTGCATTTTTTTTGGCCTTCCTCATCATATCCGCAGGGTTTGTGGAAAATGTGATGTCATCATTGCATAATAGTGACTCCACCTCCATATGGATGTTCTCTTGTACTGCTGGTGCCTTTCCCTGATCAGCCGACTGCAACAAGAATATTAAAAACATTATCGAAATTAACCCAATAAACTCATGAAAAAAACATAATAATAAAACATTTTGCTTGTATCTAATTTGTACAATTATAATGAGGTAAACCTGTCGGATAGAAGTGCCTGAAGATGGATTGTGATCTATGCTTTAGGCCGAAGCCTTCCTCATATGATGAATGTCCCACTGTGACAAAAATTAAATATAAAAAACATTACCGAAATGAAACCAATAGACTTACGAAAAAATAATAATAATAAAATGGTATATTGGAGTCATTAATTGGAGGTTGGGTAAAATGGTATATAGTACATACCACCCCCATAGTAATTATGTTTGTATCTAAGCGATTCATATTGTAATCGATTAGCAACTCTTCCCCTACAGTTATTGATTTTATCGCATATACGAATACACAGTTTTCCTCTCGCGCCTCAAATATACAATTGAGTTGCTTATTTGTTGACCCAGGTCATGTAATATTTATAAACCCTGCAATATTCCTTGATGCTTTTGGCTTCCCATCAATGTACCTAGCCACTCCTTTATTTTGATCCTTATCTTTTAGTTGTATATAATTTGCTAATAGTGCATACCTACACATACTTCGTGTATATCGAACCAACTACATCCAATCTTTGTAACTGTAACAGGGTCCAACATACTCCATCAACTCAGTAACTTTGTCATAACAGACTTTTATGCCGTCCATGCAAAATAGGCCCAAACCATGTAATGACGATGGTGTTATGCGATATATCCTCTCGTTGACACAAAGATCAGTGTTTATTGGAGGAAGTTCTTTGGGTACCCATTGTTTCTGTAGATGTTTGTACCTCAAGGGAACCTCGATGTCTCTTATGCTCTCATCATCATAAGAACATGACCCCCCTCCAGCAAGAAAAAATTCCATGCGTTTACAAAATTTTCTTCTAATATTTTGACCTCTAGTTGATCTCCCTCTTTTAGACCTAGTACATGTCTTGCTTTCCTCTTCTCTTCCTGGATTTCCCTCACTTGAGGAAGACAAATTTGACAAATACCTATTTGGTGGTACTTGCACTCATAAGGATGTTGGATGAAGTTCTTTCATGGTGATGTGATCCAAAGGTGACATTATGATTAATCTATCATTTCATCGCTAGAAATTGACAGGTTATAAGGTAATCAAGTCTTGATAGATTGCAAGTTATTGTTACTACCGTCCAAATGTGTCCATCACAAATCAAATCTACTTAATGTTTTAAATCCCAAACTTTGTAACAAGTGTTAAATGTGACTATGGTCCACTAGTTACATAGCCAAGGCGTCATATGTATTCTCTAATTGTAATCAAAGGACTTTTTCTCTTCATTCAAGTAAATAAACTTGAAGGGAAACACCACCAAGTGGTTTATTAGACAACTACATGACTAAAAATAACAGAAAATTTACATTTAATTTCCATATGTCTAAGTGGTTAACAGGGAGGGAGTGTGTACTAGGCCTAGTAAAGTCATCATAAGTTTATGCTTTGGCGAATAAAAATTGTTTAAGTCATCTTAAATCTTCCTATGTCTAATTGCTAGGAGACTTTTGGTATGTTTTAAGGTAGGATGAGTGGTCGCATCAATGTTCTAAGAAACTTAAAGTTAAAAGACACTTTTTCAGTTTAAGGGGTTAGCACTTTCTGTCATCTTAACATATTGGTTTGATGCTTCAAATGATGCATTTTTTATCCCACTTCTATCATATTGTATTCCCATCCCATTGCAATTGTTGGAGGAGTTGATACCAAAATTTCATATCAGATACCACGTTCTTGAAGTAATTTTCTATGTTTTTACAAATTTTCTGAAGTTCTTTCGTGTCGTATGGATCCATACAAGTTTGAAATGATCTGAGATCATTAGTGTAGATAAATATATGTGTTCCCTTTCATTTGTATTTGTTTTGAAGTTCTCAATCACTATTGTGTGGGATTAAACAATCAAATATAAGGACTGCCCTGTTGTGCCTGTGTAAGAGTTTGAGGGTTAAATAGAAATGACATCCACAAATCCACCCACTGTCCTGGAACTATAACTCAGTGGATTGGTGTGCATCATGGTGGATTTGATGGAGTATACCATTATTGGATAATATAGTAGAATGCAACAAAGGAATGTTGAGCTGCAAATTCAGGTAGACAAGTTGAAGTACAGACATGTGGGGGAGTCTTCTAGTGCTCCTGGAAAAGTATGATCAAATTCTTCTATTATGAAGAATTGGTCTATATGCCTCTAGTAATCACTATAAAAATGTGAAAGACTAAGCTATTTTATTTTTTTTGTCTTATCTTATACCATTTTATGAGAATGGGGGGCCAATGTATGAGAAGATCTTTGGAAACTACGCATGAAAATTGCAGGTTAAAGAGAATGGGGGTGCCAAACTTACAGTACTCATTGTCCCTTGGTCGTCAATTTTCCTTGAGTGCCCTCAACCTGGTCCTCGGCGCTGGTATTGACCTTGTTTTAGCTCCAAACTCTTCGTCGGCGCTAGTATTGACCTTGTTTTCACTCCTCCAAACCCTTCCTTGGCTGGTATTGACCTTTCACTTGTCCAATTTGACGAGCTACAACCTGCTTTAGTTAGGTTTTAGAGTATGTTAATCAAATTTAAAATTATGGCGCCATTAAGAGTAAGGAATATAAGCAAGAAAATCCTATTATGGTTCCATTTAGAGTAGTAAATATAAAGTAATCCAAGCCTATTATAGTCATGAGGGAAATAATAAAACTCCTAGGATACTTTGTGAAACCATTTTCCTTGGTTAAAGGGAGGCCATAAAATATACCTTTGGTTTTTTTCAATCTTCAAATATGAGGATTTGCAAGGTTCTTAGCAACATGATTAATGGAAATGTGTGCAACAAGAATTTTTGAACACAGATGGAATCTCCTTGCCAAAGAAAGGGGCTTCATAATCTAATATGATAATTTTTCTCAGCTCTAGAAATGATATGTTTCCTTAAAGAGGAAGGAGAAACCTAAAAGGTAAAAGAGATGCTTAGGAATCTCAACACTTCCTTATGATCAACCCCCTTCTATCCATAGGAATTGAACAAATTGGGCTTGGCTAAGAATGATTTCCTATAACATTGAGTTTTATGCCACTATATATTTGACCTTAAAGCTTTCCAGAAAATATCTAGGCATTGAATATCCTAAATAATGTCACGTTTGTCCTCCAAGAGAGTGAGAAAGGAGTCATTAGGAAAATGACCATTGAATAGTTGGGCTATAGAGTTATGAAAAGTAGCACCTTTAATAAGTTAGTAAGGTGAATTTATTAATGTTAATCTTAATATTCCAACACCCTCTGTTAAGTTTTACATTCCTCAGAATAAAACGTGTTGATTGAAACAAACAAATATATATCGTCTAAGCTAACATCATTTTATTTTTCTTTAAGTTCTACCTCAAGAACATCATTGGCTCAAGTTATACAAGTCCACACTATGTGATCCTTTTTGTTACAATAATAACATTCATTTTTATTTTTTAGTTATTATTACCTCATGAGTATAATACATTCTCATGTTCAGAATCAACTTTTAAATATTTTCCATTGTTCTTTATTCTTCTCCTAATAGGGCCAAAATCACATCTTCTTGTGTTTGAGAAGTTATCGAACGAATGCCTTCAAAAGGCTGATGTAATCTCCATATCAACACCAAGGGCCCACCACATTATGCATCACCAAGGAAAGACACGTGACGCTCGCCCGTGATATCACAATCAATAAACACCTTGCATCTTTGTATCACGCAAGGGTGGGCAACTGTTGATCTCCACCATTGGCAATCGTGTTCATTCATAGTAGTCACCAGCATTTAACATAACCGTCAAGCAACTTTTCATCAAGATTATAACATCACCATCGATTTTGAGCACGTGCATCTTGGAGCCGCTTTACTAACCTGTCATATAATGTACTAAAACTCAACATAAATATTAAAGCACTTTGATTAATAGTAATTTTATAATATTAATATATTATATAACAATATTATATTACATTATATGAATTATAATGATATATTTGATATATTAAGATTATATATAATCTAAAGATTAATAGTAATTATATTAGATTATTAATATTATTGGTATATTATTAATAATATTAATATTGTATTAGACTAATAATAATTATAATATTGTTAAATGATTAATTATATTACAAATGAACACTGCTTTCAAATTATTAGCTTTAAATGAATGGTTGAAGCACCAATGTTGAATGTTGTAACTCTAGTAGGCGTGAATAGAAGTAGAGGAGATTGTTTGGGAGAAGAATTTTTTCTAGTGCTAGGTTATGTGTTAGGTTATATAAGGTTAGGTTATATAGTGTTTGAGCCTAGCCTCAAACACTACAATTAGGGTTAGGTTATGTGTTTACTTTAGGGTTAGGTTTGGGATTAGGTTTATGGTTATGGTTAGAGATTAGGGTAATCCAAATCATAACCTAACCCTTTTTCTTGAAACCTTAACCTTGACCCTAACCCTCACCTTTATCCTATCTTTATAACCCTAAACACAACCAAAACTCTAACCCCAACCCTAACCCCAATTACCTAACCCTATTAGTTGCATTCACTCTAATAACCCTAAACCTATCCCTAAACTTAACCCTAGCCCTATCCCTGGCCCTAATCCTAACCCTAACTCTAAGCCAAATATAAAAACAACCCTTAATCATAACAATAACACTAAAACTTAATTCTAGATATAACCCTAATACTATAATCCCTAATTGTAATCCTAAACCCTAACCCTAATTTCATATCTAATCCCAACCATAACCAAAACTCTAAATCTAACCCTAACCATAAAACATAAACCCTAATCTAACCCTAATCCTAACATTATTTTTCCTAACCCTAACCCTAACTCTAAACCTAACACTAACCCGAACACTAAATCCTAACCCTAATTAAATACCCAATCATAACCCTAAATTGTAACATGATCCTTTGAATTGGATACTACATAAAAAATTATGTGTTACAATCATTGCTTCCATTGTTGGCATTTTTACATTGGGATGCATATATTTTTAAAATCAACAAAATCTTTTAATGTCTTGCCAAAATTAATATTATTAATTGTAATATCAAACTTATAAACATGTATGCAAAATAAGAACATAAATAAGAAATATATGGTAATAGTTTCTTCAAAAAACAAAGTGATGTGGACTACAAGGACTATAATATATCAACAAAAGAGATCTACATTGAAAATATTGTAGGGAAATTCAAGAAAATACAATTGGTAGATGCAAAGCCAAATAAATGTGAAATTGTGTACTATAATGATTTTAGAATATACACATAATGGATTTGTTGAAAAGGTTTTAGAAACTTTCAAACAAATGCAATTGGTAGATGCAAAGAAAAATTCCACAACCTTCACCAAAATCCTTATTGGTTTCCTTAATATGGGAGATTTGGAACAAGGTATAGACATCCATCAAAGCATAATATGAAAATGAATTTTTTCAAATGTTGTGGTTGTAAATGCCCTTTTAAAATTTATACAGAATGCGGAAGGATAGAAAAATATTGTGAACTATTTGACAAAATGTCTCAAAGAATTGTAATCTCTCAATTTATTTTATTGTCTATTTTGTTATACCCCATGTCCCAAATTGGGTATAACACAATTGACACTAAAACAAATTGATAGATTGTTATGAGGGCAGTGATGAGACTTTTCTAATTAGAGTGTATTCCATGAGATTACAATTATTCGAGGCATTCTATCAAATATTTCATGAGCTTTGTCTATCCTCCCACATTTTGCATAGATTTCAAAATGTGGGAGGATATAACCACAAGATTTAAGAAAATTCATCTTCATATTATGTTTTCCTTATGATTGGTTGACTCTTATACTAAATTAATATGTTCAATTTATGTTTCCTACTTGATCTAACTATCCACAAATGGAAATTTAATAGTGGAAAGATGTGATCCTACTTTGGTATAAATTGTATATGCAATATCAAGGTATGAATTAATATGTTCAATTAAGAGATGTTAAATGAAATGAATAAAACTAATGTAATGTAAATAAGGGAGACCAGTGCCTTATTGGGTAAAATGGAGTCAAATGAAAGCCTTTAATGTATGGTTTCTATCTAGCAGGTCCTCTAATTGTTTGGCATATAACTATGAGTTTACAACTGGTATAAACATGCAAGAGTGTAATTGATAAACCCTACTTGAGGCAGAATATCAAATCTAATTATCTAATTCTTCTTACTGATCCAAATGGCATTCCTAGATTACTGTAATTTATTGAAATGAATTTTAATTCTTCTTTAAAGAATCCAATAAACCAAATCTCATAGAAACAACAAATGTGTACTAATAAATCAAATATATACTTGATAATTTAATTTAAACAACCAAGAAACATCAGATTGGAGGCAATCAAATAATCACAAGAATCCAACAAACAATTGATACCAGAATGAAGCCACTAAATCAACAGTCTTTTATTATCTCCTTCAAAATTCATACATGCAACATAGTCTCCCTGAATGTCATCATTTCTGAAAATTTAATGCTTACAGTAGTCTATCCTATTCTAATTCTATCTTCTACCCCTTTACATTTATCCAACAACGGATACTTATACATCAGTTTGCAAAAGGACATGCCTTTTCAAAAAGGTTTAACAAATCCACTATTAACTAATTTATGTTAAGCCACAAATGTACTGCAGACATATGCTCTGTATAATGCTCACACTCATGAGTGTCGACATCTCCCAACACATCATAGATCATAATCTCCATCATTATCATTCGCTCATTTTGCTCACATGCTGCATCCAATATCACATATTTTGCAGTGGTTGTCTCCAACATCCCTTGGATTATTGTTTCACACTCACTTTTCCATGTAGTCGCTTCCTTCGTTTTCCCTTCATCATCACATAACTTGGTCAATCTATCCTCGGTAGCCTCTGTCAATCCCTGCATATGCCCTTGTAACTCCTCAAAGAACTCCCAATGCCTATCCATAATACAATTGGCATTTTCAATCTCTTCATTACTAGGAGTGTCCTTCTGCTCCAATTCCTCAATTCTTTCTTGAATTTTGTTATCCACTCTCTTGTGTTCCTTTATTGCATCTACGTATTGTGAATGTTTTCCCCAGAGTCTATTTAACCAAGTGGTTAAAACAACCTGCCTTTTTTTTATTATTGCAGCAAATGTATCCATTCTCCCTTGAGAGTATGTAGTTGACCCTTCCCAACAGTCTTTTTTCTATGAAATCTCACCTTGAGTGAGCACCGTTGTTGGTTCTGTTACACCACCTACCAAGTCTTTCAAGCATCCATTCTCTCTCAACATCCTCTCATTATTGGTTTTGTACATCTCCCTTTCCCTTATCAATGCTTGGATTTGGGCTGTATTCAACTTGGCTATATTTATCCCAATATCAGTAGTCACTACAGGATCAACCTCCCCAGCCTTCAGGGTCATGACATGTCCGAATGCCTTTTTAGTATCAATAACAATTGATTTCTTGTGAGGAGGATACAAGGCCCAAATCATCAATGTTTCATCATTAGGATTGTATCTTGATCCTGTGTATACCTCTGTCACCTTCTCTATACTGATCTTGTGGGTAGCATTGTTATCTTTTAAGAAACTATCAAAAACTAATGCAGAATTCATATCCAAACCTAGAAAGATCATAACACCTGCCTTTTCAAGCAGCTCCCTCCCCTTTTTAGGGGTCATTTCAATCATCTCTTTGTCTACTTCATCCTTTAAGATTTTTAACAGTTGATCCTCATTCCCTAGAGTGACATTGTCAACCCGTCCCCTTATCTCTTTCCTTTTTTGCTTATATAAAAATGTCTTAAATTCCGAGGTCTTTATAAATTCATCATCTGATATGAAAGATAGTCTTCATGTCTTGTATCTACATCCATAGTTTCCTCAACATCTATTTCTCTGGCATCATAGGCATAGTCTTGAGTCTTCATTCTTGAAACTTTCCCAGATGAGCTTTGTGGCCTGTCTATTTATGAAATCCCCTTAATGGAGGATAACAACTCAGCATCCACCAACTCCTGATTATGTTTTTCAATCACAATTTCAGCTTCTTCTGCCTCCAGGTTTTTTATTATGTCATCAGATTTAAAGGGCACATGATAGTACCCTCTGAATTTTATTTTTTGTCTGGCAGAGTGGATATACCCTTTTGGATCAAAGTTCTTTCTCACTGGTGCTCTTCTCATCTTGTAGTGCAATAATTTTTCCAGAATCAGATCATAACCTTCCTTGGCTAATATAGTGAAATCACTAAAACACAATGTATTGGGCAGAAAATCATGTTTCCCATATGAACTTAAGTTCATAACATTGGAGTAATCCATTTGCCTAACAATTTCTAGGTATGCAATTCTATCCGAGACAGTTTTGGGCAGAATGAAAGGTGTATCCTCAAAGCCATAAACCCTAATCATTGTGGCATTCTCTAAGCAATACCAATCCCCCTAGTTGTGGTTAATTGGTCCATTGTAATCTCTAGGCCTAAGAAACCTTTTTACTTGTTCAGATAAAGAATAATCACAAGGATGGTTAAAAAATCTATACAAGGGTTTCACAAAGAATTCTTCAAAATGCAAGAAATTTGAATTGGCAAACCTGTTATCCCAAACAGTAGTCCATAATTGAACTGGCAATGGCCAACCTTCGTTGTCAGATTGTGAAATCCTCAGCTCCTAGGACCATAAACCTAACTCTTGTCCAAAATACAACACTAAGTGCATCAGCAGTGAGTAATTTCTGAGATGGAGAACATAAGCACCACTCTTTATTGCCATCAAACCTACATCTAGCTCCTTAAAAACATGTGCAACATAGTCAAATGATCTAGAATTGTGATACTGAATGTCTGCAGCAATCACCATATGCTCAGGTACCTCCATCCCTAATACCTGTCCCATTGAGTAGGAAGTATATTTTAGGTAAGGTTCGAAGAGGTCTACATGAAAGGGTGGCCCCTCACTGTCTTCCATTGGAGTAGGTTTTCCATGACACCTAATTCTGTGTAGAGGCAACCTCCACCCTTTATAAATGGTGTCCATCCTTCTGAACTCACTATCGAGCTCTTCACTCACTACTTTCTCACTACATATTCCATTCATTTTGAAAACCTTGGCAATTACATTATCACTTACATGTATCAATGGATTCCCTGACAAATCACATATAGCTTTGTTTTTTGAATCATAGTGTCCGACCAACAATTTTACCAGTTTGACGTCAATAAAAACATTAGGGCACACTAATTTCCCTAAATTGAGCCTCCATGGATTGCATACTAGCTCAAAGCGATTTCTCTTGTGGTAATGGAAATTGAATAACTCATAGCCTCTAATCGGAGTCCAAACATCACCTATAAATTTGTATTTGTTGTCCAATTTGCCAACTTTCGCTTTGAGCTATGCAGAACACCTAGCTTTAGGTCCAAAACCAGGTAACTGGTCTATGAGGTCTTGATTTAGCTTCCTTTCAGTACCTTCTGGTTGCAACTCAATCTTTTTCTTTTTTTGCTTTTGATTGGCTTCCCTCCTCGGGTTTTCTTCCCTTTAGTTTTCCTGAACTAGTGCCTTCCATAATTCAATTTTTTATGAATTCTGAGAGGATGAGAAACTTACTGGAACTTTCTTGCAAACTCGAGCTAGGTGAATGCCTTAATTGCTTTGGTGGTTCCCTTTCTCTCCTTCACTTTGAATTCTATGAGACAATGATGTCAATTGATCATACCCTGATATGCAAAATATCCTATGCTTCGTGGCGCCATTAATGTTTTTACCGAGACATGAATGCTGCAGGTTTTTTTTTTCAAAATTCTCATCGTCACATCAGGGCTAATATTGGAAAGACATTTCAAATCTCTGGCTGATCCATGTGTTCCACGTTCACCCATCCACCAAGACGTCTTGTAGTTTCCCTGACATCACAAGTCTCCCAAATAGTTTCTTTCCTTTTTCTTTTTATATCGGCATGAACTTCACTGAAACAACTATCGCTATGACTTAATGAATTGGGGCAACGGTTCTTTTCCTTACTCCGAAAGTACTTTTTCTCATCGAGATGTTTACTTTATTGACTTATGTCACCAAGACCAAGCAATTTGTTCTACTGACAGAATAATACTCGCTATGATGTCTCTTAGATTTCCCATGGTGACATGTCTCACTGATACACCTCTTCTTTGGCAAGACAACGAGCATCATCTTATCGATAAACTTTATCTCCGCATGCTCAATTATGTTGGTGTAACCCGAGGGGTCAGTAAGACTTTTATGAACTCTTCCCTGCATCATTTGTCTTACCGATTGAGTCCTCCTTTTGCTTTATCGGCAAGACCAATAGCACTTCGACCAGTGTTTTGAAATCTCTCTCCGATGACCAAAGTCTATCCAATAGACTTTACTTTTCTCCAATCGAAAAAAGGTAACTTAGCTCGATATGACCTCACACCATCACGCCGATACCTTTTGTCTTGCCGATAAGTAATACAAACCTGCATTCTCCTAGTGTATAGCTTTATCGGTATGACCCGTCTGATGTCTCGCCGATACGATCACATCGATAAGACATTTCAAACCTCTAGCCGATCCTCTTGTTCAACATTCACTCATCCGCTAAGACATCTTGCAGTTTCCCCGACATCACAAGTCTCCCTGATAGTTTCTTTCTTTCTACTTTTTTATTGCCATGACCTTCACCGAGACAACTATCGCCCAAACTTGATGAATTGGGCCAATAGTTCTTCACCTTACTCCGAAAGCTTTTCATCTCACCGAGATGCTCACTTTATTGACTTATGTCGCCATGACCAAGTATTTATTTTGCTGACAAGATGATACCCATCGTGATGTCTCTTAGATCTCCCTGCAGTGACATGTCTCACCGATATGCCTCTTCTTCGACAAGACAACGAGCATCATCTTATCGATAACCTTTATCTCTGCATGCTCAATTCTATCGGTGTAACCTAAGGGGTCGGTAAGACTTTTATGAACTCTTCGCGGCATCATTTGTCTTACCGATTGAGTCTTCCTTTTTCTTTATCGGCAAGACCAATAGCACTTCGGCCAGTGTTTTGAAATGCCTCTTCGATGACCAAAGCCTCTCCAATAGACTTTACTTTTCTCCAATCGGCAAAAGGTAACTTAGCTCAGTATGACCTCACACCGTCATGCTGATACCTTTTGTCTTCTGATAAGTAATAAAAACTCGCATTCTCCTAGTGTATAACTTTATCGATATGACCCGTCTGATGTCTCACCGATACGATCACATCGGTAAGACATTTCAAACCTCTAGCTGATCCACCTATTCAACGTTCACCCATCCGCTAAGACGTCTTGTAGTTTCCCTGACATCACAAGTCTCCCCGATAGTTTCTTTCTTTCTAATTTTTTATCGCTATAACCTTCACCAAAACAACTATCGCCTAGAGTTAATGAATCGGACCAACAGTTCTTCACCTTACTCCAAAAGCTTTTCATCTCACCGAGATGCTCACTTCATTGACTTATGTTGCCATGACCAAGTATTTGTTTTGCTGACAAAACGATACCCGTTGTGATGTCTCTTAGATCTCCCCACAGTGACATGTCTCACCTATATGCTTTTTCTTCGGCAAGACCATGCGCATTGTCTTCTCGACACCCTTTATCTTCGTATGCTCAGTTCTATCGGTGTAACCTGAGGGGTCGGTAAGCCTTTCCGAATTCTCCCCGACATCGTTTGTCTCACCAACCGAGTCCTCCCCTTGCTTTATCGGCAAGACTAATAATGCTTTGGTCAGTGTTTTAAAATCTCTCTCTGATGACCAAAGTCTCTCTGATAGACTTTACATTACTCCAATCGGCAAAAGGTAATTTAGCTCAATGTGACCTTACATCATCACGCCAATACTTTATGTCTTGCCGATAAGATATACAAACCCGCATTCTCTCTATGTATAACTGGATCGGTGTAACCCTTCTGATGTCTTGCCGATACATTTAGGATATGTATATTATCATCAATGAGACCATCAACTTATGTTGATATTTTCATATGTAAATATTTTAATGTCAGATGAAATTTATGGGGCGTTATGGCACAATTTTAAATTGGATTTTGGTAAAAAATGCTATGTAAGGATTTTTATGTCTGCATTATGAATCTTTCCTCGAAGACTAATAATCATGAAGAAATAATGAATCTGTCAAAATTTCACAGTTCCAACAGTATGAAGGTTTGATGTTTCATCACAGTACTAGCATTTGAGTTATAATGATATATTTAGAGCTCATGGCTCTCCTTTGTATAAACATATCACAATTTTGAATAATATAATTAAGGGTTATGGCATTCATCTCACTGTTATGGTGTGTATGATTTCCATTTTTGCTTTAATTCGAAGAGTAAATGATAGGGAGGTTGGATGAATCAATCATTGATTCATGCTCTAGGTCTTGCTTGGAAGACCTCTAAGGTGTCTTACTCCACCTTGCAACCTATAGGACCTTTTCCTTCATAGGATCCCCTAGTTCTCCTTGCCAACCCAACTATCAATCAAGCTCCTTTTACCAAGTCAAAACTTGGTGCAATCTTGTAGCACTAGCCTTAGCCCTTAATCCACCCTAAAGGCTACTACCCTCCAAATTCTTGAATTAGTTTTACAGAGGTGTGGAGGTGCTTCTAAAGTCTTCAATCCATCCTAATAAGGGTATTAGGGGTCCACCTAGCTCCATCTATAGGTCGCTTTCACCAAACCCCTCTATTTGGCCTAGAAGGCTACTAGCCCTATTAGGTCTCCTTCTCCGAGAAATCAGGTTTTTTTTCAAATTCTTTCCAAAGAACACCCCAATATTTTCTTGGGATTACTAGTTTATATGCCCACCTCTCAAGGATTTTTGGGGTCTTGGGTCTCAACTGACAGTACAAAGCCCTAACCTGAAAAATGAGAAAAACTAGGCCTTTTAAGCCCTTTCCTGGCTTCTCTGCAACTTGTTAAGCTCTTCCCTCACCAGATGGATTGATAGAGTTTATTTCTCCTTACCATGTCTTGGTAGGACTCATAAATTCCTTCTTAAAAAGGTAATTTTTTAGGAAATTGACACTCGTGCAAATCAAGTGCTCTGCACTATGGTCTTCCTAGCCGAACTCTTCCCTGACTCACCTAGGACAAGACTTTCACAATAACTCTTGTGCTTTCAAAGGCCCTAAACTCTACTATATGTACATCCATGGAGTCTAGTCACTGATCCCAAAGGGTCGTATAATTTCTACGGTGGGAAAGTGAACTAACACTCCATTCTTTACAAACTGTCTGGTTCAGACTAGCAATAGTATAAAAAACAATCTACTTACAAACTATGCTTGAAACTGAACAAACCAACTATCTAATGCCACACAATGCTCGAAGAACAACTACTCTACATCCTACACCAATTATAGTGCCAAAATCAATCCATTAAAACATCACTTCAATGCAAAAACCAGAAATTTCACACACAATCACACTTGCTTTCTCTTGAATTCAAAAACTTAAACAATAGCAAATGCTTCCAACCTGACTCCAATGCCGAGGCATCCCATAAATAGGGTCACCAAATCAGTTATCCTCTTCCTTGGGCTCTTCTTGGTCGCTTGTAGCTTCAATTGAGCAATCATTTCAGGAAATTTTCAAAAGTCCTAAAAGTCCTAAACCTCATATTGAGCTAAAACCCTATGACACCCACTCTATGGTCAACATGACCTTCATCTGATCAATTCACAACAAAAATGCCACTAAGGCTCACACACAAATGAACTAAATTAGGTTGCTTAGTTGTCCTAGACAAAGTTGTCCAAGACAACCTCCTAAACAACCTATGGCAACCTATGGGTGCTCCTACACCAGTAAATTAAAATGCTTGGATGGAGTCATAGATGGATATGTTTGTAAAGGGATTTGATAAGAAGTATTGAGTTAGGATAGAAATTGACACTGTTGTAATGCAATATTGTCAGAGATCTTATATGTTATGTGTTTGAACCTGTTATGGAAATCTAAATATTTGTGAATTCGACTCCCCAATAGTATATGGCATTGGCCTAAATCGTATGTGTTTGTAAGGTTCTGTGTCTGTTTGTCTTAGCTTAGAGCTTGCTGCCAAATTGCAAATTAAATGACTATCTTAAGTGGTGAAATGTCATTGTAATCATCTCATGCTCCAAGTAGTTGATACTATTGATGCTTTTCTATTGTTTAAATTGATATATCAAGCATATATATATATTTAGTTTACCGATACACATTTGTTGTATTTGTGTGATGTGATTATTTGGTTCTTTCAAGTAAAGATTAAACCCTTCTAGTCAATCACAGTAACTAAAGAGTATTAATTGGATCAATAAGAAGAATCACATAACTAGGATTGTCATTCTATCTCAAGTAGAGTTTGTCAGTCATTTACTTGCACATTTATACAAGTTATAAACTACATATGTGTGCCAAACACTTTGAATTATTGCCATCATAGATTACACTTTTATAGATCTTCATTAGACTCCATACACCCAACAAGGCAGTGGTCTCACACTTTCATCTTTTGGTTTATCCATTTTATTTTTTACATCTGTTAACTGAACATATTCTAATATAATTCAAATATAATTAAAATTAAAAAAATCATAAATTAATTATGTAACCACATAAGTCAAATATAATTCTTTCAAGAAATTAATATCAAATAGATAATACAAATTAATGTCATTGATCTTCTTCTTCATCCAACTCTTTGTCTGTATCATCCGATCTAGATTCAACATTGTAAGGATTGGTCATATCATCATCATCATCATTGATATCAGTTTTGATAATGTCATCATCCACACGGATATCATCTTCATGAACATTAACTTCTACATCATCATTATCTAGTTCCTCCTCTTCGACATCTTTGTCAGGCACATCATCAACTAACTGTTGATCCTGATCATCATCTACATCATCTTCTTCCACCACATTATACTTTACTGGCCTTCCTCTTGGATCATGTCTAACAACATATGACCAACCTGCTTTACCTTGAACCTGTGAGTAAAATACCTGCTCACATTGGCTTGGAAGAACATAGGGCTCATTTCTAGCTCACTGAAAATACCTTGTATTAACCATGGTAAATCCATTATCATGTTCAATAACAGTTCTCTCGGGATCATTTTCATTTAATCGTAGCTTGTACCATAGGACGACGAACATAACTAATTTGAAGGACTTAAAGTTGCACTCAATTATATCATCCAAAATTCCATACTATTGATTTTATGAGACTTCTGGATGCATGTCGCTTCTAGATGAAACATTAGTCACCTTGAAGACTGCAGTTATCCCAGAATCACAAGTTTTCTTCATGTCATCCAACTTTTTGATTCAAAGTTTATGACCATTGCACCACATGGCCTTGTGGTGTTTCACCTGCAATATGTCAAACATGTAAAACTTATTGCAATATCGTCAGTTAATAAACATATTTATTCTTGGTCGAATGTATGCAAAGAAAAAAATCTCAACATATATATACATCAATATAATTGAAAATAATTAAATAATATGGGTGATTAATATATTTATACATACCTGTTTATCTCTTAAACCATATGCTAAATCAATTTCCCTTGGTGTAACATTGGAATCTTCATTACGATGAGCTTCTTTAACCAATGAAGCCACACCTTCCCATGTTAATGCACGACCATATTATTGACATCGTTCAATCCATACCGTCATCCAATTAAGATTGTTTTCGACGTAAAAATGTAGTGCATCCCACTCTCGACCAACTTTATCAAAAAAAATTGTAATTCACAAATGATGTATAATTAGTTAATTACCACGATATACGACCTTAGTTTATAATTGATGAATATTGAAGATTAATAATTAAATAAGTACGATATAGATAAAAACCAAATGTAAAATGCATTCTAATTAATCTCCGTGATCATCTTATAATTAACTATCACTTTCCTCAATCTACCTTTCCCCATCAGGTACTCCCCTTCGAATTTGTTAATGGAGATGGGATCCCAAATGCGATCTACATGGATTTTTGCTGCAAACTTAGGAAGATATTCAGTAATGTACACCATGGTATGGTATACCATGTATCCCTCCACCATAGAACCCTTGGGATGTGCTCTTTTTCTAACCAAAGCCTTCAAAAATTTCAAGTGCCTCTCAACCATCCACATTGACCTTGTGTGTACAGGTCCACACAATTCAATCTCCTCAACTTGGTGTATGAGGTAGTGTTCTTGTGCATTGAAAAATGTCGAAGGTAGACACTTTTGCATTTCACACATTAGACGAGGAATTTTTCTCTTCCAATAATTTATATCTTCTTTATGGATTACTTTAGATGATAGCCATCTACAAGTGATTCAAGGCACAAATATATTAACAAGTTTTAACAAAACTATACAACAAATTGAACAAATATCGCTACTTACCTCATATATTTTACAAGATCATATATAACTTGCTTGAAATTGTTGTCAAAGTTGTCTGGGAGAGATAGAGGTAGAATGTATTGCAACAATTATAAAATGATCTTTTCATTATTTTCCCAAAAGTAGTAAACATAATACATTGAAAAGTACATGCACTATACAAATATATATATAATATACCAGAATAACTACCTTAATGAAGGTATGCCAATCATGTGTTTTCATTCCTAACCCAAATTCACCTTTCTTTGTTATGATATTGTTTATGTTCGCAGCAAATCTTGTGGGAAATCGAATTTTTCGTATGACTTCTTTTATAGCATTGCTTTGCTGCTCCATTAATAACCAAGGAAGGGCACTTATATTAATTTGGTCTCCATCACTATTTAATTGAATGAAATTTTTCATTGCATGATTGGCTTCCTAAATGTCACCACAAATTTTGACAATTTTTTCTTTGTCACGCCTTCCATCTAATATTTTCCATAATGTTTATGTCATATTCTTTCCGATATGCATTGTATCAAAGTACATGCAGTATACAAATATATATATATAATATACCAAAATAATTACCTTAATGAAGGTATGTCAATCATGCATTTTTATTCCTGACCCAAATTCACCTTTCTTTGTTATGATATTGTTTATGTTCGCAGCAAATCTTGTGGGAAATCGAATTTTTCGTATGACTTCTTTTATAGCATTGCTTTGCTAATCCATTAATAACCAAGGAAGGGAACTTATATTAATTTGGTCTCCATCACTATTTAATTGAATGACATTTTTCATTGCATGATTGGCTTCCTGAATGTCACTACAAATTTTGACAATTTTTTTTTTGTCATGCTTTCCATCCAATATTTTCCATAACGTTTATGTCATATTCTTTCTGATATGCATTATATCAAAAAAATGCACAATTTGTAGCTGCTCATAGTAGGGCAACCTACTAAATTGTCTATGATAACTTTTCAGTCCCTGTGGAAGCTGACCATTAATGCCTTGATGACCTTCATGAAGCATATAAGTTAAACAAATTAACAACGACAATCATTGTCAATTACAACATGAGTAAACACAACACAATATAAACATATAAATTCAAAACATATCATATATGATAGATAAACAATTTGATCCAATGTATAACCTTGATGATTAATTCTATTATATTCCAACTTCCATAGGTGAGGTGTCATTCTTCGTGGTTTTGATGTAGTCTCTTCTTTCCCATTGAAAAGATGTTTTTCAATAGTTCGATACTTATGATTTCTGTGGAGGAAGTGCCTATACTCATCAAACACCTGCTTTCCTAAACTTGTTGAATGATGAGATTTCATCTTTGGACCACAAATTGGACATGCAAATTTTCCCTTTGTTTGAAGACCTGCAAATTATCATATATAATTGGATTAAATATGTCAATTTTTATAATTATATATAATGAATAGATTATTTTAAAAACATGCATGATATATACTTCATAAAATTAAATATCATTAAAGTCATGCAGTCAAACGTTATAACATACCAGAAAAATGTGTTAGCCCTGGGGCATCATGAATTGTCCATGCAAGCATTGCATGGAATTCAAATTGTCTTTGTCCTATTGGTCTAGATACGTCATACATAGTCACGCCATTCCATAACTTTAGTAACTCGTCAATAAGAGACTCAATATATACATTCATATCTTTAACTTGGTACTTACCTAGTTGAATGAACATAAATATTACATAATTATTATAACCATTTTACTGCAATATATATAAATTCATGTACATTACTATTAAATGAAAAAACATATAAGTCATTATGCAACAAATAAGACAAATGAGATGCTACTATGTTAAAGAAAATTGATGTAAATAAATACCTGGAACAATCATTGCCAACATTATGTGCTCCCTCTTTATTGACATCCATGGAGGAATGTTATTGTTGATAACAAAAATAGCTCTCCAAATGGATTGGCACCGTCTGCTGCCAATGAAAGCCTGAGATTATGAGGTTCTTCTTTAAAGTGTGGCCATTTTTCCTCCATGTCCCTAAATGCAGAACCATCTGCAGGAATTCGAAGAATGTCATCTCCACTTCTATTTTGTGCATGGTAATCCATAAATTGCTCTAAGCTTTCGCACCTAAATAATTTTTGCATACGTGGAATATTGGGAATATAACGAAGAACCTTACGAGGCACCTTTTTTGTTAGTTGATCTGTTTAATATCTACTGATATGAAATTTTGGGCATTCTATTGCAAATTCATGTTGTTTATGATATATAATATGATCATTGGGACATGCATATATTGCTTGATACTCCATTCCAATATCTTTCATAATGCCAGATAAATCTCGCTATGAGCGAGGTAAAATATTTGATGGTGGTAACAAAAATTCACCAATCAATCTATAACAAAAAATAATTTCTTAATGTAAAGAATATTAATGGTACATACTTCATCCTTTATTTACTAGTGATGAACTAACAACAATTAAAATGGATGAAAAAAGATGTCATATATGACATACCTTAACATATGTGAGATTGCTCTGTTGGATAAACCATTCATAACCTTCAAGTTCACCGGCAACAATACAGCAGAGAGAAGATGTGTTTGGGAGCCTTCATAAAGGGGCTCGTATGTCTTCTCAAGTATAGGTAAATCATGAACATCATCAAAGTCATCTCGATCAACATGATCAGCTGTGCCACTACATGTGTCATGGATCAATGTATTTGTACCATCATCTTCAATTGTGTTTTCTAGCGCATGATCATCTTCTTCCATAGGATCATTAACTTCATCTTTGATATTCATAGCTCCATGTTCCTTCGCTTGCAAAACTACATTCTCCGGGCCATGATAATTCATATCGTGTGCCCTAGGGCACCCCACCTTTATAATAATGATAGACACAAATAAACCATGATCATGATGAAGTGATTTTTTATATATATATCAAATGTTAAAACAATATAAACATTTACAAATTCAATCAATATAAACACATATAATGAACAACTTACCAATGGACGATAATCATACCCCCCTTCAATGTGACCATGCTGCCTACAATGTTTCTCAGTTGTTGTGATTAAAAGTCTTCTCGTCTTTAAGCCCTTGCAATTATTGCAAGGACAATAACATTTCCCATCACCCTTTCTTTTCAATCTAGCCCACAATCTAGCAACTATCTCTTCATTTTGTTCTGGACTAATATTATCTGACATGATTTTTCTTTACCAAGCTTGAATATTTAGATCTTCAAAAAATATCAAACTCACACTCCAATAATTTTTAATCATACACAGGTAACAAAATATTATAATTATGATATTTTACACCAAAAAAATTCGGCATGCAATTACCACCCCTCCAAAAGAGAAGATAGTCTAAAGTTAATGACCCCAAAAAACACTTTCAAATGCTAATTCCATAAATTATTAAATTCTGATTTTACTATGATTTCCAACTACTAGATTCCTAAAATCAGTATATTGAACTTGCACAACAAAATCTGGGAATGAAATTCTCAAAATGCAGCTAATAGGCCTCAACAATTAAGGCCTACTCAAGACTTTGTGAAGTCACTGCAAGGTTTCCAGGCCTTACCTGATGATTTCATATCAAATACCACATTCTTGAAGCAATTTTTTGTGTATTTACTAATTTTTTGAAGTTCTTTTGTGTTGTATGGATCCGTACAAGCTTGAAATGCTCTGAGATCATTTTTGTAGATAAATATATGTGTTCCTTTTCATTTGAATTTGTTTAGAAGTGCTAAATCACTATTTTGTGGGAGAAAACAATCAAATATAAGGACTGCCCTATTTTGCCTGTGTAAGGGTTTGAGGGCTAAATAGAAATGACATCCACCAATCCACCCACTATCTTGGAGTTGTAACTTGGTGGATTGGTGTGCAACATGGTATGATAGATGTTCATTGCATTTAGGGGTCTATTAAATCAAGAAAATTGACATTGAATTGATGCCCTAAGGCTGACAGAGGCATTTTTCTTGTGAATTTTGTGGTTGTTAAGTCAGGGTTTATCAATTTGATGGATATCTTGGTAAAGTCATGGTGACACTATTTGATGGTCCAATCTCTACTTCAAAGCAAAAATATCTATAAAAAATCTAAGAGCTATAATGGGATATAAAAGGAACCTTCATATGAAGGATCTTCTAGTGAAGGACCTTTGAATTAAGGTCTTCATTTGAAGGTCCTTCATGCAAAGGTTCCTTTTATAAATCATTTTGGACATGGAATATTTAAAATAAAAAATACCTTCATTTGAAAGTCTTGACATGTCATCATTTTTGAATGAAGGTTCTTCATTCAAAGTTCATGATGACATCACCTTCAAATGAAGGTTCTTCATTTAATCTAAGGTTTTCTCATAATGCCATCATTGGAAAAGTATGATCAAATTCTTATACTATGAAGAATTGGTCTATGTGCCTCTAGTAATCACTATAAATGTTTGTAAGGATAAAATGACTAAATATTGCATCAGGTAGGAGAGAATCAAATTTGAGTTCTTCAAAGATTATATTCCTCTATTCATAATTTTTAAGGGTTGTGTGTGGAGGAGGTTATCACTACCAAGAAGGGAGGAGATCTTTCCTTGCATATGTTTGTGGTGGAGGTATTAAAGAAGAATTTTATGCCTTTATTTCCATTCATTAGATCTATCTTAGCCTAGCATATACTTGGGATCCTTTTCCCTATAAACTTCCATTTGTTTGAGTTTATGTTCTATAAGAGTAATTCCACGCTAGGCATGAACATTTCAGGTTAAAGAGAATGGGGGTGCCAAACTTACAATAATCGTTGTCCCTTGGTCATCAATTTTCCTTGAGTGCCCTCAACCTCATCCTCGATGCTGGTATTGACCTTGTTTTCACTCCTCCATAATCTTCCTCGACGCTGGTATTGACTTTGTTTTCACTCATCCAAACTCTTCCTCGGCATTGGTATTGACATTTCACTTCTCCAATTTGACGAGCTACAACCTGGTTTCATTAGGTTTTAGAGTATGTTAATTAAATTCAAAATTATGGTGCCATTTACCTAGGTTCATCGAAATTTCGACGAATGTCGGGAATAAAATTTTTAAAAAATGAAAATTACACATCAAATATCACAAGTACCCGATGATCATCTCATTTTACATCTTTCATCAAAAAATTTCGTCGAATTTTGTAGTCAAATGAGTTAGTGCGAGTTGATCAACTTGCTTGCTTACTGACTTAGACTTTTGAGACTCTGACGATTAGGGTGTTCACTTTTGAACCTGTTAGGCTTGCTTCTGACTAACTCACCAAAGGATGAAGACAACGATTTATTTATTACGAATGATGAAAGTCGTGAGGTAAAGTAAGATGAGATTGATGCACCATTTTAGATTTTTCAAATATATGGAGGTTGTTTTTGATATTTTGAGATGTTTTCCAAGTGTTTTTGGTATTTTCACTTTTTCCAATGTTTTTGGTATTTTCAAGATTTATGACGAAGAGACTAACTTCAAGACCTATCCTAGGGGTCTTGGGAGCTGATCCATAGATTAGTCTTGCCTACGTTATACACACAGAGACCACGTAGTTTGACTGATGACAAACTTAACTCAATGATGAGATAGATGGGCAAACGGATTACCATTTTATTGCGATGGACGCCTAAGGACTGACCTAAGATGTCTCGGGGATGATCAAAGATCAACCTTTTCTATGTTCAAGCTCAAGGAAAACATATTTTGAACAAGGTAGAAGACTGACAAGACTCAATGATGAAACTTTTTTGAAGATTTTTTGAGATTTTTGACATGTTTTTGGATTTTTTTTTATGAATTTTTTGAATATTTTTGGATTTTTCCGATGTCTTGGGAAGAGCACAAAATAAATATACACAAATCCAATCCAGTGCTAGATTCAAGGACATTCCCCCAGCGTTAAGTGATAGACTACTTGAATAAAGGCAGGACAAACTAACCTTAAAAATAATGCCAAGTAGTGTTATGGTAGAATATGATATGGGCATCAGCTTAGGCTATGGTATGGATGTGAGCAGACGGATGAATGGAGAATTAATGAAGTTTGATGGAATGAATGAGTGAGTCATGTAGATCCTGGTGGATGGGAAGTTCTTTTATTTATGCTTGGCACCTGTTTGCTAGGTTTTCACCAAGGTACTTGTCTAGAGCACCACCGAAGTGGTTTTCACTAGAGGATGATTTTCTTCTTTACTGTTTTCAATCCTTTTTCTGATTTTTCTAGATTTTGTACTTTTTGATTTTTTTAGTGTCACCAAGATGCATGTTTGCCAGGTTTTCATCACAGTGACCATTTTTTCAAGATATTTTATGAATTTTTTTTATTATTGTTTATGGTTTTTATACCTTGCAAGTTCTTAGGCATAAAACTTTTTGAGATGGGAGTTGTTCAAAGGCTCTTGCAAAGGCTTGCCTTCTGGTGTTGCTAATTGATATGCTCCTAATTTACAGCTGGCTATGATGATGAAAGGTCCCAGCTAGTTGGGTTCAAATTTACCTTTTCTCTCTGGATTCGGAACATTATTTTGGTTCTCTTTCATCACAAGTTCACGGACTTGGAAGGTGCCTGATCTTCTTGTTCTAGCTGTGTTTTAGGCGATTTTGATAGACCTATAGATGGTTGAGGGAATCCATGTGTCATTCATCCAGTAACTCCAACTCATTCAGTCATGAGACCCTTTATTCTTCATCTATGATGAGGTTTTGCAATGATATTCTCAGTGACAGGATCTCGATCTCAATTGGGAGGATGGCTTCTAATCCGTAGACCAAGGAAAATGGGGTGGCACCTGTTGGTGTGTGGATGCTGGTGTGGTAGGCCCATAAGGTGGGATTTAGCTATAGATGCCAGTCATGACCAGATTCATTGATTGTTTTCTTAAGGATTTTTAGAATGGTTTTGTTGGTAGCTTTCGCTTAGGCATTGCCTTGTGGGTAATATGGAGTGGAAAAATAATGTTGGATTTTTAATTTTTCACACAAGTCACGGACATCTTGATTCTTGAAAGGTGTCCCATTATCAGAGATAATGGATTGGGGAACACCATATCAGTAAATGAGATAGTTCAGGATGAACTTGGATATCTACTTTCCG
The DNA here is from genome assembly GCA_007115665.2 of Sequoiadendron giganteum. Classification (NCBI taxonomy): domain Eukaryota; kingdom Viridiplantae; phylum Streptophyta; class Pinopsida; order Cupressales; family Cupressaceae; genus Sequoiadendron; species Sequoiadendron giganteum. The sequence continues at coordinate 169,812,939 of CM021103.1, read as the reverse complement.
GTGATGTAGGTCATGGGAATTGCTTCGACCCACTTTGTGAAATACTCTGTGGCAGTGATGATGAACTTGTGGCTATTGGATGAGGTGGGTGAGATTTTACCTATGAGATCGAGCCCCCATTGTGAAAAGGGCCATGGTGTAACAATAGGATTTAGTTCCTGAGTTGGTGCATGAATAAGGTCTCCATGTTGTTGGCACTATAAACACTTTTTGACAAAGTCATGTGCTTCTTTCTCTATTGTTGGCCAATAGTATCATGTTCTTAATAACTTCTTTGCCAAGGTCATACCGCTTGAGTGTGAACTAAAAGTGCAATTATTTACCTTAGTCAGAGTAGTTAGATCTTCCTTAGGTTTTAAGCAATGTAATAGGGTTCCATCAATGCTCCTACGGAAGAGGGTTTCTCCTAGGATGACAAAACATAAGGACCTTTTGACAAAGGTTCTTTTGAGGTTCGGGGTAATGTCGACTTGGAGGATTCCTAATCTTAGGTAGGTGTAGATGTCATGATACCAAAGATCACCAAGACCAATGAGTTTTCGCACATGTTCTGACTCTGGTACCTCGAAAGTGGGTATGAGAAGCTGCTCTACCAATAATTCATGTTTTGAGACATTGTGAGGGATATCTAGCAAGGATCTAATCATTGCCATGGCATCAACTGCTCTATTGTTAGCCCTTGGTATCTGCTCAAAGGTGATATCGATAAATGATTATTTGAGGCTTTCTATTATCTTATTGTATGGTGTGATCTTATCATCCTTATTTTGGTACTCATCGTTGACTTGGTTGATAATAAGTTGTGAATCTCCATAGACCTATAATTCCATGATTCGCCACTATGCTGCAATCTTGAGACCTATGGTTAAATCCACATACTCTGCAATGTTGTAGCTACAAGGGAATGCCAATTTTTAGGATCTAGGTATACAATCCCCCTTTGGGGTGATGAAGAAAACTCTGGCTCCTAATCCATGTTGTGTGTGGGAACTATCGAAGTAGAGTTTCCAATGTTTGGCTATGTTGAGATTGAAAATAGACTCGTCTGTAAATTCTAATATAAGTGGGTTCTCTGCATAGATGGAGCTTCTACCAGTTGGTCTGCAATGAATTGTCCTTTGATTTCCTTTCGCTCCACATATTCAATGTCATACTCTGATAGTATCATGACCCACTTAGCAATCCTTCCTGTGAGCATAGATTTTGATAGTAGATACTTTAAGGGATCTATTTTGGTGATGAGTTTGATTTTGTGTGCCAGCATGTAATGTCATTATTTATGTGAAGCAAACACTATTGCTAGATAGAATTATTCAATGAATGAATAGTTTAACTCATGGCCAACCATTGTTCTGCTAATACAATAAATGGCCCCTTTTGTCCCATTTTAATCGTGTTGAGCTAAAAGAGAACCCAGGGCTACTATTTTTGCTGAGCTGTTTAAGATAAGTGGTTTTCCCGCAATGGGTGGCATTAATAATGGTGGCATGAGTAGATATTCTTTGATCTTATCAAATTCCTAATTTCACTTATCGTCCCACTTGTATGCTACTCCCTTGTGGAGTAGATGTGAATATGTAATCTATTTGTCTGCCAGTTGCGCTATGAACCTCTGAATGGACTAGAGTTTGCCTTGCAATCCTCTAAGTTGTTTCAGTTTCCTTGGTGCTTCCATATCGAGGATTTCCTTAACCTTTGTGAGATCCACCTCTATTACTCTCATTGATACTATGTATCCTAGAATTTTACTTGATTGTACCCCAAAGACACATTTCTTGGGGTTGAGCCTAACCTTGTACTTGTCTAGTCTATCAAAGATGTTGCTTAGGGTTGCTATGTGGTTTTGTCTCTTCTTTTATTTAGCCAGTATATCATCCACATAATCTTTAATAGTTTTTTGTATCATGTCCTGGAAGATTAGTGTCATGGCCATCTGATATGTAGCCCCTACATTTTTTAGCCCAAATGGCATCACATTCCAGTAGTAGGTGCCCCAAGGACATGTAAATGTTGTCTTATGTTGGTCTTCTTTTGCAATCATTATCTAGTTAAACCCCAAGAATCCATCCATTAGGGATAGTATCTCATGTTTGGTCATCATGTCCACTATCATATCAATGTTATGTAGTGGAAAATAATCCTTAGGACATGCTTTGTTGAGGTTTGTGAAGTCTGTGCAGATGTGGATGCCCCCATTTGGTTTTGAAATTGGCACAAGATTGGACACCCATTTTGGATAATCAATTGGGTGTATGAAGCCGACGTCTAAGAGTTTTTGTAGTTCTACCTTGACTAGCAAAGCTATATGAGGATGCATCTTTCTTAATTTTTGTCTCACTGTCTCTTCTCCTAGATAAACAACTAGGTGATGAACTACGACTTCCGAATCAAGACCCGGCATGTCGGCATAGGTCCATGCGAATTTCACCTTCCTTTCCTTTAGAAATTCCGCTAGTATTTCTTGTTCTTATGTCAAGATTGACTCAACATAGAAAGTGATTTGTGGTGCCATCTTTGTTCCCAAGTTAACAGGATTACACTACTCTTCCAGGACTATCGATTTCTCTTGGTGTAATGCAGTAGGGGGCATATTGAATCCTTCATCCTTCAGCACCTTAGAGAGGTTTTCACCATTGGATGCATCCTTTATTTTTACTGTTATGTGGTTAGAGAGTGCCACAGTGTGGTTTTCACTTAATAACCCCAAGCTTATTCTCGTTATTTTTCTTTTGCAACTGAAGGATTCAATCGTCTTCTCGTAATATGGTTGAGTGTCTAATGTGATATCAAATCCCACCTTGTGATCCCCACATGGAACCGTATCCCTTAGTCTCATGAATTCCGAGAGGGCCTCATCATTTTTGAATGAGTCTAGAATGGGTAGTCCTCGTTGGTCATGATCGATGAGTTTAGGGTATACTAAGTTGATTTTGTGGGTTTATTGATTTGACTCAGTGGGTGAGGTACTAATCATTAGTAAGGAGGAATCCTCAAAGAGCATGGGAATTCCTACTATGGTATCATCATCATCACTACTGGCGCAATCAGTTATGTCAAAAGTGAAATTGTCTAGTGGGATACCTATGCATACGGGTGGTCTAAGGGTGGTTACCAATACTTGAGGAGAGGACCTGACTACCCTAATGGGAATACCTCTTCCATGTATGGTTATACTCGAGGGAGTACATCTGAGGCCAAGGTTTCTTATTCTACTTTCTGCAATGATGGGCTCTAGTCGTCCATCACTGTTCCTTCCAAGGCTTTTGTTTCTATTGTAGCCCATACAAGACATTATTTGTAGCCCTCTGTTAGCTTCATCCATAGGTAATGTGGGTCTGGGTTCTCCATCATGGTATATCATGCTTGAAATATCTTCCTCACCAACATTCTCCTGACTTAGGTCTCTCCAATGGTGGAATTCAGAGGGGTCTTCCCTAAGGGTGTGGACAAGTGTTTCAGTTGATCGAGCTTTCCCATGTGACCAAGGAGATTGTGGTAACTCTCCTACAACAAATGCACTCTTCTTCATTCTGTAGTCTCTGCATCCATTGTCTTGGATCATGATTTTGATGTTAGATATATCAGGGATGGTAGGTGTCTCTATCGCAAAAGTGAAGGCGAGGTTAGCTAGGTCGATGTATGCAGAGGATGGGCCTTCATCATTTTTTGGTACTTGGGGGATTTTATTCAACTTGGCTTCCAAGTTTTTGCAGTAGGCGAATGGTTCGAGATCCCCATGTATATTGACCTCCTCATTTTGGTACAAGAATTTGATGCATTGATGATATGTTGAGGCCACTAGTTTCATTTTGTGGATCCATGGACATCCTAGGAGGATGTTATATGGTAATTCGAGGTCAAGGACCTAACAGGTAGTCTCCATGGTTGTTGGTCCCACTTGGATTGGGATTTTAATAGTGCCTTGAGACACTCTTTCTTGATCATCATATGCCCTTATAGTGATGCTCTTGTTCTTTTTAATGGAATCCTCAGTGAATCCCAATTTCTTTATAAGTTTGAGAGAGCAAATATTAAGGCTTGCATGTCCATCCATCAAGACCCTTTCAACTTTTTTTTTGTGGACCAGCACTTGCGGGTGAAGTGCATGATTATGAGATGGCTAGGGGGGAAATCTTGGTCAAAGAAAGTAAGGAGATTCGGGGTAATGATATTACCAGCCATAGCCTGAAACTGCTTTGTGTCAAGGGTGGTGGAGATAGTGGATGTCGCTAATGCTTTGTCAATAATTTTCCTATGGGCAGCAAAATATTTTAACAATTCCATGATGGAGATTTGTACGGCGGTTCTCTTCAACTAGTCGATGACATTATAGTCATAAGGAACAACTTTTGTATTTTCAATGGGGGTCTTAGATGGTGCCCTGCAATGGTGACCTTTCTACCATGTGTGGTGACTCCATAGTCGGTGTTGGCTCCTTTGACGTTAATGACTGTGACCAACTCATCTACACATGTGACTATTTCTTCATATACTAGGTTAGCACTAGCATATTTTTGCTTGCCTTTGTTGTTCCCTTGGCTATTTCCTTGATTGTGATTTGGCATCGAATTTGTGTATATTTTTAGATCTTAATTACTGGCTGGTTGTTTGACATTGATGATCTTGTCCTCGATGATATTCTTCAGCCTCATGCAATTTGTGATGGTATGTCCCTTAATCTTGTGAAAGTCACAAAGGAGGTTTTCATTATACCATGGCAGTTTGGTAATGGGTTTCGCGTATTGCTCGAAGTTTGAGACCTTGATTAGGTTTTCCTTAACCAACTTCTTCATTATGGACTCAATGGATTCCACAAGAGCTGTGAACTTCTGCTTGGGAGGGTATTTGCCTTGGGGATGTGGTCCTCCTTATTTCCCAAGTTATTTATTTGGTTGGTGGGAAGTGGTTGTTGTTTTGCTACTACTGCATTAGTTTGCACATTATTGTGATTATGAGTTTTTGGCTGGTGATGACTTTGGATATTTTGTTTAGGAGCATTTATGACCACTTTAGCATCGACCACGCCATCATTTGTGATATTTTTGTTCCTTGACCATGTTCAAGGTTTATCGTTATAAATGTTAGATGGGTAGTTATCATGTGGTAGAGTAAATGTTGATGTGCCTCCTCATGTAGTAAAGGCTCTTTCGATGTTGAGCGCCTTTGGGATCAATTCATCGTACAATGTGATGCATTGCATTTTTAAGTAGAACGCCAAGTTTTCATCCATATTGGATATGATTGTACAAACTTTTTGTTCTTCTGGAATGGTCCACTTGCTCTGATTGGCCTTGGATCACCATATTTTCAAGAAAGATGAAAATAACTCTCCTTTTCCTTGTTTGAGTGTTGATAGTTCTTCCAAACTAACATTTGCACCCATGTTGAAAGAATATTTTTTTAGGAATGCTTCCACAATTTCCTAGAATGTTTTAATTCCTGTGGGTAGATGAGAAAACCATTCCATGGCAGGACCAGTTAGACTTTGGGGCAAGAGTCGCATTAGATATGTGTCATCATATGCGACCTCCATGCAATGCACTTGAAATTCCCTGATGTGATTTTCAGGGTTTCTCATTCCATTATATTTGTCGAATTTGGGGATTTCGAATCTCTTTGGGAATGGTACCATTGTGACACTTCTTGCAAATGGATAAGGGCACAAGTTGCCTAGTGTTCTAGTTGTTTTTCCTGCTTAGAGGTCCAACACCTACTGCGAGAGTAGTTTGATTTTCATTATGACATCATTGTATGGATTGGGAGGTGGGATGAACATGTTTTGATGTGTTTGGGGTGTTTGATTAGTGGGAGGGGTGCTGGTGGGAGTTTTCTGCAATCTATTTTGTGTGTTCAAGGCCTGTTGATATGCCTCCATTTGCATTAACAACACTTGTTGTTGATCTTGCTGCTGTTGTTCCAACAAATCTTGTTGTTTGTCCATTTTTTGTTGTTCCCATAAAGCTTATTGTTGGTCTAGTTGTTGTTGCGCCAAAAAAGCTTGTTGTTGGTTGATCTGTTGTTGTGCCAACAAAGCTTGTTGTTGGTCGAGTTGTTGTTGTGCCAACAAAGCTTGTTGTTGTTCGAGTTTTTGTTGTGACAACAAAGCTTTTTGTTGGTTGAGCTATTGTTGCACCAACAAATCTTGTTGTTTAGCTTGTTGTTGTGTTTGAAAGTCTTGCAGGGCTTGTTGGTATGCTTGTTGATGAATTGCTTACAATTGTGCTTGGTTTTGTGCTTGCACCTATTGAACCTGGTGTTGGGCTTGAGCTTGGGCTTGGGCTACTTGCATGGCTTATGCAATTTTTGCAGCTTGTGTAGTTTGTGTAGCTTGTTGGGAAGCTAGTTGTACTTGTGCTTGTTGAGTAGCCTACTCTGCAACTTGTTGGTTTTGTTTAAGTACCCTTTAATGATTGGCTTTCTAGATGGTTTGGATTAGGGTGATGAATGAATTCATCACGTTAGCTTTTGGTGGGATTGGTGGTGGATTGGGAATGGTGCTAACTGTTGTGATGGGCAAAAGGGTTGTGGTGGTGGTTAGGATTTGGGTTGTTGGTAGTGTGGTTGAGATGCTTGGTCCTTGAGAAGGTATGTTTTGAGAGATTTGAGGATCAACTGATGTATTGACTGTGGTGGTTGGAGTGGTTGCCACTTGTTGTTGTGATGCTGTCGGCAAAAGGAGAGAATTCGATGTGACACTTGGATTGCCCGAAATTGAGAAACTAATGGTAAGTAGGGAGGGAAGACCAAATCCAAGAGGTGGTGCGGATTTGAGCGGTAATGGATGAAAAGATGATATGCTCCCCTATAAGGAGAATGGTTCAATGATTCTTGTTGTTCCAAACAAACCAACTTCTATTTGTGGTAGAGAAGTTTGTATTTTTAATGAATAGGCTAGTGTTGCATGAAATGAGGATGAATCTACGTGATTATGGAAGGTGAGTGGGACGTATGGGTGTGATTGATTCATTGGGACAGAATTATTCGGTGTGGTGCTGACATTAACCTCTTTGTTGTTTACAAGGTGATGGTTTTGTAACTCACGAAACATTGTACTTACCTTGTTTACAATTGGTGAGGTTTGTGTGATTGTCGATATGGTTTGAGGCATTTCTTGAGTGATATTTGGAGTTGACATTGGGGATATGTTTGTAAGAGGCTTGTCTATACTAGTGCCTACGTCAAGGTCTGAAGGGAACTGGACCCCTTCTTCCGTTAACATGTGTAAGTATTTAAACATGGCATTAACAATTTTATGATTCTCTGGATTTTGAACCATTTCTAGCATTTCTAATTGTGTCATTCCCAAGTCCTCATTTGTGATGTCCTCTTCATAGCTTTCCTCTTGAGGATTTTGTGATGGTAGAGGAGAGTTTTTTGGGGATTTGCTTGATCCCGCAAGGTTTACTTTGGTGGTTACCTGCCCCAAGTCACTGGAAGTTGATATTTCATTGATGTTTTTCATGTTCCTCTTGTGTTGTAATCTTGTTTGGACCATAAAAAATAGGGATCGTTTGATCTTAATCTTTAGGCCCAAAAGAGAAGAACTAGGGAAGTCAAAGGATCAAAAGGGGTTGGTGATGATGATGAGATAAATGAATGAATTGAAAGAGTGAAACTTTTGAGGAAATTTTTAGGGGTTATGCTAAACTTTAGGGCTTGGATTGATTTTGATGGTTTGACTAGGTTTATTAAGTCAAACAAGATGGTAGTGAACTTGTAGACCCTAGGAAGTTGTGTTATCCTAGAGAAAACTCACACAAGAGAATGGATTGGCTAAGTGTGTTAAGCCAACCAAGGTGATCATGAACTAGTAAACATCAGGAAGTTGCATTATCCTAGAGGAAATTTTGTTCAAGAGATTTAACTATTTGGCTAGGTGTGTTAAGCCAAGATAGAGTGATGCTGATTTAGCCTTTAAGTTTAGCATGAATTATTTTTTCTAAAGTTCTCAAAAGTTTGTTAATGATATGAGATTTGATTGATGGAGAGATGGATGAGAGTGAAGACTTTGATCTTAGACCTTGACCTAGACACGACTCTTTTTTACAAAACCTCGGTGTTGAAGAACATGCTATACTTCCTATGTGAGGAAAGAAAACCTTTCAAAAAGCTCAAGATTCTGTTGATAATAAAATGCATACAAACTTGGGTTGTTTCTTGAAGCCTTCTTATAGAAATTTTACACTATTCTTTCTCTGACTTCAAGGAGCATTTCAAGACGTTGTTCATGGTATTTTAGACTAATCCTTTTGAATCTTGGTTTTGGGATTTTGACTTTTCGGGAAATCATTTGAGACAACACATGTGAGGTCCAATTTGTCTTTTATCTTTCCTTAGTGAATTCTTTTTTTACCAAAAGAACTTTCTTGATTATGTTTCAAACTACATGTCTAAATGTCCCACTTTCTTTTTATCCCACAAGGTCCATTATGTGGAAATCAAGGAAATTAGGGCAAAATTTTTTTGGGTTGACCTTAGTGAAAACAAATTATGATTAAACCCAAGCACTTAGAAACCTCTAAGGATATGATCCCTAGGGAAAGCAAGAGTACTTAGATTTGTCAAAGGATATTTGTTTTCTCCAAGGGGTTTGAAATTTGGAGCTCTTTGTGAATGTTTGATTTTATTTTTTTTGAGGACCAAGCAATGTATTTTTTATTTCCAAGCACATGTACAACCCTAGGATGAAGAGAAAATATTTTGTTGTGTTCCCACTTAGACGAATCCAACTGCGCATATTTTGTGTGGATGACTAGATGCTTGACCACGTAGGCTCCCCCTTATAGTGCACACACTTCTCGGGTCAGCCAAGCATCAGTACCCATGAATCTCCCATGGCATACTTTTCATCTCTACAACAAAACCGCATGTATAACAAGGCACGGCTTCAAAGGACATGACCTTTTGCACCAATAAATTAGATAAGGATTTGTCCTTCTACACAAGGGTTTTAATTCATAATTTTCATTCATGGAGATTGAACCATGCGGTGAGAGACCATTGCTACCCTTCTCGTTGGAGCCAACAGTGTGATATTGGCTTTTGTTCCAGTACCCACTTTTATATCCCGGCTGGAAATACACTTGTCCTTATTGTGTTACCGATTGGGTTGTTCCCTTGGGTGAGTACTTTTTCCCATAAGGCAGGCCCGCTAAGATAAAAAAAAGCGAGTAAACATATTCACAGCTTGATCAACCTCCATTTCGAAACAAAGGGAGAACACATGCAATAAGCCTACTCACACTCGCAAGATGTTTTGTTCAATTTTAAACCCAAACAAATGAAGTGTGGAGGTAATTATTTTGACAACTTAATATCACAAAAAGACTTTTGATTCTCAAGATCATCATGAGGCATGAGAGAAGTGCATACACCTTTTAGGTGATATTACTTTGTGAAAAGGATTAGAAAATATCAAATACACATTTTCATTTTAATCCTCAAAGCAAAAAATGAGTTCTTTTTAAAGCACCAACTTTGAAGTGTGAGAGTTTTCCTTGTTCAATTTTTAAACCTCAAACTAGATCTAGTAGATTGTTTCTAGTTTCTTTTTAAACTTTTACAAACTTTTTGAAAAATAAAGTTGTTTGTTCTTTTTAAAACCTAAAGAAAAATTAGTGTTTCTAAGGCATGAAAGTAAACAAATTCCTTTTAAAATAAAATTAAAGATCCTCTAAAAGTGTTAAACAACACTATAGTGTTGAAAAACACTTTGTGCATGATGAACATGATGCCATGATGAACCTCCTATTTTTCTTTCTCCCTTGTTCCAACCTACAAAAAATGACAAAAAAATAGAGAGGACAAAAACAACAAACAGGTCAATAGTTAAAAAATCTAAAAATTAAAAAGCATATGTTAATATTTGAAATCTGACTATTGTCAGTGGTGCAGTTAGCAGGTGTGGCATAGTTTGGAATAGATGCGGCACTATATAGCATCGCGTGTTTGACTGGGTGTGGCACTCTGCAGAAACAGAGCCGTGAGTGCGGAAGAGTTTTGCAAGCAGCGCAATTTGTAACTGAAATATGCGGCAAAGTTGGCCAAATTTGAATTTTTTTGAGGAGGAACGTGGGTGCAGCATAGTTTGGAAATAATGTAGTGCAATATAGCATCATGCCTACAAATGTGGCGCAATACAGAGCCACGGGATTGGGTGCAGCGAAGTTTGGAACTATGGATCCATGGTAGATTTCAAAAATTCAAAAATCAGGCGCAGGAAACAAATGCGACGGAGTTTGGAAAAGATGTGGTGCAATATAGCATCGTGCCTACAAATGCGGTGCAATATACAGCCGCAGACCTATAACCTGAAAAAAAAAATGGGAAAACCATAGAATTTTTTTTAAAACGTGATTAAAAATTATCCAAGCGCTCCTTCTAGTGCCAAAATGTGAGCCCCTAAACCTGCAATTGCACAAGAACAACAAACAAATCAAGATGTTAGATAAAATGTAAACAAGAATGAAAATTCCCCATAAAATCCATTTGCTAAAGCGCAAACTAAGAAAATGAAGAACAAACTAAACAAATGAAAGTAAAATCCTAATTAAGTGAGAAAACTAGTGATCCCATGGGGGAATTGGTGCCAATTGGAATGTTTTCTTGGCCCTTTTCCCAACTCCTAAATTGCAATGTTGATGATTGTAGATTGATCAAATCTCCATGATGAGATTTGAGCATAACCTAGCTATGAATTGTGAAAATGATGAAATATGGAATGATGTGCACAAAATTGGCTCTTAATGTCAAGAGAGTAACTTTGCATTAAATTATGGATGTTGCATGAGAAGAGAAGCCTACAATTTATAGATTTGAATTTAAAAGAGAAAGCAAGATTTGGGCAATGTGGGACTAAATTTCACCCAATGGTTGAATGCAACTTGTCACCATGTGAATGGTTGATGGTTGTGCATATTTTGGCCAAAGTGACAATAAATGCAATTAGGTAAAATTTGAAATTGAGAAAATGACATGTGAGAGGGAAAAAGGAATGAAATAAATGCCACTTGGCTCAATGCACAAGGACATGTAAGAGGAGTGAATGCTTTGTTGGAAGTACTCATCAACTTGGACTTTTTGAATTCAAACTTGAGGGAATATTCCCTTTTTATGCCATGTGAGGGAAAATAGAGATTTAATAAATGAATTAAATCTATTTTCATGTGCAAGTTGCATTCTCTAGAGGATTTTAGTGATGAGGATTAACTTAATCAAGATTTTGATTAATTTAATGAGAGATTAGTTGATTTGAAAATTTTAACTTAAATTGATGAATTGATTTAAATCAGATTTGAGAGGAAATGATTAATTAAATAAATGATTTTGATTTATTTAACTAAGTGGGAAAATGTTAGATTAAATCAAATAAGGTTTAATTTACTTTATTTAGTAAGAGAACTTTTAGAGATTTTAATCAAATAAAATGATTTATTTAATTAAACAAAGACATAAAGTTAATTAAATTAAATTGATTTATTTAATCACTGGAGGGGAAAGACTTAATCAAATAAATAATGATTTATTAAATTAAGAGACAGAATATGACAAAATGCTGAGAGTATGATTTAGGAGAAAATGTTGTTAGTAATCAAGATCAAGTGTGCTGAACCGAATTTGTACATTTTCCATGTCTACACAACCCAAACACACGCTTCATAAGGACCCAAATAGATCCAACACAATTCATCAACTTCAAAGGTAGTTTTCAACACAAGGTCGACCAAACTAGTGTAAAACACATAGAACCATTAATCACGAGTCTTACAAATACCAAAATTATCTTCAATGGAATAAAAAAAACTCAACTCTAGAACTACAAGTCGTAGGAATTTACCAAAGAGAAATCTAGACCAACAACATTTCTCCCAAACCTCAACCAGAAATATAGAAAACCATAGTTCACAAATGGTGAACATAACTTGCACTGTACAATGAATCAACAACTAAAAAATTGAATATAACATCTTCTAACAACCATGATCAACATATCTAAAGTGTATAAACACATGGGGAAATCCTAGAGAAAAACCCGGACCAATGACTAAACACCTGCAATCTTTATTCAATACAATTTTCTCAATGTCCTCCACATATATAGTCAATAGCAAACAGTTGATAACAAATTGACCAGTTGACATCAATGGAAACTCATTCATTCTTTCCATTCTTCTAACAATCTCCCCCTTTTTCATTTTTGGCAACACATGATGTGAAAAACCATCAAAGACACCATAGTAGCTCTAAATACACTTCCCAAGATTTTTCTTTCCATCCCCCTTAGTAATAATCTTTTATATTCTTCCTCTTTTCTCTTTCACACTTTCTTCCTCTCCTCTTTTTGTTTGTTTTTTCTCTTTTTTTTCATATTTTTTCTCTCCTCTTTTTCACATGCTTCCTCTCCCCCTTTCACATCAATGGGAAAGGAAAAAGATATTTTACATTTATTTCCCCTTTGACATTAAAAAAGAATACTCACAATGACAACACTCGACACTACCTACTCCCCTTGAGAGGTAGCCACCAAAACATCAATCCAAAAGAAAGATAGATTCATAGATCCACTAGACTGATGCATCTCCATATGCATCCAGTTCAAGAAAGGAGGGGAAATGATCCCTAACTTATCTCGGAGATACTCAAAAGTATCTTTAGGAAGAGCCTTCATGAATATATCAGCAATTTGATCCTTTGTCAAAACATATTCAAGTTTTACTTCATTCTCCATGACCTTCTCTCTCAAGAAATGATACCTAATAGAGATATGTTTTTTCCTTGAGTGCATCACTAGATTCTTTGAATTGTTAATTACACTTGTGTTATCAAAAAAGATAGAAATAGGATCGTCATACACCATTGTGACATCTTTCAATGTCTATTTCATCCATAGAACTTGTGTACAACAAGATGCAGCAACAATATACTCAGCTTCAACATTAGACAAGGAGATTGAATCTTATTTTTCACTCAACCATGCCACCAATCTGCAACCAAGAAATAATGCATGACCACGTGCACTCTCTTTTTCATCTACACATCTATCCCAATCTGCATCTGTATAGGAACTTAGTGTAAATTCAATTTCTCTAGGATGCCATAATCCATAATTTGGAGTGCCATTCGAATATTTGATAATTCTTTTAATAGTAGAAACATGTGTTTCGTTAGGATCTTCTTGAAATCTAGACACAAGACAAACATCATGCATAATATTTGATCTAGTAGAAATCAAATGCAATAGTCCACCTATCATAGATCTATACTTACTCTAATCAGGCTTAGGTGAATCATCATCTTTACCAAGTTTGCAACCAGTCACCATAGGAGTACATATCAATTTGGAACCATCCATCTCAAACTTCTTCAACATCTCTTTCACATACTTAGACTATGAAATAAAAAATCATTTCTCTATTTGATTGATCTATAAGACAAGAAATAAATTCATCTCTCCAAACATATACATTTCAAATTCCTTTTGCATCTCTTCCACAAACATCTTGCACATATTTTCATTTCCTCCAAAATTAATGTCATCAACATATACAACTACAATCAAGATTTTTTCATTTTCAATATTAAATACTGATTACTATCTATCATAACTTTGTTGAAACCTTGTTGAATCAAATACTTGTCTAACCTCACATACCTAGCTCTAGGATCTTGCTTCAATCCATATAAGTATTTCTTCAATTTGCACACCATATCTGGTTGATCTAACAATTGAAATCCTTTCAGTTGTTCCATGTAGACCTCTTTTTCTATCTCACCATTAAAAAATGTTGACTTGAAATCCATCTGATAGACTTTGAAGTCTTTATGAGAAGCAATTTCTAAGAACATCCTTATAGCTTCCATTCTTTCTATTAGAGAAAAATGTTCCTGAAAATATATTCCTTCTACTTGTGAGTGACCTTTACACACAAGCCTTCCTTTGTTTCTAACCACTTCTCTATTCTTATTCATCTTATTTATGAATACCCACTTTGATCCAATGATTTTTTTATCTATCGATTTTGGAACCAATTCCCAAGTTTCATTCTTCTCAATATACATAATTTATTATTTCATGGATTCCATCCAATGTTCATCTTTACATGCTCAACTTATAGTCTTCAATTCAATCTCAAAAAATAAACAAAGATTTATTTCAATAGAATCTTTGCTTCTAGTCAATACTCATTTAGTCTTATCTCCAATAATTTTAATTTCTAAATGATTCTTCTGTACATATCTAGGTGTCTTAGGTGACATCACCGGAGCTTCTTCTTCTCTTTCATTTTATTCATACTGCTTCTCTTACTCACCCTTTTCCTATTCCTCCACAATATCTTCTATTCTTACACAATCAAGTTCATCAGATACATATCCATCAATGTCAATTAAATTTTTCATTGCTTCATCAACCTTGACATTTGCACTCTACAATCTTTCTCAGTCTTTTATTGAAGCATATGAATTATTTTATTTTAGTAGAATATCCAAGAAAAATGTCTTCATCACTTCTTGCATCAAACTTTCCCAAAGCTTCTTCATCTCTTTTAATATAACATCTCCTTCTAAATACCTTGAAATACTTGACAGTAGGAATTCTTCCATGCCATAGCTCATAGGGTGTATTTGTACTATTTTCTCTTGCTTGAACTCAATTGAATACATAAACAATAATATGAATTGATAATTTCCAATAAAATTCTAGTAAACCAACCTCAATAATCGTTCATCTAGTGGCCTCTTGAACTTTTCTATTTTTTCTTTCAACAACTCCATTCTGTTGAGTATTTCTCAGAGAAGATAATTGTATCTTTATTCCATTCACTTCACAAAACATATTAAACCCATGGGAGGTGAATTATCCACCTCTGTTATACCTTAAGAATTTTATCCTCAAATTCACTTCATTTTCAACCATAGCTTTGAATATCTTGAATCTATCTAATGCATCTAATTTCTCTCTAATAAATGCAACCCATGTATTTATAGAATAATCATCAATAAAAATCATAAAGTACCTTTCACCTTGTAGAATTCTTACTCTTGTAGGACCACAAAGATCTGTATGAATTAAATCCAGTAGTCCAATAGTAGAGTATTCCTTTGATCTGTAATGACTTCTTGCTTACTTTCCAAACTCACAATTTCTACAAATAGCATTGACAAGATTTGTAATCCTTGGTAAATCTCTCACTGAATAAACTACACTAATCATTGCCAAGTTATCAAAATTCATGTGACACATTCTCTAATACCATAACCAACTATCATTAATTTGAGTCATAAAGCATCATCCATCTGAACCCTTAAGTTGATAGATATTTCTTTTAGATTTATTTCCTACAACAATCAATGTTCTAGATCCTTTCCAGATTTCACATCTCTCATCCTTAAAAACACGACCATATCCCTTACTGCCCATCTTTCCAACACTCAAAATATTATGCCTTAAACCCTTAATATAGTAGACATAATTAGTATAATGCTTGCCATCAAAACTTGTTGAACCTATCCCACAAATTTTAGCACCAGTATCATCTCTAAACATAACCAAGCCTTCATCATATTTTTCAAATTTAAAAATCTTACTATTATCACCAATGATGTGATGTGAACAACCAATTTCAACTACCCAATATTTATTTTCTTTTTGAGCATGTAGGGAAGAGATAACAATGTTGGACTCAAGGCAACACTGAGAGGGGGGGTGAATCAGTGTTCAATAATATTTAACAATTCTATCCATTCTAAACATGAAATCATCTCATCGTACAATTATATTAAAGATGTATGCATTAAAGAAGAACATCCACATTATGACACATAGAATTTTTGTGTGGAAACCCTGTTAGGGGAAAAAGCATGGTGGAGATTAATCCATAATTTGAGTACTCAAAGTATAATGTTCATAAAAGGCATTCAAGCATACTACCTAGAGCTCACTGCTCAAAGATAAAGGCTTACTTCCTACAAAATTTAGATTAAGACTATCTAAAGAGTTGAACTAAGATAATAGCATCTAACTATGCCAGGAATAGTTTTGGTGAGGCTCATAAACTTGATTCTGGATATACTATCGAATTTTGCACTTTGCTTTGTTCTACTCTACTCTTTTCTAACCTTCGCATCAATTTGCACTATTGCACTATACAATTTTTCACTTCTTGCACACACACATAATTTTTTTCACATCACCTTGTACTTTTCACACTATAATGACAAAGACCAAACTCATATATATATATATGTGATCAAGGATTTTCTCATCTAACAGTCAGCTTCATAAGGTATTAAGATATTGTAACTTGTCAGCTAGATCTACCACAAAATCTTTATGTGCATCCTCCAAATTTAGTTAAGAGAAAGACAGGACCCAAATAAAACTTATTTGAGCATGGAAACTTCTAATTAATTTTATCTCATACATCCATAGATTTCAATTTTGTCGGGTTGGCCTTTTAGCATAGATAATTAACAAATTATTTCGTCAATCCTTTGATCACATACCAGAGAGTATGCACCAAAATAGTTCTTTACCAAGGTGCCAAGAACATCAAAAGACCTTTCATGGAGATCCATAACTCGAGATACGTAACTGGTGAGATGACTAGATCACCTTTTAAGCCTTAAACCGAATCTTCTGTGCTTTACCCTGTTATGTCGGTAGGAGCCAAAATAGTGTTGCTCATTCAGATACAAGACTTGAGTTACCAGACTTGGGTTTCCATCAATGACAACACCTAAAATTCAAACTCCTTAGAAATATTCCAACAATCTCCCCCTTTGGCATTGATGGCAACACTTAGTGAGAAACATTTTACTCCACTTTCTCCCCCTTAGATATTTTTTCACTGCACTCTCTCCCCCTTTGAAATCAATGAAAAAGTCGAGATGCCATATGCCAAAAAAGCCAAAACATGTGCTCAAAAACTTCAAAAATTTTACTGCATATATGCCAACAATTTTCTTCTTTTAGACAAAAATTTAAAAAACCTAAACACCATTATACCTGCTATCCTTAGAAGATTATCTTATTATTTTTCTTCACTTCCAGGAGAAAATTCTTACAACTATCAATTGAAATTCCAATATTGATAATAAAGCTATTATTTTCAGATGTTTTGTTGATAATCTCGATGAGAGATTCAGGGATAGTGATTGCTTCCTCCGGTTTTTCACCATTTTGTAGAGTTTGCACCAGCTGCTCCAACCTACATTCAACTAAGTCTTTTACCTTCCAAAAGGTGTCCACAAGAAAATTCTTGGACAATTGAATTTTTTTTTGTGCTGACTTTAACTCTTGGATTCTCCTTCTGATAGTTCCATCCGGATCTTGAGACATATTGAATCTTTTACCAATTTCATTCAATTTTGTCTCAATATTATCCAATTTATCCTTGTAATTGTTGATTGCATGAGACCAAAAGACACAATAGTTGTAGATATTTGAGGCTGAGTCAATACAGTTCCTTAATTCATTCATTTTTTTTTAAGCTTTGCAAGAGAGATTTTGAATTTATCTGTTAGGTGAGAGATAATTTCACCTTCTTCTTTGCCTTTGTCTTCAGATCCCACAGATTCCCTACTACACTCAATCATTTCTTTAGGTAGGATATCTTTAAGAATTCCCAATCTTAACTTGCAATTCTTAATATGGGCATTCAAAACTTCCAGAATTAAGTCCTAATCATAAGAAGGACTGGTTGACCATAATCTTGCAATATTTTGCATACCACCTATGCTTTGAATAAGTTGTTGAAGTTTTTATTTTGATAGATCTTCCTCTTCTTCACTCCCTTTTTCAATACCAGAATCATTTTTTGGTTGATTCTTAGGTTATTCGTCTCACTCTTTATCCAGAATGTCCACAACTTCCTTTTCTTTTCCTTTTTCTTCAATATTGGGAACTTTACTTTCCGAAGGATTGTATTCAACAATTTCTTGACCTCCCTTTTTCACTCTGACATTGCTACCAGAAGAGGAACCAATTTCCATTATCCTTACCAGAGAGGAAATGACTGATCCACATTTCGCAAGTATATTTTTACAAAAACTTTCAAATTCCAAATCCCAACTAGACAGACTCTTAGAATAAGAGTAGATTTGAGTGCATACCGATTTGTCTAATGTCCATGTTACATTGTTGGTTTTTGGAAACAAATTCATAAAATACATAGCCAGACATATAATTAGAGAACCAAGCCTGAATGGATACCCTATCTCCTTTGACAGTTGAACATTTTCAAACATTTGATCTTTTATTAATCCACATAGGTCAAAGTCATGACTTCAATTGTCATCTTGTGAGCAATGTATATTGTGCTAGCCAATGTGGCTCCTTCCCAATTTTGGTATAATATTTTATAATCTATACCATGTGCAATGTACTTTGTGATGGGATTCTTGATTGTTTCAATTATTAGAGCTCTTTGATCTTTGATTACACCGGTTAGGGTTTTGATCTCTTTGTTCCAAATAGATTTCTTCTTAGGAACTTTGCCAACTTTACAAAATCCAGTTAATCTCTCAATTATCTCCTTTGAAATTGAGTAGGGTTTTTCCAAAGTTAACACATCATCATGCAATCTATTTAACAATAATTTTATAAGTTTTGCATCTGCGAAATACGGAAACTCACTCCACATATCCAGATTTCTATGTTTGGTTTTGATTAATTGTTTCAATTCATCAAGAAGTAGTTGGTTTCTCATAGATATGATTTTTGCACTATTATACTCATCCAATGTGATCAATCCTTTTATTTGCTCCATTCTTTCCATGTTTTAGGGTTTGCAACTATACACCAAATTTATATGAAGAATTCGATAGTAATTTGAAGTACCTAATAAATTTACTGATGAATTTTCTTTTGTTGCTTCAAAATCTACTTGAAGAGTGCTCTTCATCTTCTCCTTGATAAAGAAACATGAAAAGTGATGGCTCGGTCTTGACTTGTATAGTTCACACATGTGCAATAAATGAATTTTCCCTAAGCTTATGCAATACTCTATTTTCTCCGATTACTACAGAAAAATCTTTCGCGGACCAAAATATTTGTTGAATTGCCTTTGCTAAGTTTATCCAAAACTTTTGTACATAGAGAGTACATCTTCTTGACTATTTTCTACATTTTGGTACTATTGGTGTTTAAAATCCACATAGAGATTGTAGATCTCTAAGTGGTAGCCAACCCCTATCAAGGAATACTACAATCCCTAGTGGCCAACTAATGAGAGTCAGTTAAGGACTGACTTCTCCTACACTTTTGGCTCTGTAGGACCAAGGTGGGTAAACCTAAATGTGTTCATAAGAATGCCCCAAGAATGGTAAGAACACTTCCCACATACAGATCACAACTTCTACACGCTTAGAGGGATAGTCATCATTTCATGGTATTGGTAGACCAAACAATGATTACCAGTGCCAAAGAGCAACAGAATTGACCCACTTATTACAATGAAATACCTCTTGGAGGAGGTCTAGGTTTTAATCAAATGTTTTATGTTTAATATTTTGGATTTCCATGCTTAAAGCCTATAGTCATAAACTAACAGAAGGATATAAACATTGTTCAATGTCTCATCCCCTAGGCAACGGAGTCATACAGAATAAAATCCCGATACGATTAACCTATCTTCATATAGCATTACTATCATCAGATATTTCAGTAAATTAAAATAGTGCTTCTTAGCTAATCTCGTGGATATACAATCATGAACATGTAATTTAACCTTTCAAGCATTCTATTAACCCATTAAGTTAACACAAGAAAACAAATCACACTTTCAATTAAACATTGAAACTAAACAGATAAACCCTTGATAAACCCATTCATAATCCATGGCACGCACAGGAGAGAAAACTATCTTAATTTTATAGATTTCTTTCGATATCAGTAATTTAAAAGTATATCATACTAATCTGTATATAGATCCCCACCTGGGTTGATATCCTAAACAAAATTTTCATAATACTTCAACTATAAGATGGACTATACAAACTTGAAAGCTTCAGACCCAAAAATCTTGACCCTACAATGAGCTGTGAAATCTCCTTTATATATTAGGAGAGAAAAAAGCATTAGGCTACATTGTCGATACAAAATTAAATGTCAACTCAAAATGAAATTCAAATTTACATTCCTTATCATTAGATGACATCATGCATGATTGAAGGAAACAAAAATGGTTATGAAATAACCAGTTGGAGAACAAAAATTTCCATTCAATGCACGTGCATGTCGACGTCCACACGATGAATCAATAGGAGAAAACATGCCCAACGATCACACAGCCGATAACCATCAAGAAAACACACAGCCCCGATACAAGTGACTACTTCGATTCCATGCCTATGACAGCGACAAAACTACCTCTCCCTTATCATCCTTCCGAGCATCACCCTTAATAGTTGGATCCGGTGCCTGTATAGTTATAGGTTCAATTGCCAGAACATCCTCATCAACTCCCAAGAGTTTAGTTAAACTAGCCAAGTAGCACCTATAGTTCAAGTCAATATCAGATTCATCTAAATCTGATATGATTATCGGGGATGAAAAGTGCACTGGCTTCTTTCCAATGTTTCTTGTGGCACTCTCGGGTGATATGAGCGTAACAAGCTCCATCCTAGCTAGCAATCCATGGGATCCCAACCTCGCACTCCTGTGCTTATTTGATGTTTCCATGAAAGCAACAAATCTCTACAACGCACCAGAGAAAAAACCTTCTGTACATAGATACGAGAAGATGCAATGCTGATTGCATACCACTCATTTAGCATTTATAGAGTAGCCTAGCATGTAGGGTACGATTAATTGAAGGCAATACAAGCATTCAAACAATTAGTGACCTAGATAACCATGAATACTTCCAGTAGGGTGGCACTATTCTCATGCTAGAAAAAATTTCAGGACGAGATCCTCTGGAGAAGGAAAATCCATGTCATTAAATGACACGAGCAACAACCAAGCAACGTATGCCACGCGGAAAACATGCACACCCCCTTTCTGAAGTTTAACCACTGATTCAGAACATACCTAATAGAATGGAGGGTTGAGATCAAGTTAATAAGTGTTGACGATCCACCTCAGCACTTGGGAAGAGGCATCCATTCAAAACCCTCAAAGACAGGAGGTTCGAACAATACAATGGGACCCACATAGTCCTGCTTGCAGGAAAAAAGAAGCCACGTGCCATGTCCTCACAGTCCTTGCAATACTCTCCTAGATATTTACTCTGCTCGTGCGATGTGTGCGAGAAACCATAATTAACCCTATAATTAATGGCCATCAGTAGTGAAAAGACAGCCCCATGTCATATCCAACACCTTGGGAAGAAAACCCACTCATCCGTTCATGCCAGATGGTGACATCTCATGAGCCTTGCACCATTTTGGTGACGTCAGTAGGGAAACCCGCAAGGTCGACAAGAAATGGCCAAGATCCACCCCTACGATCGGACGGTCCATTAGACTTTAGATAGAACATTGAAGTGGGGGCCCGCATAGAAATTCCCGGTAGTGTAAAACATAAGCCATCTTTATAAAGAGGACTGGCAGAATAGGTAAAATGGGGCTGGTAAAACACGACCTGAGAGGGATAAAACCTCACCTAAGTAATCAACTATCCCCCATAATAAGTCACTGCTAGAACATAATAAGAGGGTTTACAAGAGTTGATAATTTCAAAGTTACAATGGGTAACTTCAAAACCCTAATACCTCTGTCCTCATCACTGAAAATAAAAAGCTCCACTAGTGGCTCCGACTAGGGATGTATGCCCCCTGTGGGCATAGCAAGAATCTAGAATCTCTGGTTTTGCAGACCAGATTACTAAATTACACAAGCCTTTCAACAGATATATTGCCTTGTTCTATCAACTGAACCTGTGTATACAAACATGGTAGCCCCAGGCCACCCAACAAGATAAATCAAGGCTTACCTCTATCGAAAATAAAATTTTCCATTTCCTGATAGAAAAAGAACTTTCAACATTCACCCTTTGATGTTTTGAAGTGCATGGGATAACCAATACTTTTGTGAGTATAGTGGAGGCTATCCCCATTCAGCTCCTATATTAATTTAATCAATGTTCTACCCGACCAATTTAAGAGCAAAATATAACCATGATAATATATTACCTTATCCTGCTCTTGGTCATATTTAATAAGGTGCTGGCTCATCTGTTCCAGGAAATGAAAACTCTC
Organism: Sequoiadendron giganteum; assembly: GCA_007115665.2. NCBI lineage: Eukaryota > Viridiplantae > Streptophyta > Pinopsida > Cupressales > Cupressaceae > Sequoiadendron > Sequoiadendron giganteum. Next base: position 169,790,740 of record CM021103.1, on the reverse strand, counting down.
ATAACTTACCTGATCTGCAACATTATCCATTATGTTAGCCTCGGTTTGCATATTGAACTAAAAGTTGTCATATAGAACAGTATGCAAAGTACCCTCATTTCCATTAGCTAACCAAAACGATACATAGCTTGAGGAAATTTTCTCCTGGCACATCCTGTCTTGTACCTCTTCATTCATCTCAATATAAAAACCCTTAGAGATAGGTTTAAAAAAATCAACTTCACTTTGATCCAAAAGGATAGAGCAATACGTACTGGCTTTATTGTACTCAGCACTATCTGTTGAATATATTGATCCATAAGTGAATAATTCAGCACAGTCTAAAAACCCCTTACTGACTATATCAATGCTAGAGGGCATTAACACCTCCATTTCTACTTCACATAGATAATCAGGGAAATCCATAATACCAATGTGTTCAGCACTATCATGGCTACCTCCAATTGTACCCTTTTGATCACATACATCAATGTCCATGGATTGCTCAACATTCATCTAGCTTCCCTGTTCCACTGTTAATATATCTGGGGTGCACTCCAAATAGACATCATTTGATAATTGTTCCCTCAATTGGGAACCAACATGGGGCTCTTCATCCCCACCTAACTCTGGTAAAAATAATATTTTTGCTGCATTCTCAGTACTGCAATTATTACCTCTAAAATCATGATCATTAGCTTGCAACAAAATCTCAGTAACATTAGAATCATAGTTAGGATTAGGAAACACAATAGGTGTCTCATACAACCGTATATCATCTTGCCTCTTAACTTTTTCATTACTCATGCAAACATCTTGTAATGAATGAACACCACCTTTATCTTCTATACATGTATTCCTGGCCGACTCTTCAATCTCTATCCATTGAATCACCTAAGCCAAATTAGCAGGTTTCAATTCCTCTGGCAAGGAACTCAATCCAGATTCATATAGTTCACAAAATAAATCAATGCATTCATAATCATTGGGTCTTTGCTCTATGGGAATTTGTATTAAGATTTCCAAAAATCTCAAAAAAAACTCATATGATTATTCCTTCTCTTGCCTTCTCATATCATATAGTTCTAATACACAAAAAACCTAATCCTCTTCACTCAAATCAAAGTAGGTTTCAACTTGGACCTCATTATCATCAAACTGCATTTCTGGGCTTATAACACTTTTAGCATGAATTTTATCATCAATTCTTTGAACAACCGTCTCAGATATTATACTAGCATTGGTTAGGCATGGATAACCAATACCTCTAGTTGGACATCTCTTCATCATTGAATATTTCATATTATTTTCTATTTCCATAGCTAGCTGGTATGCTTGAGGTAGAGAAGTAGGTTCTTTGTCCCTTAATAGAAAACTCATTTTCTTGTTGAAAGCACCAAGATACACAACCAAGCTTTTAGCCTCATTTGGTCTTAATTCTCTAGGGATTTCCCTTAAAGCTCTTGATAACTTGAGATTAAAATATAGGACTAGCTCCTTTTCTTGTATGTGAATTCCCATAAATCCTTTTCTCAATGTGTTGGGATTGATCCTTTCACTGAATTGTTCCATAAAAGTGATCACCAACTGATTCCATGAATTAACAGAACAGGCAGGTAGATAAGAAAACCAATCCCTAGCATCACCTTTTAAGGATTGCACAAATAATTTCATGATCACATCCTCATGATCAATTTCATAATCACCCATTACATCTACAAAATGTTGTAAATGCTTAGAAGCCGATTCTACAAATTTCCCTGTATATTGAGGTAAATACTTCCTAATTTTACTAGGAATTGAATTAGGGTAATTGCAGATAGCATCAAACATAAAAGGCATATACCTTTGAGTTACAAAACTCCCCAAAGGACTTAACACAACTTGCTTTTCTGACATATTTATGTTAGACATTACATGTGACAGACTATTCAGTAGCATATACTTATTAGATAGATCACTTGTTAGCTCAACCAAGAGTTTATTAATGATTGACAAAAGTATCACTTACTTTCCCAGATTTTATGCAATGCAAATGTGTTTCATAATCCTTTTACATATTATATTACTGGAGGTATGGTAAAACAAATCCTTGTTCCCTTGTATATGCTTGACATATAAATTTGGAACCATTTTTATCTTAATCAAAACACCCATTATCATTAAAAGTAGTGAACTATTTTAGTTTTGGTGAAATACCTGGTAGTTGTTTGCAACATATATCAACCTCTTTTCCAGACTGTAAATAGCACAAATCTGGAACTATTCCTTCATTTATTCACTGGTTCTTCAGTCGGAGTCGCCACCTCCTTTCAGAGGACAATATTTTAAAGAATTTTGAGAGCTTGTTTTCTAGACTGTAAATTATGGGTTTCATTACCCATTACAAAGTCACACCATATCATCAGTAATATCTCTCATAGTCATAGCCCGTTCCCTATGGTTCTTTAGTCTTCTTCCTCACTCTTTTTCTTTAAATTTCTCAGAAGTTCTCCCCAAATGAAACCATCCTTCAATGAATAACTCTAGAACTCCTGAATCTGTTGTTTATAGGACATCATAGACCACAAGATTACCAGGATTATTTTGAACTACCTCCTTTTGCTTGGTTTGAAAACATTCACTATGTAGATTCAAAATAGCATATCTTTTAATATGACTCTATCACAGCACCGTCTACAACCAAAATGTTTGAGTTGATCCCCAACAGAGTTGCCATTTTGTTGGTGACTCGGATGGGAAAATAGTTTAATAATGTGAAACCTTTGGTTATAGAAATAATTCAATACTTTAATGACCCTATAATAGCACCGTCTGCAACCAAAAATTTTGAGTTCATCCCCAGCAGAGTACCACAGATTACAAAATTGTTAAGGTTCACTTCAACACTTTCTTCTCCAGGGTTGAGATCCTTCAAACTTGAACAAATTCGGAATGACAAATAATTTGACTTTATGCACTGACTCTTAAGGCTAGATTCTGTAATAAGAATTTTCTTCAATAGTTCCCCAGTAGAGTCGCCATTTTGTTGGTGTTTAAAATCCACATAGAGACTGTAGATCTCTAAGAGGTAGCCAACCCCTATCAAGGATTACTACAATCACTAGTGGCCAACTAACGAGAGTCAGTTAAGGACTGACTTCTCCTACACTTTTGGCTCTGTAGGACCAAGGTGGGTAAACCTAAATGTGTTCATAAGAATGCCCCATGAATGGTAAGAACACTTCCCACATACAGATCAAAACTCCTACACGCTCAGAGGGATAGTCATCATTTCACGGTATTGGCAGACTAGAGAATGATTACCAGTGCTAAAGAGCAACAAAATTGACCCACTTATTACAAGGAAATACCTTTCGGAGGAGGTCAAGGTTTTAATCAAATGTTTTATGCTCAGTATCTTGGATTTCCATGTTTAAAGCCTACAGTCATAAACTAACAGAAGGATATAAACATTGTTTGGTGTCTCATCCCCTGGGCAACGGAGTCATACAGAATAAAATACTGATACGATTAACCTATCTTCATATAGCATTACTATCATCAGATATTTCAATAAATTAAAACAGTGTTTCTTAGCTAATCCTGTGGATATACAATCATGAACATGTAATTTAACCTTTCAAGCATTTGATTAACTCGTTAAGTTAATGCAAGAAAACAAATCACACTTTCAATTAAACATTGAAACTAAACAGATAAACCCTTGATAAACCCATTCATAATCCATGGCACACACACAAGAGAGTAAACTATCTTAATTTTATAGATTTCTTTCGATATCAGTAATTTAAAAGTATATCATACTAATCTATATACAGATCCCCACTTGGGTTAATATCCTGAACAAAATTTTCATAATACTTCAACTATAAGATGGACTGTGCAAACTTCAAAGCTTCAGAGCCAAAAATCTTGACCCTACAATGAGCTGTGAAATCTCTTTTATATATCAGGAGAGCAACAAGCATTAGGCTACATTGTCGATACAAAATTGAATGTCAACTCAAAATGAAATTCAAATTTACATTCCTTATCATTAGATGACATCATGCATGATTGAAGGAATCAAAAATGGTTATGAAATAACCAGTCAGAGAACAAAAAATTGTGTACAATGCACGCGCACGTCGACGTCCACACAATGAATCAATAGGAGAAAAAATGCCCAATGAACACACAGTCGGTAACCATCAAGAAAACACATGGCCCTGGTACAGGTGACCACTTTGAGCCCATGCCTATGACAACGACAGAACTACCTCTCCCTTACCAGCCTTGTGAGCATCACCCTTAATAGCTAGATCTAGTGCCCATGCAGTTATAGGTTCAATTGTTGGAACCTCCTCATCAACTCCCAAGAGTTTAGTTAAACTAGCCAAGTAGCACCTATAGTTCGAGTCAATACCAAATTCATCTGAATCTGATATGATTATCAGGGATGAAAAGTGCATTGCCTTCTTTCCAGTGTTTCTTGTGACACTCTCGGGTGATATGGGCATAACAAGCTCCATCCTGGCTGGCAACCCATGGGATCCCAACCTCGCACTCCTGCGCTTATTTGATGTATCCATGAAAGCAATAGAGCTCTGCAACGCAAAGGAGAAAAAACCTTCCTATACACAGATACGAGAAGATGCAATGTTGATTACATACCACTCATTTAGCATTTATAGAGCAGCCCAGCATGCAGGGTATGATTAATTGAAGGCAATACAAGCATTCGAACAATTAGTGACCCAGATAACCATGAATACTCCCAGTAGGATGGCAATGTTCACATGCTAGAGAAAATTTCAGGAGGAGATTCTCTGGAGAAGGAAAATTTGTGGCATTAAATGACACGAGCAATAGCCAAGCAACGTATGCCATGTGGAAAACTCGCACACCCCCTTTTGTAAGTTTGACCACTGATTCAGAACATACCTAATAGAATGGAGGGTTGAGATTAATTTAATAAGTGTTGATGATCCACCTTAGCACTTGGGAAGAGGCATCCAATCAAAACCCTCGAAGACAGGAGATTCAAACAATACAATGGGACCCACATAGTCTTGCTTGCAGGAAAAAAGAAGCCAGGTACCATGTCTTCGCAGTCCTCACAGTACTCTCCTTGGTATTTACTTTGCTCGTGTGAGGTGTGCAAGAAACCATAATTAACCTTGTAATTAATGGCCGTCAGTAGTGAAAAGACGGCCCCACATCATATCCAACACCTTGGGAAGAAAACCCACTCATTCGTTCACGCCAGACGGTGACATCTTGCGAGCCTCACACCATTTTGGTGACATCAACAAGGAAACCCGCGAGGTCGGCTAGAAACGGCCAAGATCCACCCCTGCGATCGGATGGTCCATTAGACTTTAGATAGAACATTAAAATGGGGGCCCGCATAGAAATCCCTGGTGGTGTAAAACATAAGCCATCTTTATAAAAAGGACCGGTAGAACAGGTAAAATGGGGCTAGTAAAGCATGACCTGAGAGGGATAAAACCTCACTTAAGTAACCGGTTTCCCCCCATAATAAGTCACTACTAGAACATAACAAGAGGGTTTACAAGAGTTGATAATTTTGAAGTTACGATGGGTAACTTCAAAACCCTAATACCTCCATCCTCATCACTTAAAATAAAAAGCTCCACCATGTACCATCTATAGATAGGGGAGGAAATATTTTCTTGTAAAGCTCCCCCTACGCCTATGGCCTCAAATCAATAAACGAAAAAATTACCGGAAGTAGGTTCTGGTGCAGAGCCATTTCCATCATCATAATCCCTTTTCTTTACCCATGTCTTCTTCATCTGATATCTGATATCATTTGTAGTTATTTTTTCTTTTCCTTTACCATTTTTGTCTATATTTTTGTTTTTGTTTACTGAACCTCTTTTATCTGTGTTCTTATTCCAGCAAAATCTAGCAACATGACCATACTTGTTTCAGTTGTAGCACATGATGTTCCTTTGTCCAATCCATTGACTTCTCCTCATCATGCACTGATTAGCAATATGTCAAAACTTCCCACATGCATAACATTCAACCTTTCTTCTTGTCATATTTCTGCATTCAATTGATTTATGACCATGCTTTTTACATTTGTAACACTGACCAAAAAATGATGAATCTTTTGAACTTAAATTACTTCTACACTGAGAAACCATATGACTGAACTTATTACAAGCAAATCAATACCCATTAAATCTTTGTGCATTAGGTTGTCTTACCGGATGCCTTCTATTTTTTTTCTGTCTCAATTTATTTTGTCCTGCTCTAGAACTTTCTCCCTTTTCATATCCAAGACCTATCTTATCATTTCCATCATTTTTTGCTTGAGTCAATTCATCAAGTTTTACTGAACTGAGTTTGAAATTTATATTGAATTCATTTGCAATGACCAGATCATTCCTAAGAATAGCAATATGCTTACCAAATTCTTCTTCATTGTTTCAGGTTCTTTGAAGTTCACTTTCCAACTAAATGAATTCCAATTTTATTCTACTACATTCATTGGATTTCTCTTTCAGAGTCTGAGCAATATTTTCCTCATTCTTCTTTCTTTCTTCAAGATCTTTAGTCATCTTCATTGTCATAGATTCCATATCATGCTTTAGGTTTGCATTGTCTCTAGCGATATTTTCACATTCTTCAATTATTTCCTTCAAGGCTTGGTTTAATTGAGCATCATCCATATTTTCACTTTCTTTATGTTGTATCTAATCACAGAGATCTTTCCTTTTCACCTTGGATTTCACTATTTGATTCTTCAATGATTTGATGAATTCCTCAATATCTCTAAGATTTTCTATCAATTCTTGAATTTCTGCTTTAGATTGATCAAGGTCATCAAGAGCTACCATAAGTTGTTGTTGAAGACTACCAGAGTCCATTACATTCCAAGATCTACCTCAAGTTTTTAGACTTATTCTTCTGGAGGAATAAGATCTGATACTAATTTTTGGACTCAAGGCAACACTGAGAGGGGGGGTGAATTAGTACTCAATAAGATTTAACAATTATATCCATTCTAAACATGAAAGAATCTCATCATAGCATTATATGAAAGATGTATGCATGAAAGAAGAACATCCACATTATGACACATAGAATTTTTGCATGGAAACCCTATTAGGGGAAAAACCATGGTGGAGATTAATCCACAATTTGAGTACTCAAAGTATAATGTTCATAAAAGGAATGCACTTGCATTTAGGCACACTACCTAGAGCTCACTGCTCAAAGATAAAGGCTTACTACCTACAAAATTTAAATTAAGACCATCTGGACTGGTGAACTAAGATAATAGCATCTAACTATTCTAGGAGATAGTTTCGGTGAGGCTCATAAACTTGATTTTGGATATGCTATCCAATTCTACACTTCACTCTATTCTACATTCCTCTTTTCTGACCTCTGCATCAATTCACACTACTGCACTACACAATTTCGCACTTCTTGCACACACACATACTTTTTTTTGCATAAAACCATAATTTTCACACTATAATGACAAATACCAAACTCATATATATATCCATGATCAAGGATTTTCTCATCCAACAGTCGGCTTCATAAGGTATTAAGATATTGTAACTTGTCGGCTAGATCTACCACAAAATCTTTATGCACATCCTCCAAAGTCAGTTAAGACAAAGAGAGGACCCAAATAAAACTTATTCAAGCATGGAAACTTCTAATTAATTCTATCTCATACATCTGTGGATTCCACTTTTGCCGGGTTGGCCTTTTAGTATAGATAATTAACAAATTATTTTTCCAATCCTTCTAGGTAATGTACTAGAGAGTGTGCACCAAAAAAATTATTTACGAAGGTAACAAGAACATAAAAAGACATTCCATGGAGATCCACAACTCAAGATACCTATCCGATGAGATGAATAGATCACCTTTTAAGCCTTAAATCAGATCTTTTGTGCTTTACCCTATTTTTCCAGTAGGAGCCAAAATAGTGTTTCTCATTCAGATACAAGACTTGAGTTACCATACTTGGGTTGCCATCAATGACAACACCTAAAATTCAAACTCCTTAGCCATATTCCAAAAAACAATACCTTCATTTTTCTCCTTCTATGGAGGGCTTTCCTTCACTTGTTTTTCAGAATTAGTAGAAGGAGGTTCATCCTTTATAGCCAACAACAAGCATTCATTTTCATTAGGATCTTCATAATAAGAATCCTCATTAAATATAATAGCATTCTCAGTCATATAATATGCTATGTTGATCTTCTTGAACATTTATTTTCTCTCTCATATCTTTGTTTATTCTTTTTAGCTCTTTCCAGACACTTTACAACATAATGACCTATGACTTTACAGCTTCTAGTTCATCAAAAATTTCTTCATCCGGATCTTCATCTTTTGTAGCCTTAAAAGTAGTTTTTGCTTTTCATCCATTCCTTAGATTCGGCTTCCTCATATTATAAGATGTCAAAAGTCTCAATGATAGATCTTTAGTGCAAGTCTTATAATATATACTTTTTTGAATACCACACACCTTCTCATTGTAAGCATCAGGGAGAGTTCTAATAATCTTCTTTACAATCCTAGTTTCATCTATAGTAGTACCACGTTCTAACATTATGGCCACTATCTCACCCAATATCTATACTTAAGCTTTAACATTCTCATCTTCAGACATATGTAAAATCTCAAACTATGTCTCCAAATTCTGCATTTTTTCCTCTTTGACTCTTTCATCACCTTCATGTGCCCTTTCCAAAGCATCCTAGACTTCCTTAGTAGTCTTTAGATTATGAACCTTAATCAACTTAGAATGTACCAAACTATTCTTCAAAATGTACTTTGCATTATTGTTCACTTCATGTGCTTTGATCTCATTAGTCATGCTGAGATCATTAGCAAGAAGAGTGTAAGGATTCTTGTAATATTTCTCCACATCATATCTACAATACTCCACATATTCTTCCATCAATATTTTCCATATAGCATATTAGTTTCATCAAACCTCAAATAATCATAAACCAATTTTTCGGACATCCTCGGCCTTCCTCAAGTGGTTAAGCTCTTCACCAAGGAACCAAGATTTGATACCAATTGTTGAAAAAAACAACTAAGAGGGGGGGTGAATCAGTTTTCATAGATTTAAACCTTAATTCATTCATTGGAACTAATTATTAAACATTAAATTCTAGTGAAGAAACTTAAATCCATCACACAAACACAGTAATACCATATTTATGTGGAAAACCTAATAAGGGAAAAACCATGGTGAGCATTAACTCACGCTATAGAGAATATCAAAACCAATTACAAGAGGCTCACTACCTGAGAAACAACGATCACTGCCAAAACAAGGACTCACTGTCTAGATCAAGACTCACTATCGAATAGGGCTAACAACCTGGAGGGCTCACTGCCAAAAAGATACAAAGAATATAGAAGATATATGTTATAGAGAGAATACAATCTCAATGCAATGAAGAAATCCACCACAATCTTCTCAACCACTTGTAGAAATACATGAATGATAGAGTACACCTCCTACTCACTGCATCTTGAAACTCAAAATTTAGGCTTTGCACTAATCTTCCACACTCGCATCACACACACTCACTGATTTGCATCAATCTACTCTATTTCTTTACACTTTTGTCTTTTTTGCATCCTTTGACCACTAATTCATCATATATTTATATAATCTTGAATTTGAATTTGGCCATCCAAATTCAAATTCAAATTATGTTGGCAAGTTAAAACATCCTAGGGTGGAATTATAATGAGGGCAACCCAAAAACACAATTCATAAAGGACCCACAAAGATCCAACATGCTTCATCAACTCCAAAGGTAGTTTTCAACACAAGGACAACCTAACAAGTGTAAAACACATAGAACCATTAAAAAAAAATATTCCAAACACTAAAATTATCTTCAATACAATCAAAATAGCTCAACTCTAGAACCGCAAGTCATAATACTTTACCAAAGAGAAATCCAAACCAACAAAATTTCTCCTGGACCTTAACCAGAAACATAGAAAACCACAATTCACAACTGGTGAACATAACTTGTACTATACAATGAATCAACAACCAAAAATATGAATATAGCATCTTCTAACAACCATGATCAATATATATGAACTACACAAACATAGGAGAAAATCCCTAAGCAAAACCTAGAGCAACCACTGAACACTTGTAATCTTTCTTCAATACAATTTTCTCGATATCTTTGACATATATAGTCAAAAACAACAGCTGAAATCAATGACAACACCTTCATTCTTTTCATTCTTGCAAAATTTACATAACTACATATTCAATTGTATGGGCCTTCTTGACTTCAACTGTCATTTTTTTTAAATTGGAGCTAACTCTCCCTTAGCCTGCATGCCTTCGCAATAAAAAATCAACTCGACCATCCCTCTCTACTCCAACATTCCCTAGTTTTATGTATTCTACCCTTATGGACCTCCAAAACCTAATTTTTCCTCCCTTTTTCTATGTCAACTGAATTTGCATCAAAGTAAGTTTTCTTCACTTTCCACCACACCACCATCCACTTTTGTGCAACATTAATGTCACTGGGATAGTTAAACCATTTTGGCACCATTGTCTCATGCAACTATCAGCCCCAAATATTTGTGCCATGACTGAGCATTAAACTCATTCATTGCACCAATACAATGTCTTCATTGTGTCAAGAGGAAACCAAAGAAACTCTCCCCAAAATCTAGGAGTCTCACTCACTAAGTTCCATCGGTTCATAAAAGAGACTTAGAAACAACTCGCTCTAACACAAGGTCTCCTCAATGAAGAACGTCCATGTCATCCCTACTCAATCATTCATCGCCACCTTTTAGTCATGAAATTACCATTCTTTTTCATCATCACTTAGCCTAGGCACCTCTTATCAGCATGTCAAATGGACTCCTCTCAATCTCCCACCGAAATATGTTTGTCTCCACGATATTGAAATATTGAAGGGACTTTCCTTGTCACCCTAAAATCTCATTGTCATTTCAATGTGGTCTCATTGGTCCATCGAAGGGACTTCAAAATGGCTCCTTCTCATAACCCAAAGCCTCCTCGATGCATCTTGTTAAAATTTTGAAGGTACTTTTAATGTCATTCCACCAATATGTGAACCTCTCTCCAATAAGACTCCTTCACAGCCATTTATTTCTATTTCTGTCACCATCGATATGTCGAAGAGTCATGGAACAAGGTGTCACAAAAGTCTCTATGTCACTCTGATAGTCTGTTGAACGAACACCAAATGATGAAGTTTGTTCCTCTTAAGCCTGAACTCATGTTGACCTCCATACTTAGTTAACTAAATTTGATTCAACCCTTATTTGAAAGGAAAAGAACATGAATGAATGCAGGATTTCTCATACGCCCTAGATTTTCTTGCATCAAACACCCGAGGTAGAAGAAAATTGATCTCATCACTTTCCAAGAGGATATCCAAGATGAGTAACCTTGGTCTCAAATAACCATGAAAAATCCTCCACAGGTCTCTCAAACCATTTCACCAAATACTCCATGTATTGCTTCCTCCTTATGCTCCTTTTCACCTGGCTATCAAGAATTGTCTCAATCGTTTCATTCCCTAGAGTAGGTGTAGTGATTGAGGCTACTTAACTGATATAAATTCATCATTGTTTCCTTCATGAAATATGGTCAAATCTGAAATATTAAGCTCATTTCTAGGTAATTCTACCTCCTATGCATTACCAAAATCGTTGCTTTTTACAATCTTGCATGGGCCAATCCTCTTCATCTTGAGCTTGTTATACATACCCATTGGAAATATTTCCTTCCTTAGATGCACCATCACTTCATCTCCAACCTGAAATTCCTTGTGTCTCCTCTTTAGATCAGAATTTTTTTTATAATAAAAATTCATTTTGATGATATATTTTCTCCCATCATGTAGGCTTTTCATAGGCTCTACATCTGCACTCTTTTTGACAACTTTATCAATCTTCTTCAATTCTAATACAACTCTTGGGTTTTGGCCATAAAAAATCTAAAATGGTGACTTACCTGTGCTTCTATTGATGAGTTGTTATAGGAAAACTCAGCTTGTTGTAGGATCAAGTCCCATCCTTTTGGTTTATCTCCAATCAAGCATCTTAGAAAGTTTCCCAAACTATTATTCACCACCTTCATTTGACCATATTTTTGAGGATGGTATGCTGAGAAAAACCTTAATTTAGTGTTGAGCTTATTCCATAAAGTCCTCTAGAAGTAGCCAACAAACTTGGTATCCCTGTTAGAAACAATGCTCTTTGAAATTCCATGAAGCCTCACAACTCCTTGAAAAACAAATCTACAACATTTATTGTATCATTAATCTTATGAAAAGGGATAAAATGTGTCATTTTAGAGAATCTATTTACCGCAACAAAGATGGAATCATGTCCTCTTTGTGTCCTTGGAAAATAAAGAACAAAATCCATACTTATGTCCTCCCATGGCCTTTCAGGTATAGTTAGTGGTTGATACAAACCAGTATTTTGACTAACCCCCTTTGCCACTTGACACACCCTACCACCTTTCACATACTCCCTCAAATATTTGTATAATTGAGGCCAATAATAATTCTCTCCAACCAATGCAATAGTCTTATCAAAACCAAAGTGCCCTACATGTCCACCACTATGTTTCTCCTTAATTAAATTTAACCTCATGGAACTTCTAGGAATACACAATTGGTTACCTTTGAACAATATACCATATTGGATTAAATAATCCAACCACTTGGTTCTATCTATAGCAATAGTCTCCTTACAAAATTTCCATGCCTCTCAAAAATCCAAATATCCTTCATACATTTCCTTGAGCTCATCAAAACCCACAACTTCAACATGCATTTCAATCAACAAACCTTGCCTTCTACTCAAAGAATCAGCAACTATGTTAGAATTCCCACTCTTATGTTTCAAAACAAATATATGACTTTGTAAAAATTTGTTAGAACATAATAATCTACTGAGAGTGGGGTGAATCAGTAGATATTAAAAAAAAATAGTTCTAAAAGAATTTTTTTGTAGATTCAACCTTAAACTCAAATATGCATATTGAAATACTAACAAATATAATAACCACAAGCACAAGAGTGATCAACGCATAACACCAGATATATGTGGAAAACCCAAGATGGGAAAAACCACAGTGATAAATGTTGTTGGATCTAGTGTCCTAATCCAACCTCACAAGCATCAAGGTTCAGTTACAATGTTTAGGGCTACAACCCCAAGGAAGATTCAACTTCCTATTTCAAAAGAAACGACTTCAAGGATGCTACAACACCCTGATCTTAGCTACAACTCAGTGTAAATGGAGGCTACAAACTCTTATAGAACTATAAGTTCAAATATACATATGAGTGGTTCTACATAAACCTAAGATGCATCAATACATACAATGTCACACTTATTTCAACTTACACTTTATTGCTTTAGTTGTACTCTCAACAATACATACTTATATTCTTCACTCTCCTTAGCTCTGCACTCTCTTCTCTACCATATTCTTAGTTGTACATCTCTCTAATTGTCTTCCTTATTTACCAACTTGTAATAATTACCTAGGGATCCACTACATTGAACAACCCTCACCTCTTGTTAGGGTTTCCTACTCTTGAAAAACTCACTAGCAAGCTCCATCTACATCGAGCCACACAACTTTTAAATTCGGTTACAAATAATTTTGGTCATTCTCTCTATCGAACCCTAAAATTTGATAATGCATTCAATGCATCCTACTGTTCATTCGATTTGATCTTGATTCTTGTATCTATGATCATCTGAACCATCATCTTGTGCATCAAATCTCATTATAATTATTGTTGAAATAGATAGAGCATTTAATTCTCACTGCCATATCCATTACCGATTGAAACCCTTATTCACACTGTCGTAGCCATTTCAGATTTCTATCTTTGAATCTTGACCATTGATCTCTTTCTTTGTGCCATGATCCATTAGATCTTGTTCACAATAACAAATTTAAAACACAACCATATGATAAATGGATGTTTAAATCTCCATCATTGATTGTATAACCATCTCAATCACATAGTGCATCACAATAACCTTAAATCATAGTTGTTAGATCAACCTTCTTCAAATCCTATGATCTTGACTAATGGATCCTCTACCTATTGATCTCCACCATTGATCACATTCATATACTATTTACCATACGCATGGTCTACCTAGACATGCATCCAAATTCCACTCATCTTGTGAGCATGAAAACATGCTTGCACAAACCTTGTAGGGTCTGTGGCTTGTTGTCATTTGTCATCATCACCATGTGTCATCCTTCATCACAATCTACCATCCTATGGGGTCCCACATCTATTGGTATTTGTAAACCATCCATCACTTTCCAACTAACAACTCTCATTCATATACCTCTTTCCATGGTGAGATGTCCACTAAGACATGTGTATATCGCTTGTGCAATTCTAGAGAATCAAGATGGGAATCTACAATATTCGCAACAAGTCTCCTAGAAAACACTCAAATATTCAAATCCCCAACACTCTAGAAATAAGACCTAGTGTGAAATCTGAGAAGAGGAAATTCTCACCTGCTAATAAAGAGAAAGGAAATATGACATCTAAGATAGAAGAAAAGAAAACTAAAAAGAATCCCAAGAAGATATGACTTCTTCTTTGTCTAGGCCTCCTTGGATAGTGTACTCTTTTATCCATCATTGTCTACTCTTTTTATGTTATGCATCTTCTTTTGTTGATCAAGATTTGTCTAGTTGTACTCCTTGCCTTTGACCGATTTCTTTTCTTCATCATATTTTTTTATATCTTTAGGAGCTTCCTCTTTTTCAAATATTTGTTCACTTGGGACTGATTTTTCTCTTGTTCTAAATCTATCATAAAGTTTTGCATAGGCATCCATAAACGATTTCTTCCCCTTTTCCAAACCTAAACTAGATTTCTCTTTATTTGCAAATTTTTGCATACTTACTAATTAATTCAAAATATATGTACCACCTTTCATCTTTAGTCCATTTCTGATCTACTCATTGGCCTTCTCCAATTCTTTCCTTAAGGTAATTATTTTTGCTTCAATTTTTTAGCATCTATACATCTCATATTGCAATTTATATTTCATGGCATCCTCAATTATTTTAATCTCTTCTACATGAACTTGCAGTCCTATTAACAGCTTATTGGACTCTTCAAGTTCTTGTGTTAATCTGTCAGTCTCCTTTTGAGAATCCCTTTTTATATTCTTGTTTTCTCTCTTAAGATCATCATATTTGTCTCTTAGTTTGTCAAGATCTTCAAGAGCACTAATCAGTTCTCCTTCAAGATCAACAACTGCCTCCTCTTCTCCTTCATATGAGTCCTCAATTTGTACATCTTCCTGATCCTTAGTTTCTTTAGCCATGAATAGAAATTATGTTCTATCATCTCTCATTACAAGGGCACGGCCTTGATCCTCTTTTAAACAATCACTAGTATCAGACACTTCACTTTCTTCATTGATGTACAACTCTTCTTCTTCTTTCCAAAGTTCTTTCTTTTAGGGTAGAACTCTTTCTTCTTTCTAGTATCAAATTATTGCTTGGAATTGTCTTCTTTACCATATGGAAACTTTGAAGAAAAATGACCTATTCTGTCACAATTAAAAAACTTAAAAGGGAGCTTACCTTTATGCTTGTCAGATCCTCTTCTTAGCCTCCTTATGAAGTTTTCTTCTTCCTCGTTGGTTTCTTCATAATCAGATGCAATGGCAACGATTTTTTTTTCTTATCAGCTTCATCTTTTTCTTTATTGACAACCTTAAATGCAGCTTCTATCCTAGATGATTCAGTACTTGGCATTCTCATCTCATATGCAGTAATTATGTCATGCACGTCATCAAGAGTAAGTTTATCAATTTCTCTTCCTTCATCGATAGCAGAAATCTTGGCATCATATTTAGTTGTCATTGACCTAAGAAATTTCAACACAACATCTTCTTCTTTCAAATCTACACCATATCCTTTAATGGAATTTACCACATCATCAACTCTCTAAAGATAGTCTACAATATTCTCTTCTTCGATCATTGTCAAGCCTTCAAATTTTTCTCTCAGCACTTGAAACTTTGCCAACTTCACTTGTTGTCACCTTCATATATTTTCTTTAGTTTTTTCCAAACATCATAAGTAGTTTTACAATGCATAACATTTCTATGCATAGAGTCAGACAAATTGTTCATAATAATAAACCAATCTTTCTTATTGTCCTTATGAATCTTCTTTTCTATAGGATCAGTAGGAATAGCAACAGGAATAGTATATTGGGTCCCAACACATGCCCAGACTTTAGTTCCAAGAGAAACTAAGTATCCTTCCATTAATGAGCTCCATTTAGCATAGTTTGTTCCATCAAACCTAGGTGGATTGTTTGAGCCTTCCTGAAATTCCATTTTGTTCACTTAACCAAGATCTACCCGAGTTGGCTAAGCTTCTCCTAGGGAACCTCTACTCTGATACCAATTGTTAGAACACAATGATCTACTGAGAGGGGGCTGAATTAGTAGATATTAAAACTTTTTAGTTCTAAAAAAAAAAATTCAAATTCAACTTTCAACTCAAATATGTAGATTGAAATACTAACATATATAATAACCACGAGCAAAAGAGTGATCAAATTATAACACTAGATATACGTGGAAAACCCAAGATGGGAAAGAACATAGTGAGAAATGCTGCTAGGATCTACTATCCTAATCTAGCCTCACAAGAATCAAGGTTCAGTTACAATATTTAGGGCTACAACCCCAAGGAAGCTTCAACTTTCTATTTCAAAATAAACAACTTCAAGGATGCTACAACACCTTGATCTGAGCTATAACTCAGTGCCAATGGAGGCTATAGCCTCTTGTAGAACTACAAGTTCAAATATGCATATTAGTGGTTCTACATAAACCTGAGATACATCAATACATACAATATCACACTTGTTACAACTTACACTATGTTGCTTTAGTTGTACTCTCAACAACACATCTATTATTCACTCTCCTCAACTCTGCACTCTCTTCTTTACCATATTCTCAGTTGTACATCTCTCTGATTGTCTTCCTTCTTTACCAACCTATAATAATTACCTCAGGAACTGCTAAATCACCTAGATCAACCATCACCTCTTGTTAGGGTTTCCTACTCTTGAAAAACTCACCAACAAGCTTGTTGATGGTGTTTTTATGCACTTTACAACATAGGTAATATGTAGATGCATTACTTCTCTTGAAAGACAATCTTCCACAATCAAATTGCAGAACACTATCCCAAGGTCTCTCGGATGTCAGGTCTTGACAATGCTTGGAATATTTTAGTTGTTTATATGATTTGCTGGAATCACAAGGCGGCCTTACATGGTTGAAGTTGTAGGGGAATTGAGTCGATAAATGGAGTTCTAGAGGTCTGGAATTGATATGCTTTGCTGCAAGCTCAAACAGCAATCTTAGACTCCATCATTTCATTGGATTTGGCTTTACAATGTGCAATGAACCTTGGCACAAGTTGTTTCTAAAAAAAAGGAAAAAAGGGAAGAGCGAGGAAGAAAGATGTTTCCTGGACCTGCAACTACCGATGAACAGTGATCATGGAGGTTCGTGCTATGGACAGTTTCCTTAAACGGGATTTCACTTAACCAGAATTTTCACAATATCATGAAATCGGTGCTATCTTCTAGGGACTACAGATATTCATCATTCATTCATTATGGAAACATGAAAAAAGATAAAGTTTAATGAGCAGCAATGGAATCAAAGTCCAGACTAACTTTGCACAGTCATCTACCTTCAGCAAATGACCAAAATTATGGACAAGGAAAGCACACACACAACAACTATCTCCAAAACCAGAAATAACATACTAAATCTACCAAGTTTAAACTGAAGATGCTAGAACAACAAAGTAACTTAGAGTAAAAACTATAACTAAGAGGGAGAGGAATCATGAAACATATTGAGAAACCTAGAAAATACACCAAAATGACTGTATTTGCTATTTATAATTTCTGCAGCATGCCTTTACAACAACTCAACTCTCTCAAAATGAGAGGAGGAGAGCCCTATTTATAGTTTTCAAAAGAAAATATGAGTGGCCAAGATTCGATTCTATTATGTGGCCAAGATTCATTTTACATTAGGGTTTCACCTACCCCCAAATATATTACATTTATATATATTTTCTTGTCTCTTCCCTATTTTGTCATCTAGTGACAGCACTGTAGCAAATTTTTCTTTTAGTGATTTGCCCTCTGCTTAGCTACTCTTCAAGGAATTGTTCGTCGATGACTGGGTTACCCTCTTGCCTCTTCAACATGGCATACTCCAGGAAACTCAGGATCAGAGACTGAAACTTCTCCACCTCCAGGATGTCAGCATTCAAGATTTGGTAACTCCATTCCTGGGAATTGCTGCCAAGCTTCTCCCAGGCTGCCTCATACTTAGCATCGTTCTCTTTGCAAACTTCTGATTTTGTGAAGGCTCAGGCCGCAAAACACATGAACTCAGTGGTGATTTCAATGGACATTCCATCTTCCATAATCTTCAAGAAGTGGGGCTTGAAGTTCTCGAGATTGATCTTGACCATGGGCACCTCATACTTCATCATCAGTTTGAGGTCCCGAGTACACTCCTCCCTGGACTCCCTTGCCCATTCAATGTTAGGCTCTATTCATTCCAAAATCTGCTCTAGCCTTCTCTTTCGGTGGTTATAATCTCATTTCCAGGTATCCACCAGCTAGTGGTCGTCATCCTTGAAGGCAAGGTCCTTCTCCCAGATATCACTCAGCAACGCAAGAATGGCCTCAATCTTCGGGTAGGTTGCATCGTACTTCCTAGGGAACTTCTCATAGATCTGCCTTGTGTCCTTGAGAGTTTTCTAAACCTCAAGGAACCTATTTCCCACCTGAATAGCCACGTTGATACCTGTGTTCCCTATGTCCAAAACCTACCGGAACCAATTTTTTGTAGTTTTGTCCAAGTTCCACCTCTTTTCTAGTTTGTCAATTTGTTCTCTAGATAGCAACTGAGGCGAGGCCAATGATGTTGTCGGTTGATCATCTAGAGATGACCACTGTTGAATATAAGTTGTTAGGTCCGCCACCTACTCCTTTAATTCCTCCTTGGAGATCTTATCCTGTTGGATAAGGTGCACTACTATGGCGACCGACTCCTGGAGATGCTCAACCTTCGGCTTCCTTGTGGCCACTCCCAGGTCAATGGTGGAGACATTGTAAGTTATGCCATGTTTCCCAACCATTGGCATTGCTATTTGCACTGCTCTTGATCCTGAGGCATCCATGGTTATCTTCGATCTGACCCTCGGCTTCTTCTCTTTTCTGGTGCTTATTTGTACTATGGCCAAAATGGCTTCCAGCCTTGCCTTGAGATCCTTTGACGCGGGAGTCTTTTGCTTGAGCTGCCTTTGTAGCCAATTAGACATTTGAGGCTCTTTTCCTAGTGCCTCACTTTGAGTCCCGCTGTCCTCCTTTTTGAGCTCGACAATTCTGACAACCATAGCTTTCTCGTTTGTTCCTGTATCTTCCTTTCCTTCATCAGAAACTCGCTCGAATGTCTCATGTTTAGTGGGGGACTTAGTACATTGTTGATCCTTGGGTGAATCCTTCTTCTCAGCACCCTCCTCCTTGTTTAAAGTATCTTGACACTCCTCGGGGCTCTCTTCCTGTTTGCTCTCTTGGAGGAAAGTTTCCTCACCATGCTCTAGAGTTTGGCCATGTTCCTCGATTGGAGATTTGTTACCTTTTGTCTCTAGCGTAGCAGTCTCCTCCTCTTGTGCAAGCTGGTCCTCAGCTTCCTTGTCCTTAGTTTCCTTGAGTTGTTTTCCCCACTCGGTATTGAGCTCGGGGTCATTTGACTCTTGAATCAATTCAGTATCAAGGTCATCACTATCTTCACTGCCCTCACTTGAAGATTCATAGGCCACCTTATCAATCTTCTAACGCTCGAACAAGGGATCTTCGTGATATTCAAACTCTTCATATTTCGGCACCTTCTCAACCTCTAACTACTGTCGTTCACATTCATCTGATATCTGCATGGTCGCCTTCATCTTTGGTGATTTAGTGGAGGGAGATGCCATTGGAGTGGAGGCCATAGCCTGAGCTATTGTTGCCTGGACTATTGGATTGGTGAGCATCCCCGAAAGCTCAGAAGGCACATTCTACATATACCTTACAAAAGACTCTGATAGGTTCAGGGCTAGCATTGTGGTAGCGGATGCGGAAGGAAGGGAAGGGGACATGGAAGAAGAGGTCATTGGTGAGGTTGTGGCCGATGATGAATCTACGGGAATGACCCGCAATGTTGGAGGGGTAGGAGCAAGGTGGATGGAGATATCCACCGCATGCAGGGAGGAAGTAGAAGTTGGAATTGAAGCAAGCGGGGTGGCAGGAGTAATTACAATGGGTGGAGATCTAAATGAGCTAGATCCTTTGCTTGAGATCTCGAGGGGTGAACCCTTGGGCATCACCATTGTCTTTGTGCTTCCTGTTGTTTTTCTTTTCTTTTTAGAGGGCTCTGGCTCGGAAGACTTACGGGCATAGACCTTTGGTTTGAGTAGCTATTTGCTAGCCTCCTTTCTTTTCTTGGTCTTTAGAGGTGGTTGGGTTTTAGATGTCTCCCCAGTTGTAGTAGTGGCTTCCCCACCCTCAGAGCCACTTGGCTCACTCATGTGCTCACTTGCAAGCTCGGTGTACGTCAGGACGACCCTTTGTTGTTTCAATTGGGCCACCTTCTCGTTGATCCATGCTCTTGTTCGTACTTTGACGGCCTTGGTGAGCACACTAATATCATTGAGCTTCGATGTATCCCAGTTGATAGTGGGTAGTGGTAGGTTGGAAGCTATATCATAAACTGGATCTATAATTGCCTCCTCATCCTCCTCTAGTTGATCAGGTATCGGGCATAAGTTCACCCTTCGTACATGGATGACGGTCATGTGCATATAATATCACAATCGTACCTCAAGATTATCCCTATAGTTCACCCAAAAGTCCTCGATGTTGTGGAGGTGGGCATATCTATGCCCCAGTGCCTTTCTGACATGGCCATAGGGATCCATCCGTGGCCTTGCTGTATATTGTTCAAAATTATATTCTTCCAACTCCCTTTCTGAATATTTTGTGCACTAGGAAGTGTGGACCTTATATATCCCCTACCCAAGGTTCATAGGGTAGATGGGGCCTGCCAGATGCTTTTCACTCAAGACACTGTGAATGTGTCGCAGCTATCGAGTCAGCTCCAAGAGAACGATCCGATCATTTGGATACTGGGGCAACTTGTTTGGTTTATCTGAGAAGCCTTCGACGTGGATGTATGTGAACCTTGGGAATTGAATATACCAAAAGGCATATTGCTTGAGGAGGACCTTAGCACTATGGGATGTCCTTCTATGAAAATTTGTTCCTACCGATCAGATTAT
This sequence comes from Sequoiadendron giganteum, assembly GCA_007115665.2. Classification (NCBI taxonomy): domain Eukaryota; kingdom Viridiplantae; phylum Streptophyta; class Pinopsida; order Cupressales; family Cupressaceae; genus Sequoiadendron; species Sequoiadendron giganteum. The sequence continues at coordinate 169,769,301 of CM021103.1, read as the reverse complement.
GTGGGCAATGAACGCGTCATTCACCCTGTAGTAGTTTGTTTTGAAATTCCTAAACTGCAACTGAGGGTACTTGTCATATGGTTTGAGCTCTGGCCCTAATGGATCATTAGGCATCATTGTCAAACCTTGATAATGTCATCAATTGGTGAGGGAATACACCAAGTAAGAGGTCATGAAGAATTTTTTAGTTTTCTTCATAGTAGTAAACTACTCGTGGAAGCAGTCGCTGATTATCTTGCCCCAATAGAAGGTGGTGTCATTACCTCAGAGAATCTATTCTATGAAATAGAACATCCATTCTTGAAAGAAAACCATGCTAGGAAGGCCCCGGATTCAGTTGAGCAGCGTCACAAGATCATGGTAGTCTTCATGGAAATCATTGCGGTAGAGCTCCTGAGGGAGCTTCCTAGAACTAGCCCATTTTTCTTTCAACCAGCATTGGTTGATGAGCCTTTTACATTCCAACGGGTCCTATTCCCAAACCTCCTTATAGTCTTCCAAGGTGGGGGACCTCCATGCTCTCAAAGGCGGGAATGTGGAAGGTCTTAGTTATACCCAATAGAGACATATCTACAAGGATATTCCCCTCATGATCCATGATTGTTCTGGTATCAGATTGGTATGCCTCCGCACATGCCATTACCAGCTTCAGGGCCACTAGGGCCGGCGGGAAACCTACAACCTTAGCAAGTCCACTACTCTTTATCAACCTGACATTTGTTGTTTTCGGGTTCATTCTGACCCTCGGCGTGAATTCATCAACATCAACTTGCCCGATGTTGGTATCTGAAACGTCTCTCCAAAGGGTAGTGATCCTGGATTGAATAGGGACCCCTTGGAACTTGTACTTCATCAGATCTTTATCCTCTTTACCCCTTGGTGGCTTATCTGTTCCTTTTCCCTTTTTTGAACCACTGAAAGTCTCTGGTCCGGATTCCATAAATCCTACACAATAGACGAGAATTAGTAACAATGAACTTGACAAAATGACCAGCGGCAAACCCCTACATGTCAAGATTAGTCCGGAAATCACATTCATATTTAATAATCATGAAAGCAAGATATTCCATCATTAGAGGTCAGTGCAAACAATCCGGAGTTCCTAGGCCGAAAATCCCTTGGCAGAACGCTACTTGAAAGGGCAAAATGAGAATGGAATTCCCATATGCACTTCCCGAAGTTGGATTTGAAGATTTGAAGTTGGAAATGGAAGAAAACCAAATTCTAGCAAGTGGGTTGAAATCCATTTTGGAGGTTTGGGCATCATCTGCAGGGAAGCCATTTGAAACGGTGCAAAGGAGACAGAATTTCGGGCGACGAAAGCCGGATCCCGGATTACCATCACCGGGAAGCAGCTAGGATTCGGCCGTGCGAGACGGAGAAACGAAAGAGGAAATCCAAGGAAGGAAACCCGGTAGGAATTTTCTAGAAGCAATCAAAGGGTTCGAGATAGCTAGATGGCGAACGAGGCACTGGGACCTGGAGGTTGGATAGACTCTCAGGCAGGGTCATTTGGAACGATGGAGGAGGAACAGAATTCTGAGAATGGAATTCCAGCGACCAGAATCTAGAAGATCGAAGGAAAAAGAAAAAAGGCTCGGGGTTCCAACAGACAGCGGACCGGGGTCTAGGATCCAGGAAGACAATCGGACGAGGCCGTTTGAAAGGGAAAAAACGCAACGGTATCCCGATAAAGGAATCCCGAAGGCGTAAGTTTGAGGGGGAGAAAATGGTAGGGGTTTTGACCGGGAGATGGAAGATTTTGCAGTCGGGAAACAAAAGCCAGGAAGACACAAGGTTGAAGCCATTTGAAATGGTGAAACGGGGACCGAGTCCCGAGGACAGAATTCTAGAAACTGAATTTCGAGAAGGGAATTGAAGAGAATTGGGAAGTTTGAATTTAGATGAAATTGGAGGGTTCGGGATCCATGGGTTGGAAAGACGCTCGGAAGGGGCTGTTTGGAAAGACGGGGACACCACGGAATCCCGGGAAGGGAATTCTGGATATAGAAATCTGAAGAAGGGAAAAGGTGATTTCGAAAAAACGTGGGGGGGGGGGGTGGACAGTCACGAGAAGACCCAGGCCCGAAAGGCGTCAGCACTGTTTTGAAGAACAATCACGAAGCGGCAAGGTTACGAATCGAAACTTGAAAGATTTAACGGTGGATTTCTAGATTTCTAAAACATGGGTTATGTGCAGAGGGGGAAAATTTATCTCGTTTGGGCTTCATTTTACATTTTACCTTAAAGAAAATCAAAAAATTTGCAAAACAAAAAGCTAGGGTGTGCAGATGGAAAACCTACCTCGAAAATCCGAAGAATAGGATGTCGGATGCGTGGAGGTCATCAGGAAAACACTTCGAAATCTGACAGGAGGAAAACTAGATTCGCTAGGAGGCCTTCAATCTTTCTCTATCACTCTAGCCTTTGACAATGATGGCCGAAAAATCAGTTTTATAGCAAAAGACAGCCATTAATGCGGCATTAACTCCTCCGTACGATTACAGGTTTGGTTGGTGGATTTGAAAATGCAGGGGGCAGCGGGAGGTTCGGAGTCCGGGGTCCTAAAAGCCGTCCCATGGTAGTCGTTCTGCAAACAGCGAAGATCGACGGGAAACCCGGCCATGGAAACCCGATAAGGGAAACCCGGCAGAGGAAATCCAGAAGGGAAAACCCAGAAGAGGCAATTCAGAAGGGGAAACCTAGGAGGGGAAACCCAGAAAGTGCCACAGATGCCAGAATTTTCACAAGGGAAACCCGAAAAGCCAGAGGCTTAAAATATGGCATTGGGAAACGAGCTACCCCCCGCATCGGGGCACAAAAATGGGTACGCAAAATGAGGCAAAATGAAAGGGACCAAAAAAGAAAATTGGGAAAAGAGGGTCCCCATTCCGAATGGGGCATGTGTGCAAAAGGCACAACAAAGCTCCATCTGCATCGAGCACAAAAATTTAAAATTTGGTTATAGAGAACTTTCCTCATTCTCTCTATCGAACTCTAAAATCTGATTATGCATTCAATGCATCCTACTTTTCATTTGATCTAATCTTGATTCTTGTCTCTATGATCATTTCAATCATCACCATGTGCATCAAATCTAAGTACAATTGTTTTTGAAATAGATAGAGCATTTAATTCTCATTTCCATGTCGATTACCAGTTGAAGCCCTTATTCACACTGTTGTAGCCATTTCATATTTATATCTTTGAATCTAGATTTTCAAGCTCTTTCTTCACACCATGATCCATTGGCTTTCATTTACTATCACAACTTTCAAACACAACCATCTGATAAACAATTTTTTAAATATTTTACATTGATCATATAACCATCGTGATCACATAGTGCATCAGAATAACCTTAAATCATAGTCTTCGAATCAACCTTCTTCAAATCCTTCAATCTTGATTGATGGATCCTCTGCCTTTTGATCTCCACCATTGATCACATTCATATACTATTAACCATACACGAGGTCCACCTGGATGCACATCTAAAATTCACTGATCTCGTGAGCATGAAAATGTACTTGCACAAACCTTGTGGGGTCTACGGTTTGTTGCCATTTGTCATCATCGCCACGTATCATCCTTCATCATGATCTACCATCCTATTAGGTCCCACATCTGTAGATAGTTGGAAACCAACCATCACTTTCCAACTGTCAACTTTCCTTCATATTTCGCTTCTCGTGGTGAAAGGTCCACCAAGACACGTGTGCATTGCTTGTGCAATTCTAGAGAATCAATATGGGAATCTACAATATTTGCAACAAGTCTCCTAAAAAGACTTAAATATTTAACTCATGTGTCACCAAAAAGCGTAGCCTTGACACTTTTTCACTCATTTGGGCCTTTTCCCTTGGATTTTGGCCTGATTTTTCCTAGATCTAATGTCGTAATGTGGCTAAAATATTCACATTACGCCTTGAATGCTTGCACATCAACAAAAACCTAACAAAGTCTTACAATAGTGTTGTGATGTGTTGTAACACATTTCCTCACTTTTCTATGACTTTTCCACAATAATTTACCTAAATAAGCCCTTTCTGAGCCTTAGTCTGAAGTGTTATTATATCTGTTAGTATTTCAATCTTCAATCAACATAAAAAAAAATTTAACTCTCGACTACCACTTGAAGTTTTCCAAGTGAACTAAGTCACCACCTTGGGCGACTTGGTCCCATTTGGCATAAAATTCAAAATTAAATCAAAATTCTAACAGAAATTTGCCTCTAAAACCCTAAGGTCAGCCTATGTTGTGTTATTTTAAGGGAATTAGGGGATAACATGTATAAATAATGGTTTTTCTCCTCATTTTACCTCTCTCTCTCCTACACTCTTAAATTCACAACATCTCATCTTCACAAGCACCAAGCATCTCAAGCAACATCCATTAGAGTTGGTTCATGCATTTCTTTAGACTTCTTCAACAAGGGTTTGTTTTGTATGTAGATTAGTCAAGGAGTAAAGTGTTGAAAAGGTGTCATCATTTCATCCATGTCATTCCAAGTCAACAAACCATAGAAGGAGCTAAAAGACAACTTGCAGGTCATTTTCTGAAGATTCGAACATGGGTCTCTATTAGAAACAGATGTACAAGTGAGCACCTACAAATTCCAACCTCAAAACTCCTGAAAGTCCCAGGAGGAATAAGTCACCATCATTGGTGAATTAGTCCAAGTACCAAGCCTGAAAAGTGGTTTCTATGTGTTTAGATATGCTTTTTCCAAAACCCTGTTCCGATAAAATTTCCCGGGAAGAGGACTAGGTCACCCATTCTAGCATAAGTGTCACAGTCAACATTTTCATCAGATTCCAAAGGATTCCAGAGCTCCCCTTCATCAACCTTCAATTTCTAGGTGCACCATTTTTGTCTCTTCTAGTTTCATTACAACTTGCATACATTTTAGGTCATTCTTAGGAAATTTCATGTAGTTTTGCATTTACATTAGTTTACATTTCATAGTTAGTTTATTTCATTTCATTACAGCATTTAGACACACACATCACACCTATTCCAAACCCCCAAATCTTTGAATGAACTCACCAAGAATACCTTTAGTGCAAAAGAGAGTCATTCTTCCACCTTGCTCCTAGGTGAAAAACCCTAGGGGCTCATTAGGGAATCATATTTCCCTAAAAGAGCATCATTTTTGGTGGTTCAATTTGGTGAACCCATCCTTAGAACACTTCTTTTTCACTTTTGATTTTGCATTGGCATCCTAGGGAAAAGCTTGCATTGCATTAGGGTTTTGCATTGTTTGCATTCTAGGGTTCTTAAAAGTGCATTAGTCAAAATTTCATGTTATCTTGCACATTTCATTGCATTTTCATTGAAAAAGTATAAAAAATCTGCATTTTCATTCTATATTTGTATCAGAAAAGCTTAAAAATCATAAAAACTAGTCAAAATTTCTAAAAAGTGTCAAAAATATCACTGTTGGGACTAATTAATCACACTAGGCAACTTAGTTCACTTGCACCATTTGCACTGTAATTTCTAGCATCTCTATTTTTTGTCATTGTATTTTTGTTTTTGTTTCCAGATTCTTTGTTTTAGCCAGTTTCTTGTACTTAGTTTTCCTTCATTATGGCTATCTCTTTCAAAAAAAATTGGATGTCCTTCAAATCCCTAGTGGATATGTCAAGCTACACCTTTTCCACTGATCCCAATGACCTTAAACCCACTCCTACTCAATCAACTCCTAATGCATGTCCTCCTCGTGAAGTTGACATCATTGGAGATGATGATGCTAGCATGAACCAATTCCTTAATGATTTCCTTGATAATCTTGAAATAATTGTAGCCTTCTACCCATCCATAAAACAACCCAATCTTCCTAGCATGTCACCTCTTGAAAATTTGGTTATCTACATGTTGAAACACAAACCAACCCTAAGTTCCCTACCCAAGGTGAACCTAGTTCTTAGATAAACCTACTCCTACTCAACACTTTTATAATAATCAAATGAAAAACACCCAAATCAACCTTCACCAAACATATGGAAAAGGTTTTACCATTCTAATTAAACAAGGTGGTGACACAATAAAAGAACATGAAATACAAAAAAAAATTGAACAACTCACACTTGATGAAACTACCAAGGGGATAGGCTATCTAGATCCCCTTCATAGCCATATGCCTACTTGAGATTATCTCTGGCTTCGTGATGATGGCATGATGATCCTTAACACCCACCATCTCCTAACACTAATGTGGACAAAAATAATATCATCTCAAGACCTCTTGTCCTATTCTCCTCTCATGAAGTAGGAGAATCCAATAGACGCAAGAGACCTTATAAATTACAGAAACTTAAGTTTCCTCTTCATCCCCCACCTGAATGTGAGAGGAAATTACAAATACTCCTAAACAAAGACTTGATTACATTGCCACCTAGGAATAGGTTGGTAATCTACCCCAAAGATGCTAATGTCCCACATTGTGCATACCATCATGTTCTCAGCCATCAAAGTGATGGGTGTCATCATTTAAAAGAGATATTGAGAAAGTATCATTTCAATGATGATAATTACTACCCCCTCAAATCTTAAACTCCTATCACACACACCCCATCATGCACTAGCTTGTAGAACATTCTCTTCTCACTATTACATGATCTTTCCCATCACCCAGCTATGCTCATCCTTGCCTTGCACTCAATGGGGGTAGAAATTTCTTATCCTTGCCCTAGTAATACACTTTTATTTGTCCCTTAGCTATGTTATTCACCTCCCACTTATACCAACTAATATTGGGAGGCGAACGACTTGCTTGACAATTGACTTACACTTACCTTACTAGTATTGTGTTTGTGTGTGTTGTGTTTCCCCCATACTCTCTTCTTTTATGTTCCCTTTCTTTGTGACATTCTTCTATATGTTGTGACTTTTCTTTTGCTCTTTCACCTTTTTCTTTTCATTTTCATTTTAGGTATGATGCAAGGCATTGAGACCGCAATGTCTCCTTCATGTTGACCCAAAAGGCCTTTTCCTTTATTTTTATTTTTGTCTTCATTTTGGGGATGATTCAAGGAAATGAGACTGCAATGTCTCCTTCATGTTGACCAAAAGGCTCTTGGCGTTTCTCTTTTTTTTTTCTCTTTTTTTGTCCTTTTGGGGATGATGCAAAGCGTCAAGACAACATATGTCTCTTCCATGTTGACCCAAAATGACTCTTTCTTTCGCTTTTTTTTTCTCTCTTTCTATCCTTCCAGTTATATTTATTTGGGGAGACGACAGTTTTTTTCTCTCTAAACTAACATTGCACCAATGAACATACTAACCCCAAATCCATAGATCCCTTATGTGTTTGTTATTTTTAATTTTGGGGGCAACCCCCCTTTTCTCTTTTCTTTCTTTTTCCTTCACATGATGCAGCCTCACTTGTAAACATATCATTTGGCATTAGGCTTTCCAAGTTGGTTCTCATTTCCTTATTTCTTCTTGCACCTTTCATTTTTCCTACTTTAATGTAATTTCTCATAGTACGATGTTTTACAATTCCTTTAAAGTGGGGGCATACATTGGCATTATTTCCTTTTTCATTTGTCTTTTTCTTTTTATTGGTTATTAGTGCAGCCTTATTGCTTCATACGATGTGTTTCTTGCTTTGTGGATGGCATTGGGTGTAATGTACTTCATGAAAGTGACCTATCTTAGCATATTACTTTACTCTTAGTGGTCTGATGTGACACACTCCATCCACTAAGTTGTGATTTTTTTATCCTTTGGTTAGTCCTCTCCTGAATACATTAGACACAATGGTCGCTGAGTCGAAAACCTCGCATGAACTAACTAAGACTCCTTTGAACATCCCTTTTCTATTTTACCTTTTTTATTTTACATGTTGCATTTTGAATTTTGCATTTTGCATACATGGCCACCTTATATAACATTGCTTGCATGCTTGTGGTGCCATCTTGCACTTGTTCATGAGTTCTAAGCATATACATTTTTTCTTGTCTTGTGAACCGCAAACCCTTTGTCTTTTGTGGAACCTTATCAAAGTTATTAGGAAGTATAGCTTTGATATGACTAAGCGAGAAACCCAACCAATGACACGACTTTCCCCATAGCCACCTATGTGTGTGTGGATAAATACCAGCCATATATTTCTCACCTTTTGGGTCTTCTCACCTAGCGAACAACCGAAAGTCTGATTGCCCCAAAGTGAGTACACTTCCTTTTAGAATAACAGCCTATAGCTGATCCACAACTAGTTGGGAAAATAGTTGAAGCTTGATCTAACTTTCCCTCTCTCTTCACTCTTTCACATCACATCCTTGTGTGATCTCTTTTGTACTAATGATTGGTTTACCACGGGATCTTCATCCTAGGAACTTGATCATCCCTCTTGATTATAGTTGTCTCATCTCACTAGCATGAATACATTGGATCTCTCTCAATATGCATGTCTTGGCTACTTTAGTGTGAGTTTGAAGCAAGTTCATCCTCTCACTAACATGGGGGCTAAATCTATCACCAAAAAATGTCGTCTTGACACTTTTTCACTCATTTGGGCCTTTTCCCTTGGATTTTGGCCTGATTTTGCCTAGATCTAATGTCGTAATGTGGCCAACACATTCACATTATGCCTTGAATTCTTGCACATCAACAAAAACCTAACCAAGTCTTGTGAAGTGTTGTAACACATTTCCTCACTTTTCTAGGACTTTTCCACAATAATTCACCTAAATAACCCCTTTCCAAGCCTTAGTCTCAAGTGTTGTGAAGTGTTGTAACATATTTCCACACTTTCATATTCTTTTCATCACTAAATCAACCCTTTCTCATGAAAAAATGGCCCCTTAATGCCCTTATAGGCATGATTTAAGTGTCTTTCAAGAGACAATCTCGTTAATCAACATTAAACACCTTTTAATTCTCAACTACCACTTGAATTTTTCCAAGTGGACTAAGTCACCACCTTGGGAGACTTAGTCCAATTTGGCATAAAACTAAAAATTAAATCAAAATTCTATTGGGAATTTTCCTCCAAAACCCTAAGGTCGGCCTATGTTGTGTTATTTTTGAGGAATTAGGGAATAACATGTATAAATAAGGGTTTTTCTCCTCATTTTACCTCTCTCTCTCTCCCTCTCTCTCTCTCCTACACTCTTTCATTCACAACATCTCATCTTCACAACCACTCAAGCATCCAATATTTTCAAGCAAGAATTCAAGCACTAAGCATCTCAAGTAACATCCATTGGAATTGGTTCTTGCATATCTTCAGACTTGTTCAACAAGGGTTTGGTTTGTATGCAGATTAGTTAAGAAGTAAAGTGTTTAAAAGGTGTCATCATTCCATCCATTTCATTCCAAGTCAACAAACCCTAGAAGGAGCTAAAAGATAACTTGCAGGTCATTTTTTGAAGATTCGGATACGGCTCTTTGTCAGAAACAAAAGTACAAGTGGGTGCCTATAGATTCCAACCTCGAAACTCCTAAAATTTTTAGTAGGACTAAGTCACCATCATTGGAAAATTAATCCCAGTAGCAAGCCTGAAAAGTGGTTTATGTGTTTCTAGATACCCTTTTTCCATAAACCTGTTCCAACAAAGTTTCCTGGGAAGAGGACTAAGTCACTCATTCTAGCGTAAGTGTCCCAGTCAGCATTTTCAGCATATTACAAAGGATTTTAGAGCTCCCCTTCATCAACCTTTAGTTTCCATGTGCACCATTTATGTCTCTTCTAGTTTCATTATAGCTTACATACATTTTAGGTCATTCTTAGGACATTGCATGTAGTTTTGCATTTACATTAGTTTACATTTCATAGTTAGTTTATTTAATTTCATTATAGAATTTAGACACACACATCACACCTATTCCAAACCCCCAAATGTTTGAATGAACTCACCAAGAATACCTTTAGTCTGAAAGAGAGTCATTCTTCCACCTTGCTCCTACGTGAAAAACCCTAGGGGCTCATTAGGGAATCCTCTTTCCCTAAAAGAGCATCATTTTTGGTGGTTCAACTCCCAACACTCCAAGTGGTCCCCACATTTCTTGGCATCCAATTCACTATATCGCTAGAAAAATAACTTCAAGACCTCTTGTTAGAGGTTATGAATTTCTCATAACCCGTGACTCGCCAACTACAAATGGATCATTTTGTCGCTCAAAACTAAAACTTTTGAAACTCAAATCAGAGGTTATGAAGCTAACATAAGCCATGACATACTGACAAACACCTTCACTTCATAGTCACTAAGTTGGGAGGTTGTGAAATTTTAAACCCCACAACTTTAGTTAGAGAAACTTGAAAACCGATGACTTAACTCAGGCCGATGAAGGAGGAAAACACTAGTCACCAACTACAACAACCATAGAGTATAACTAATAAAACCTAAAACACCTGAAGGTGAATATAATTCATTTTAGGACACATCCATTACTTCCTCGACTAACACCATACCTTTCTAGAATCTTTTTGAAATACCCATATAAAATTTGTAGCTCAATCTGCCATTTGATCCACTGCTCTCCCATCCAACTTTTGTCATCTTGCCAACAAACTCCTTTGCCTGATTTGACCTTTTGACATCAATGACAACAATATGCCAACAAAATTTAACCCATTTCATGTGCCTTTGACTCAGCTTCCCTTGACTGCTCAAGTATTGAAGTGCATGATGATTGGTAAACAAAACAAATTCTTTTGGAAAAAGATAATATCTTCATTTCTTAAGTGCTTAAATGATTGAATAAAACTCTAGATCATAAACTAAATACTTTTTCTAAGCATAATTTAAAATATGCAATAGGCTTACCTTCTTGGCTCAAAATAACTCCAATAGCATTACCACTTACATCACAATCCACTTGGAACACCTTGCTAAAATATGAAAGTGCTAAAACAGGTTGCATTGTGACTTTACTCTTCAACAAATCAGAGCTCTTTGCTACCCCTATAGTCCACTTGAATTATTTCTTATCACCCCTCATATTTTTAGTTATTGGTTCACATATGCTGCTAAAACCTTTAATAAACTTTTTGTTAAAACTTTCTAAACCAAGAAAATAATCTCACCTTCGTTACACTCCTTGGTGTTGGCCATTCTAAAATAGCCTTCACCTTTTTTGGGTCCATGTTGATGCCTTCCCCTGAAACAACAAAATCTAAATATGTACCAACTCCCTCTTCACAAAGCTACACTTTTTGAGGTTAATCAACAACTTTTCATCTCTAAGATTTTCAAAATAAAATATGATATTCTTCAAATGCTCCTTAAGAGTCTTTCTAAAAATTAAAATTTCATCTAAATAAACAATCATAAATATTCCCAAGAACTCTTTCAACACCTCATTCATTAACCTCATAAATGTACCAGGTGCATTGGTCAACCCAAATGGCATGACTAACCACTCATATAAACATTCTTTCATCTTGAATGTGGTCTTACACTCATCTCCTTCATGTATCCTTATCTGGTTATACCCACTCTTTAAATCAATCTTGCTGAAATATGTTGCTCCACTCAAGAAATCCATGATATCATCCATTCTAGGTAATGGAAATTTGTACTTTATTGTGATCTTGTTTATAGCCTTGAAATCCATGCATATTCTCCACTCTCCTTTCTTTGGTGACAAAACAACAAGCACTGCGCATGGGCTTGAAATCTCTCTTATTAAACCCTTCTCTAATAAATCAACAACTTGTCTATTTACCTCCTCATTCTTCATAGGTGACATTCGGTAGGCTGCCTTGTTGCATAAACTCGCACCTGATATCAAATCAACTTGATGAGTAAATTTTCTCACTGGTGGGAGTCCTTAAGGAACATTATCTAAAATAATCATCTTGAACTCTTGTAGAAAACTAGTAACTTCTACAATAATTTCATCAACTTCACTACTAGCTTTAGGAATAACAGCAAAATAAACCTTCTCATGCTTTATGCCATCGATAAATCTCCTTGTACCAAATACTAAAACTCTAGAATTACCACAAACTTGAACATTTTCCTCCTTCAAAGGCTTCAACTTATGCTTCACTCTATCTTTTACATCTGTATAGGTGTTAGCACACCCATTATGTATGGATTTTTGGTCATATTTCCATGGTCTTCCAAGAAAAATGTGACAAGCATCCATAGGGATGTTATCACATAGAATCTCATCATGATAATTCTAAACTTTAAATTTCACATTGCATTGTTCACTTACCAAAGATTTATGATTATCTTGTACCCAAGAAATCTAGTAAGGTTTTGGGTGTTTCATCCTCTCAAGCTTTAACTTTCTCACCATCTCATCAGATGCAAGATTTTTTGTGCTCCCACTATCTAATATCATGTTACACACCTTTCCTTCACACTTGCACCTTGTTTTGAATGAATTATTCCTTTGCAGAGGCTCATTTTCTTCATTCAAGATTTATCTCCTTGTCATCAAGACCTCTCCATCTTCTTCATATTTTGATTGTGAGGAAGGTGCCTCCTCCTCATCAACATTTTTTGCCCTTCTTTGATATTTTTGTCTCCTTCTTATCTTATCCTCTACTTGTGGCCAACTATAGGCTCAATGTTACTCTCCACATTTATAACAAGTGCCTTTGAATGAGCCTCCACCATAATCATGACCTCTACCTCTACCTCTAAATCTTTTGTCTCTTGAGCTTTTCCCTTCTTCATATTTTGCTACTTTATTGCTTCTCTCTTCAATCTTGGAGCTCTTTTTCTGATATTCTTCATTTTTCTAAGTTCTTCCTCCTACCTTACCTCCACGCCCACTTCCTTTTTGCTTGCTTTCAAACATCTTGTTCAACCTTTGCTCTATCTTCAATGTTATTTGATAAGCATTTTCCATCATCACAAATCTGATAAGTGTCATATCTTCTTCAATACTCGATCTTAATCCATTTATGTATCCTGTAACCTTTTCCTTGGTCGCCTTTCAATGTTCAGTCCTTATAAGAATTCTATGAAATTCTTCAGTATATTCTTTAATATTTTTGCTTCCTTGTTTCAGACCTTGCATCCTCTTAAGAAAATTTGACTCATAGTCTATAGGAATAAATTTTCTTTTTAATTTTTTCATCATTTTATACCATTTAGTAATCTGATCTTTTCCTCTTCTTCCCCTTTCTAATTGAACCTCTCTCCACCATATTGAGTCATTTCCTTTTAGTCATGTCTTCAAAAATATCACTTTATTCGGGTTCTCTATCTCTTCAAATTTGAAATACTCTTCCACCTCATTAATCCAATCTACCAATTCCTTTGGATTTAGACTTCCATTAAACGTAGGCACATCCATTTTTCAGTCTCTTCCCAATTTTTCTTAAAAATCTCAACAATGGATCCCTTGCAACTATTGCAACTTCTTCTCTTTTTTTAGTATCTAAACTAGCGTCCTCTATGTTTTCATCTTTGTCACCACTTCTAGGGTCTCCCATTCTTGCAAATCCTCTCCTTATCTCATTTTGTAGTGTTTCAACCTACCTTCTTAAGGCTCTAAAATCATCCTCTTACAAAATTATATCATCTTCCTCTTTCTCTACCTCTACTACTATGGGCTCCTATCCCATCCATTTTTATTTTTAACACCCACAACATAATCCTGGTGCAACCACCTCTCTTTGACGGTCTATTACACACTCAAGATTAACTCGCTCTGATACCACTGATGCATGGTACTCCCCTTTTGAATCTCAAAAACACAACAACAACAAAGAAAAAACTAGCAAGAATATGAGAGAGAAGAAAATCCTTCTTTTATTACTGCAAACAAAATGACTTTACATAATTACATATGTCATTGTATGGGCCTTCTTGACTTCAACAGTCATAAATTTTTAAATTGGAGCTAACTCTTCCTTATCCTACATTCCTCCGTAGTAAGAAATTAGCTCGACCATCCCTCTCTACTCTAACTTTCCTTGGTTCGATTTATTCTTCCCTTATGGGCCTCCATGACCTAGGGTTTCCTCCCTTTTTATTCCTATCAACTGAATCTACATTAAATTCAATCATCTTTGCTTGCCACCACAACGCCATCCAGCTCCTTGCAACATTAATGTCACTGGAATGGTTACACCATTTTTGCACCATCATCTCATGCAACTGTTGGCCCAGAATATTTTCACCATGACTGAGAATTAAACTCAACCATCATACCAATGCCATATCTCTGTTGTGTCCAGCGGACACCAAAGAAACTGTCCCCAAAATTTGGGAGTCTCACTGACTAAGTTCCATCAGGTCATCAAAGAGACTCAAAAACAACTCGCTCTGACACAAGAAGGTATCCTCGATGAAGAACCTCCATGTAATCCCTTCTCAATCATTCATCACCACCTATCTATCATGACATCATCGTTCTTTGTCATCATCACTTAGCCTGGACCTCTTATCAGCATGTTGAATAGACTCCTCATGATCTCTCACAAAAACATGTTTGCCTCCATGATATCAGAATATCAAAGGGACTTGCAACGTTGTCACCCCAAAATCCTATCATCACCTCAATGTGGTTTCATTGCTCCATTGGAGGGACTCCCAAATGACTCCTTCTGATAAACTAGAGTCTCCTTGATGCAACTTATTGAAATGTTGAAGGGACTTTGAATGTTGTCTCATTGATATGTGAACTTCTCTTTGATAAGACTCCTTCGCAATCGTTTACTATTGTTTCTCTTTCCATTGGTATGTCGAAGGGACATGGAGAAAGGTGTCACTAAAGTCTTCATGTCACTCTGATTGTCTGTTGAAAAAATGCCAAATGATGAAATTTTTTCCTCCTAAGCCCAAACTCTTGCTGACCTCCATACTCAGTTAACTGGAGCCAATTCATCCCTTATTCAAAAGGAAAACAACATGAATTGATGCAAGATTTCTCATACACTCTGGATGTTCCTGCATCACTAACACATTTGGTTGTGTTTTGATTATGTTGTATTGCTTACATTATTTTTACATTATGTTTTTATTTTTTTTATGTCATCTTTCACATTGCATTATGTTTAAGTTGTGTGCCATGCTTCACATTTTTCATTTTTATGCGTGTTCCTTTTTTTTATGTTGTATTTCCATATGATATTGAATCTTGGGGGCTAGTGTGTCCCCCAAATTTAATGTCATCATATCTCTTCAATATTTGGATATTGTAGCCCGTTTTGATATATTCTTCTTTTATTTTGAGTTTGAACATGTTTTCATACTCTCACTAAAGTGGGGGCTAAATGTACTGTCAAAAATTGTCACCTTGATAATTTCACACTAGGTTTGGCTCTCTCCTATGTGATTGGACCTAATTATGCATTTAATTGCCTATTTTTTAAACATCCTTGTAAAATCAAACTTTGGAACTAAAATTATATATTTTATATTTTTCCCTTGACACTTTTTGCCCTAAAAGGGATGGGTATAGCCTAGGGTAATTCACCTTCTAGACTAGCACTTTTGGCTCCAAATTTTAGTATGTTGTTGTCAATAATTTATTATTTGAATTTCCAATTTTATTTGTTGGTCATTGATATTTGATTTTTGGAAAATTAGAGTAATTTAATATAAATACTAGTCATTTTATCATTTTAAATCCTTCAAGAACAATTAGCAATTTTGGAGAGAAAATTGGAGATCCTAAGATCAATCAAGGGAAGAATCTGCAACATTATTACAAATATTTCATCAGCCAAGTTCAAGCTTGCAAGACATCAAAATGAAGTCAATTGAATTAATTATGTGCAAGGAGCTATTATGATCAATAATGCCAAATTATGAAGATGTATTGAGTTACCCTCTACATGATATTTGCAATAATCTATTGTGTATTGAGCTAACCTCTTCCAAATATATCAAGATCTTAAGGCATCCATCAATCAACTTGTGTACATGGAATCTCTTCTTCAATGGTTTCACATCAAGGTAACATTTTTATGTATCATTTATCATTTCAACCACTTATTGTTGTTTTGGTCTTTTCTCGACCTAAGGTATTCCCTTTTGATCATAATCAATCACTATGTGTGGAGATAGAAATACCAAAATAAGGTTTGACTTAGGTAAGCCCCTATACAACCCAACCTTTTCCCTATTTTCATGTGCAAGTTAGATCTGTAGATTTCAGTAGGTGACTGTCTCATAAATAAAGTGCAAACCTTCATCCACTATTCAAACTTTTTAGAACCATAAAATTATGAGTTCATTCTAGGGCACATCATGCCCTAGACCAACCAACTCAAACTCAAATTTTCATCACGTGGGCTCCTCTCAGTGTCTTAATCTTAGATCTAAATTTATTTCTTAAATTTTCATTTTTGTCTATCTACTAAATTGTATTTTCAAGTCTAGGGTTGAATGTGAAATAGGCTTGTCAAATCACACATCAAATTTATCATCCTCACAACTAAAAAAAAAATATAAATCCTAGGAGGTTGGCTCTCCCTTGTGGGATCAAGCTAATCATTAAACCCTATTTAATCTATCTTTAATGTTGAGTCGAGTGAAAAGGAGATAATCTTAGTTATCTTGATTGGATATAAGATCACTTTTCTTACTCAACAATTTTGGTTATAGATTATGATTATATTGCATGTATATATCATTGAGTTTTATGGGGAACAATATACGTAGGTTATACAAATATATTGTTGAGTTTATATGGATGTTGTAATGAGGAGTATATATAGGGAATGTACAATATTTGAATTATATTCACAATTTTGTTTATATAATTCAACCTTCCTATATGTATATAGTATGTGAGGTTGTGTGTATAGAGTAAGGTTTGTATGTAGGTATAATATAACCATATACATAGATATATACTTATCATGTGGATATTGTAGAGGGGTATACTGTATGGGTAGTATGTATATTATAAACAAAGATACAAGTGTTAAATATACAACAAGTGTAAAAAATATAAAATAAAATAAAGATAGAAAGAGGTACATTCCCCCTAAAAAGAAAAAATTAGAAGTGTTGTTTTTTATTCTCAAATTCATGCAAGTGTGTGAGAGAAGAGAATACACACACACCCTTTAAGATTAAAATATATATTTTCTTTGATTAAACAAATCATAATGTGTATGATTTATTTTAATTCTTCGTAGAAATGGTTTGCAAAGAGACACAAATAGAAAAGGTACACAAAAAATAGGAAACATCTAAAAAAAATTCTTTTAACACTCATTTTCAAATGTAATACTTTAGCAGTTTGATATTTGTTCTATTTACCTTGCAAAAATGAATGGATTTTTTTATCTTTATTCTTTGAATGAAAGAGAAAGTTTATCTCAATGATTAGTTCAAAATATATAAAATCAAAAAATCAAAAAACTAATCACACTATTCAAAATATTTCAAATTTGTAATATTTTTTAAATTAAAAATATAATGTGTAAAATATGCTTATTTGAATTTTTAAAAGGAAATGCTTACTTTGGATACTTATACCTAATATTTGAGATTTGATGTGAAAAGTTC
Organism: Sequoiadendron giganteum; assembly: GCA_007115665.2. NCBI lineage: Eukaryota > Viridiplantae > Streptophyta > Pinopsida > Cupressales > Cupressaceae > Sequoiadendron > Sequoiadendron giganteum. Next base: position 169,751,857 of record CM021103.1, on the reverse strand, counting down.
ATCTACACCACTACATCTATCTCATAACCAACTTTATATTTCCTACAAGAAGTTAGAAAGTAGACAAGTGGTTCCAAATTTATTAGCATTTTTGTGATAGTGGGTTTTTAGGAATGTGCATAGAAGGGGGGTCTAAGGTCTTAGCCTCCAACAACCTAGCTCCTAATTTCACATGTGACCAAGGTATATGTGTTGGATAAGAAAAAAGGGATTGTTGGGGCTAATCCACATGCGACTAGGGTCTCAAATTAACAATGACTAGGTGCTTGAAGGGAGATTAGGCATGGGAGTTGGCTTTTTCTTGCCCATTGCTCGATCATATAACTATGGCCCAAGCCTCAAGAAATAAAATAATAATAATAAAATATTCACATTGGGTTCACTAGAACGTAAAAAATGAAATTCTTAAACTAGAAACTAGAAACAAATTTTAAATCATAAAAGTTAAATCAAATATAAATGGTATTCCACAAAATTCATTGCAAACATCAAAAATTGATGATAATGATTTTCCTTGAAGGTATGTGGATGCAATCTCAATAACATAGCACTTATGAAATGATGAGTGACTAATTCGATAAAATGGACTTGAATGAGTATGAATGAATGGGATGACTTTATTTATAGACTTAGGTAATGCGGATGAAGATGATGACTAGAGATAACTTTAAAATGAGTGGAGTTAACTCAATTATAAATTGGTAAATTACCATTTCAAATTATGAAGAGATTATATTAGATTATTTAATTTTATAATTAGACAAATGTGCACATGAAATTTTTATTTGGAGACTAAGTTAACTTTTGAGAAGAGAAGAAGTTTCTAAAGTGGAGAAGAGTTAACTAGTGAGAGAAGAAAACTAACTTGTGAGAGAAGATTGAATTTCCAAATGAAGATTAAGTTAATTAATGATGGAAAAAAGATATGATTGGTGATTCAAAAATATAAATTATAATTTCAAAATGGATAACTAGCTCACATTTAGTTAAATAATGAAATATTATTTAATTAAATGGATAATGGGGGTTATTATGTAAATATTAATAAATGGATAAATGATATGATTAATGTTTTGAATGATTAATTTATCACATGATGATAAATTAATGTCAATCTAAAGAGGAATATTTGCAATGTCTAGAAGAAATTTTTTGCTAGTTGATTTATAGTTATCACCGATACATTTTGAAATTTTTCAATAATGCTCTTTGATTGATCAAAAATAATGCTACCATGTAGCCCCACTCAAGAATTAGTCCCACCACATAATAGAGGTTGTAAAAATCATTTTCACCATGGAGACACTTGACACACAATGGTTCATCACTCAAATCTATGGCCCTATCACTTTCCCCTTGGACCATTAAGAACTAATCATACCATCATCACACTAAATACATGTGGTGAAATGTCATTTGTCCTTTAGTTTTTTGGCCACCTAAATTTATTCACATTAGCACACTTGACCAAAAAAATAACTCAACAATAATTTTGAATATATACTAAAATATTTTCTCATGTATGACACAAAAGATAGCCACTTCACAATTCTCAAAGAATCAAATGGAAATAACATGAAAGGAACATGATATAATGGTATAATGCATATTTATAGAGGGAAAATCATTAGAAAATCCCATTAACTAATATGAATGGCCCACAAAATTATAATAGGGAGATGATATTTAATGGATTTTGATGTCACATAGTCCTAAGATCCAACACATTAAAACATTAGCCCCACCATTATGTTGACATAAAATATTGAACTAATTGAAGCCTAATAGTGAAGAATAGACTAATCAAAAATATAAAAAATAAGATATTGCTAATGTGGATCTCAATGCAAGTAGTGAGTGGGAAGTTCCTAACTAATCTAAATCATCATTGTGAAGGTTATTCACCACAAATTCATAGAGAAAGGTGAAAAAAATGCAGGTGGATATCTAAGTTCAACATTCTATGGGAATAGGCCACCTTAGAAATGGAGAACAGGGTGGGCCTCATCATATGAATCATGGCACCAAAAGTAAAATATAAATGCAAGGCATCAATATTTTTAGTATAGGATTGCAACTTTACCATAAGAGCATAGTAAAGCATGAATCAAGGGCATGATTACAAAATAAAAATAAAAAGCCACAAGGGTTACCATGAACACAAGAAAGAGCATTAAAACATTCATGGAACCAAAGATCTGGGCACAAAGCGCTGATCCTAAGAATAAAAAGTTCAATCTCATGGGGCCTATTGTATTGACAAAATAATTATTTAAGGAAAACATTAAAAAACACCAAGAGATAGAATAAATCTAAGATTATCTTAAAAGTTGGTCCATGTGATCAACAATATTTCTTTTACAATTATTAGGTTGAAGATGCTTACAATTTTAACAAGACAAACATCATATTATTTCCCAATACATCTAAAATTGAATATATTGAGTTATCAAATTTCCTTGAGTAATCTAACTTATTTTAAAACTAGGCACACATTAGATAGAATGCAATATTAATAAATCGCAAGCACCAAAATGTGATCTTTCAAAATTCTTACAAAGTATTTTGGAGATCTAGTAAATAAAAGAATAATAAAAAACTTAAATTTACATAATTACATTAGTGGGAATGTCAACGTGTGATCTTTCAAATTCTTACAAAATATTTTTGAAGTGAATAAAAGAGTCTTAAGTATCTTAATTTTACAATTTTACATGAATAACATAAATAGTGGGATTGAGAAACAATATTATTTTGATTCTAAAACTTGACCTTAATACCATGCTCTAAACAATGTATTGTTATATAAGCACTATTAAAATTCAATATTAAACTTTGCATTAAAACATAGACACTATATATTTGAGAATTGACTTATGATCTACAATTACCAATTTCATTTCAGTTTATTTTAACATTTAATTGAATTTTACTTTTAAATAGTTCAACTAAATGATAACTTTCCAATTTCTGGACAGACATTGCTACTGTACAAGATTTAGAATTATAAGCACACAAGTAACAGGTGGGAAATCATTATATTACAAGTTACAGATGAACGTAAAATATTATATTACAAATGAACTGAATATTGAATTGCAAATTGAAAATGAGTAGGAGGGAAGTCATTATATTAGAAGTTGCAAATGAACATAATATAAAATTGGAAACTGAAAATGATCCGTAGATATTCTATTGCGAATTGAAAACACTAGCTCAGATTATATTGTAATTATTTTCCCAATTGCAACATATACGTTAAGTTCGTTTAAGATAAGTTTCTGCTTGTTGGCTTCTTGCTTTTAAAATAATATGCACGCACAAGGAAAACCTATTACAGTTGTCTCTATCTCATCACCTTGGTCGCCATTACAAATAATCTTAGACTTATCATATTTGTCGACTCTTTGTTTTCTTCATTGTCTCGCTTTGGATCTTGGCTTGATTGGATTCCTCTTTTTAAGTTCTGTTTAAAACTCGTGGGGTGGAGTCGATTCGCTTACCTATGTAGAGGTAAGTTTAACATAGTTTAATTGAGGTTTAAACATATATAACTCATTGAATCTCGAGATAATATATTAGCATGTTTTTTTGGTCATTTTCCTTAACAAATAAGTATGCACATATTTTTTATTATGATATGGTTTTATTTTTATTGTATATGATCTTTTGTTCTTAATATTTCTATGATATTTTATGTTTTGGATGAGGATGTAAATTTAAAAAATATTTATTTTATAAAAGTCATATACATCTTATTCATAAGAAAAAAAAAAATGTTATTTTATTAGATAATTGTTTTCTTTATTTTTCTATTGATTTGGGTAGTTAATATCTTTTGCTTTTACATATATCCATTTCATCTATTTCTAAGTTTCATATTGATCATGTTTCACCTCTCACTTGTGTTAGTGATGAGATTGTTGGTGATACACATAGAACAATGGACATTGATGAGATAATATCTTCCACGTATATTCATAACATTGTTGTAACTTTTGATGATATATGTTATTATAGTGTTATGTCTATAGTTTCATGTGTTTTCATTCAATTAGTTTCTTTAATATATGATAATGTGTTCATGATGATTATATTTATCTACATCCCATGATAGCCCTATTGGCATGCATGATAGTTTTGTTGGATGTTGTGGTTGCATTTCTGATATGTGGTTGTCATTGATGTCAACACTATTAGCATTAATGATGCTTAAGGTTGTATATGTCGAGGATATTGAGAAAATTGTAAAAATAATATTTCTGGCAGCCAATGAAGTTGAGAAGGTCAGAATGTTGGAAAGTTTTGTACATTGAAGATCTGAAGGTGTGCTTCAAAGGGTTTGTTGTTGAAGCTTTCTATTATTTTGTCCAAAAATTTCAGAGGTTTGTATCAATATTTGTGGAAGTTATGAAGATTTGTGTTCTTACAGCTATTTAATTTTTGTAGATGGTGTTCTTGGATGAAACGGATGAAATTCTGGTAATTTCGTGTGTTGTGCATGTGTCTGTGACATTCATGGATGAGTCTAGATCGTACTATGTCCTTGGTGTACATCTGCATTGATCAGAGTGTTCGTGATCGGAGGTTTTTCCGATGTGTGCTCAATTTTTAATGTTCTTGGCCGACATGATGGTGTTAGCATGTTGCAAATCCATGAAAATTAATATTTTATTGTTTGGCATGTTTGAAGGTGTTTGTTTCGGTCCTCACTATGTTGTGACCGACTTGTGTTGGATCGCATTGAAATTTATTCATGTATTGAGGTCGACAGTTGTAATTTATTCTTTATTTGAGGACGACTGAATAGCGGATGTAAATCCATGTAGCGAGTATATATAAGTGTTTGTTTTCCTCATTTAGAGGCAATGCTCAGTATGTGCAAGAGGTGTACATGTACGAACAAAGGTAAAATCATTCAAGAGAAAAGCAGGGTGTGAAGAATGTTGAGCTTAGAGTGTGGAAGAGTTTGTAGAAGTTTTTGTGTGCCTAGCTATAGAATTGTAATCAAGCTTTTTTAGAAGCTATTTTCTCAGTTCAACTTCATCAAATGGATTTAATCTGATTATTATATGTAAGGCAATGAGTCTTCCCTTTGAGTAGTGTGCTCTAGGCAGTGCGCCTAAATGCAAGTGCATTCCTTTTTCATTCTTCATTATACTTCTAACAGGGTATAATCTTGTGGACTAACATTCACCGTGGTTTTTCCCCTAATAGGGTTTTCACGAATAAAATCTTGGTGTTCATGTGTCTCTGATGTGTTATTGATTTATGTTTGCACTTTTGTTTATTAGATCTGAGATTTAAGATTGATTAATGTTGTTTAAGTTTGATTTTGGTAACAACTGATTCACCCCCCCTCTCAGTTGTCTATCCTTATTTTTCCAACAATTGGTATCAAAGCTAGTTCCTCTAAAGAATCTTAACAGCTTGAGGTGATCTGAGATGGCATCATACAAGAAGGACAGTCCTAGATTTGATGGTACAAACTACTCCTTATGGAAAGTCAAAATGGAGTGTCATTTGAAGTGCATTGGAGAACCTTTCTGGAAGATGACACAAAGTGCATATACTATTCCTCAGAATGGTTTGTCCTCTAAAGATGAGATCAAGCAAGAAGAAGCTAATACCAGAGTTATTGAAGCATTATTGAGTGCTTTGATAGATTCAGAGATGACAAATGTATTAGGATTGAAGACTGCATACCAGATTTGGGAAAAATTGGAAACATTGTATGAAGGAGATGTGCTAGTGAAAAGTGTTAAGCTACAAAGTCTAAAAGGCAAGTGGGAAGACTTGAAGATGAGTGAAGATGAGAATATGCTCTCTTTTTCTCAAAATATAAATGAACTGGTGATGAACATTAGATGTGTCGGTGGAACCTTGGATGATGAAGAAGTTGTGGCTAAGATACTTAGATTTGTGCCTCCCTCTTACTAAACAAGAGTTCATACTAATGATGAACTCAGGCCAGTGACAAATATACGAGAGACATGTTGATTGGAAAAATGGTTGCATTTGAGTTGAGTGAATTTGGTGAATCTTTTCCTAAGACTGAATCTGCATTCAAAGCTACAGTATCCGGAAAAAGCCAACAAAGATACAATCCGAGTTAGAGTTCCAAAAGGATATTCAAATATGAAGATGAAATCAAAAATATTGAAGATGAAGAAAGAGAATTAGAAGAACTAGAAGCATTGATTGTGAAAAGAGAAGCCAAAGGTCATGGTAAGTGCAAAGGAAAGTTACCTATCAAATGTTTTTTCTTGCAATAAAATAGGTCATTTTGCATCTAGATGTCTTGAAAGAGTTTCTAAGTACAAACCTAAGAAGACTATATTTCAAAGGAAATGTTATTATGTTGAAGAAGGTGTAACTGATGAAGAATCTGATAAAGAAACTGGAAATGAAGATGAATGGGTATTTATTGCTATCAAAGAAAATGGTCAGGTGTCCACTTAATCTACTAGTAATGTGAATGTTGAGAAATTTTCTTGCAGCAAAAATTGAAGAAAAAGATGAGTGGGTAATTCACAATGGATGCTCACATCATATGATTGGTGACAAAAGAAATTTTGTAAGCTTGGAAGACTATTATGGTGGTGTTGTAAGATTTCGAGACAACACTTTTAGTGTGATTCGTGGCAAAGGCACTATTTCTTTTGGTGGTAAGTATAATACCGATGATGTTCTTTATGTAGAAGGCTTAAAGCATAACTTGTTAAGTGTTGGACAGATGGTAGACAAGGGTTACAATCTTCAATTCAAGGATGGTAAGTGCGGAATAAGGGGAAGTTCTAGAAATATGATTGCTTCAGGTACAGAGACAAAAGGTAATATCTTTCATTTGAGTGTTGCTAGTGAAAGTTGCTTAATTGCTCAGATTGATGTAAGTTGGTTATGGCATAGGAGGTTGTGTGATGTGAAATTTGATAAAAATTTCAAGATAAGCACTACTCAAGCAGTCAAAGATCTTCCTAAGTTAGTGAAGCCTACTAACACTATGTGCAAGGAATGTCAGATGGGAAATCAGACAAGGAATTATTTCCAGAGCAAACAATATAGCTCTAATGGAGTACTAGATTTGATACATACTGATCAATGTGGTCCATCCAAAATCATAAGTCTACAAGGTGAAAGATATTTTATGTTGCTCATTGATGATTATTCTAGAATGATATGGGTTGCTTTCTTAAGAGAAAAACATGAAGCATTAGAAAAGTTCAATATTTTCAAAGCTATGGCAGAGAATGAGATAGCTAAGAAGATCAAAAGTCTAAGATCAGATAGAGGTGGTGAATTCACTTCCCGGGAATTCAATTCTTTCTTCGAAGATCATGGAATCCAATGACAGTTATCTGCTCCCCAGACCCCTCAACAAAATAGAATTGTTGAAAGAAAGAAAAGAACCATTCTAGACACTACTAGAACCATGATGTTGGAAATAAATGTTCCTCATTTCTATTGGAGAGAAGTTGTAAGTACTGTTGTGTATACCATTAACAGGGTGTATGTTAGTTCAATAATTCTGGTAAGACACCTTTTGAGCTATGGTTTGGTTATAAGCCTACTATCAAATATTTCAAAAAAACTCCAGCAAAAAATGTTACATCAAGAGAGATGATGATATAGGAAAGTTTGATGCTAGAAGTGATGGGTTACTCTACGAAAACTAGAGCTTACCAATGTTCTAATAAGAGGTTAAAGAAAATGGTTGAAAGTGAAAATGTCAAAGTTGATGAAGATATTGTTAGACCATCCAGATATAGTGGATATGATTCAGATGATCAAAATGATACTACTAACAATGATGTTCAAACACATAATCAACTTCAGATTGTTCTGGTGAACCAAGGGAATCAAGAGGCAGAGACTAGTAGAAATAAAGAAGAAAGAACGCAAGAACAAGAATTTAGAGAAAATCCTTAAACTCCCAAATATGCAAAGGAAAATCAACATGACAGTCAAATCATAGGAGACAAGAGCAAAGGTGTGCAAACTAGAAGAAGAATCTTGGAAGAGTACTGTCTAATTTCAAAAGTTGAGCCCAACAATATCAATGAATCATGCAAAGATGAACATTGGATGGAAGCCATAAAAGAAGAACTAATGCAAATAGAGAAGAATGATACATGGGATTTTGTTCCTAGGCCTCAGAAAAAAAATGTGATTGGAACCAAGTGGATGTTCCGAAATAAGCTGAATGAGCAAGGTGAAGTGGTCAGAAACAAAGCAAGACTGGTTTGCAAAGGGTACTCACAGATAGAACTTGTATTGATTTGAAGAGAAATTTTCCCCTGTTGCTAGAATTTAAGTGGTAAGATTATTTCTTTCTTATGCTACTTTCAAGAATTATAAAGTCTATTACATGGATGTAAAGTCAGCATTTCTGAATGGTGAGCTAGAAGAAGAAGTCTATGTTGAACAAATGGATGGATTTCAATTGATTGATGAAAAAGAAATAGTATGTCGATTGAAGAAAGCTCTATATTGACTTAAGTAAGCTCGTAGAGCTTGGTATGCTAGATAGGATAAATACTTATTGAAGCTTGGATTCAATAAAGGTATTGTTGACAGCAATCTGTATTTCAATTTGGATCAGAATAAAGAGTTAATCATTGAAGTCTTTGTTGATGACATTATTTTTGAAGGTGATGATGATTTGTGTATGAAGTTTGCTAATGAAATGAAAAGTGAGTTTGAAATTTCAATGATAGGAGAGTTGAAATTCATTTTAGGATTGCAAATCACTCAGTTAGATGATGGAATTTTCATATCTCAGTCTAAGTATGTTAAAGAGCTACTGAAAATTTTTGGCATGGAAGATTCAAAGCCAATTGGTACACCTATGATAATCGGATGCAAACTTACACAAAATGATGATTCTCTTAAGGAAAATCAGACAAGATACAAGTCAATTATTGGTGGATTACTCTATTAGACTCAGGCCAGGCCAGTTATAATGAATGTTGTATGCATGGTCGCTAGATTTCAAGTTGATCCTAAAGAGTCTCGTATAACTATTGTAAAAATAATTTTCAAATACCTGAAAGGGATAATTGATCTTGGTCTTTGGTATCCTAGGGATGATAATCTTACCCCAAATTCTTTCACTATTTTTGATTGGGAAGGATATGTGGATGACAGGAAGAGTACTAGTGGTGATGCATTCTTCTTAGGAAAGAAATTGGTATCTTGGCTAAGAAAAATCAAAATTCCATCTCATTGTCTATTGTTGAGGCAAAATACATTGTTGTTGTAAACAATTGTACCCAAGTATTGTGGATGAAGCAAATGTTGAGAGATGTCAGAATTGAGTATGAAGAACCAAATGCCATATTTTGTGACAATTCAAGTGCCATTAATATTTCGAAGAATCCAGTGTTGCATTCAAAGACAAAGCATATATCCAACAAATATCACTTTTTGAGAGATAAAGTGAGTGACAAATAAGTTAGACTAGATTACATACCTACCAAGGAGAAAATTTCAAAAATATTTACTAAGTCATTGCCTAAGGATACTTTTGAGTACCTTAGAGGCAAGTTAGGGGTGACTTCTCCTCTTGATCAAAACTAAGATGCGGGTCTTTGCATAAGTCTATGAATTCATAGGCATATCTTATTCCAGATTGATGTTGTGGTGGATGCTACTTAGGGGGATTAGTCATATGATTCAAACTATTGATCAGAGAATGTGTACCTTTTCCATTGATGTCAAAGGGGGAGAGAAGAGAAATGTGAAAAACATGGGAGAAAAAGGAAATAGGAAAGAGTGCACAATCTCAAGGGGAGATTGTTGGAAGAGCTACCAGGTTGGTGGCATTATTTTTCACATCATGTGTTACCATCAATGCCAAAGGGGGATATTGTTAAATGTTGTGGTTTCATTGCTGATATGTGGTTGTCATTGATGTCAACACTATTAGCATTGATGATTCTTAAGGTTGTATATGTTGAGGATATTGTAAAAATAATAGTTTCAGCAGCCAATGAAGCTGAGAAGGTCAGTATGTTATAAATTTCTATACGTTGAAGATCTGAATGTGTGCTTCAAATTGTTTTTTTTTTAACCTTTCTAGTATGTTGTCTGAAAGTTTCAGAGTTTTTCATCAAGATTTATGGAAGTTATGAATATTTGTGTTCCTACAGTTATTTAATTTCAGTAGATGGTGTTCTTGGATAAAGCGGATGAAATTATGGTAATTTCATGTGCTGCACATGTACCTATGAAATTAGTGGTTGAGTCTAGATTGTACTCTATCCTTATTTTACGTCCACATTGATTGGAGTGTTTGTGATCAGATATTTTTCTGATGTGTGCTCGAGTTTTCATGTTCTTGGCCGACATGATGGTGTTAGCGTGTTGCGGATCCATGAAGATTAATATTTTATTGTTTGGCATGTTTGAAGGTGTTTGTTTGGGTCCTCATTATGTTGTGACTGACTTGTGTTTGTGCACATTGAAATTGATTCATGTATTGAGGCCGACAGTTGTAATTTATTCTTTATTTGAGGCCGACTGAATAGTGGATGTAAATCCATGTAGCGGATATATATAAGTGTTTGTTTTCCTCATTTAGAGAAAATGCTATGTGTGTGCAAGAGGTTTACATGTGTGAACAAAGGTAAAATCATTGAAGATAAGAGAAGAGTGTGAATAAGTTTGAGTAGAGTGTGTATAAGTTTTTGTGCGCCTAACTGGAACTATAATCAGGCTTTTGTAGAAGCTATTTTCTCAGTTCAACTTCATCAGATGGATTTAATCTTATTATATGTAAGGCAGTGAGCCTTCCCTTTGAGCAGTGTGCTCTAGGTATTTTACCTAAATTCAAGTGCATTCCTTTTTCATTCTTCATTATACTACTAACAGGATATAATCTTGTGGATTAACATCCACCGTGGTTTTTCCCCTAACAAGTTTTCCACGTATAAAATCTTTGTGTTCATGTGTCTCTGATGTGTTATTGATTTATGCTTGCATTGTTGTTTATCAGATCTAAGATTTAAGGTTGATTATTTTTTTTTAAGTTTGATTCTAGTAACAACTGATTCACTCCCCCCCCTCTCAGTTGTCTATCCTTGTTTTGCCAACAATTTTTCCATATAGTGAGACCTTACATGAACATTGCGTACACCTTGTTATTAGTTTGTTGTATTCTCACATAGATAAAATCAATATTTCATTGCCTTAACCTACATTACATGATGACATGATGGTTATTAGCATGGAGTTATTACATGATGATTACATGATGGATACTACAAATGCTTGATGCATGTTAAATATTTCTTGATTTCTAAGGAAAATTATTCACATCATGATATCTTATTGATTAATGAGTTTAGAGAATTATTTGGGTGGTAGAGAGATATACTGGTTTGATTTATCTTATTTATTTACACTTATTTAATAGTTTTGGTGTATTTATTCTTTGGTTATTTTTTAAACTTAGTGTTTATTAGGATAGTATCGACCTAGTGATACCTTCTTATGATTTAGAGATTTTTATGCTTAATTTCCTACTACTCATATGACACATGCACATTCTTATACTATTTTTTTCTATCATTAAGCTTCCTCCTAATCCTAGATACTTATGAACAAAATTATAAAGGAGTTTCTAGGATAAGGTGTCTCAACCATGCAATTTTAATGTTATGCTAAATATCTTTTTATATGTTTTTTCATCTTTAGTTATTTTATCTATACATGGGAAATTTGGTGTCCCATTTCGAAGGGGCGCTGATTTAATCTTTTATTATATTTTATTCTCACATGAGGATGTAAGTGTCTCACTTTTTTCATGGCTTGTTTTCCCATATGTCAACTAAAGGTGTGTAAGAAAACCTTGAATAATCTTTGTGAGGATTACAAATGACAAATTCTTATGACATGTAAGACCATATAAGAGATAGGTTACATTCGAATCTTAACCAATATTATGATAGTGTTTAACAGTTATCATGAAGTAGCTAATATATAGGATAGGTGAAATATTTAATTCCCAAGTTTGGATAGTCAAATATTCTTGGTTATGACAATATAACATGTAAGGAATATGCTAATAATAGTTGGTGTTGTATTATACCAAAGAAATAATTGGGATTCAACTCCAACTAATTTGGGTGTCATACCTCCTTTGGGCTAATAAATTGATTCCAAAACCATCCCATAATTTATCTTTGAAATTATTCTATAAATTGGAGCTTGGACTGGGAAGTTGGATGGATTATTAATAAATGGATTCCAAAACCATCCCATAGTTTCTCTTTGTAATTATTCTATAAATTGGAAATTGGAATGGGAGGTTGGATAGATTATCTATAAGCTAGACATTAGTAACAAAATGTTACAATATTTAGAGAAATATAATGTATTGATGTAATTCATTGTTGAAGGATTAATATATCTTGGGTATTTTAATATTTTTCTCTGAAGTTTTCTCTATGTATCTCGTATGTTATGATTTGTACTATCTTTGTGATTATTTTTAGTTTTTAATAATGATCTATCATTATTTAAGAACTTAGATGCATTATGTTTTCAACATTGTGCCATTTTTTAGTTCTATCCTATTTTTACTATTGGAAAATGTGTATTATTCACCTTGCATAATGTTATAATGTAAAATTAATATTATTTGTGGTGCATCTAGGGGATCTAGGGATGTGTGCATCACATGGGTTTGACATTATTGGGGCCACTTTATATGTTGTATGTAACAATAAGAGATTATTCAATAAGGTTTTGCACATTGGAAAAATATTTAATATTGGGAAAACTTAGTACTAAAATTTAAATGAGTGGAGAAATAAAATTTTAAGCTTGTGTTATTAGTCACATCATTTATCTAATACCACTTAGTGGTTTTGTAGAAGATTATTTATATAAAATCAAGAACATGAATAGTTTTTTGGTTGGCTATTTTGTTTAAGGCTAGTCTTAGAATCTTGTGTAGATAGCACATATGAGGAGATGATGTTGAAGTTATAAAAGCCAACCTCACAAAACCTAGTGATCAGCTGCAAGCAAAATAACCTGTCACGCAGAAGAGATTCAAACAACACAAAGATATTGCTCTGCAAACCAAGAGAGTAAAATTAAATTAACAAGAATCAATAATTAAAAAGAGATAAATCCTTATGAAAGGAGATCAAAACCCTAAAGTGAAACATAGTATTAAATAATTATTAAAGTGCCTAAGTTTAGCTTAAGTGGAAAATAAAGTAAAAGGTGACTTAATTAATTAATCAACATGATTAAATTAATTAAGTAATTAACCTATTACTCTAACACCCCCTTAAGATGAACTTAGGGAGAATTTAAAAATCTAAGGACAAAATGGATGAAAGCAAAGATGAGTCCTGGCAACAAGGCCTAATGAGGTACCTATATACAAATAAAAGATCTCTATAATACGGAGAAATAGAGAAAACCTCATGGGAAAAAATCCACTCCAAAAAGAGATGAAAGCCAAGTGAAGGACTAAAGAAGCCTCCAAACAAGACAATGTCCTAAAAAATAGGAACATGTACAACATCCAGAAGCACTAAGTTGTAGACTGTTGTCGAAAGATGAATGATATAGTGTTGAATAAAGAACCTCCAGAAATAGGAATGCAAGATTTTCCATATGGTAAGTGATCCATCTCACCAAAATGCATGTAACCACCCACTAATGTACATTGCATCCGAAAGTACATAGGAACAAATATTGTATACATAGCTCACTCCAACGTGAAACCAAGGAAGCAGTAACACCAACAATAGAAACACCCTCAGAATGCTAAAAAGGGAGAGCCATGACAAGAACACTGAAACTATGTGAAACAAAGAAGTGCTTGTAGGAGAAACAACTTGCAAATAAAAGGGTGTGCAAACTAGGGCACACATGCATGAGGTAAGAATCACTGGGATTCATTGTTGTCATGGAAGGGATACTCACTTGACAAAGGTGTGAAGGAAAACTAAAGGAAAACATCAAGCCCCCATGACACTTTATATCATAGTGAAAATACAATAGGCACAACAAGATGTGTGAAATCCCCAAAACATTATACACCATAATGGCACTTTATCTCAATGTGTCTACATAATAAGAATATGGATGAAAAATATTTCTACAATTCCCAAATAGGACACAAAACTAGAAATGCATATAGAACAACCAAAAATGATTCATGCCACGTAAATGAAAAGTTTCCAGGAGCTACAACGTTCAAGTAATTCACTAGAGTACACAAACACAAAAATATAAATAAAATATACCTGGAGAACAATCTAGAACAATTTCATTGATGGAACTGAAGAGCTCTGAAAGACGGTTCCAATGCTACTAGAATCGTGAAAAATGGAGAAATTGGACAAAAATTACGAGCTCGAGACTAAAAACAGCTCATTTGACTTCAACAAACTATAGTATGCACCAGCAAGAAAATGAAGCGATAAGACCCACACCACTAGAAAGTTGTCAAAACCATCTTTCTGATGATATCTTATTTTCCGAAAAATGATAATGTATTCCCAAGTTATGGCCAAAAGAAAAAAAAACACCCCTTTTAGGGCACAAAGGGGCCAAGGTACAAGTGTTCGTACCGCTGATGTCATGTTGACATCGACATGACATCAATAGAATATTCCACCCAATATTCCCTTCAGTAGCAAAAGAAATCTAGTCCCAAAAAAATAAAACCTGTTGGAAAAAATCCTGGAATATGTTGAAAAGGCCAAAATATTTTATCCCCATTCACCTGCCGAAAAATGAAGAGGTCATCAAGTATCTTTTTGGGGGTGCCGATTTGTAAATTTTGAGGTTGCTGGTTTATTAGGGCCACTAAATGACCTACAAAGGCAGCCACTAGTGAACCTAAAGTATCCAGTGGTGGCATGTAGGTTTGTAGTCCTGCACATGAAGATACTATAGGTAACCACACGTATTGGTGGCTCCAAAAAATTAAATTTCCCCCTAGTAAAAATAAAATTTAAAAATCTGCCCAACTTTTGAAAATATTTTTAATATTTTTTTGAATGATTTTTTTTGAGAAATTTTCTGATTTTTTAAATAAAACTAGAAAATTAAGAAACCCAAAAAAAAAATTGAAAATCGTGCACATAGGAATCTGTACAAGGGCCGTACAAGCCCCTATACAAAAAAAAATTGCCTTGGGGGCCAACTTCACCAAATTTGACAATTTAACAAGCGTTTTTAGGGTTTTTGTCCGCTTTGGACACAACAGTGAGGTCTATTTAGGCTAAAAAAGCTTCAAAATTGCAAGTACCCTCTAGATCTGAGAAAAAAGGAACCCACAAAAACCCTTGCAGATCTGAGTCTATGAGTCCAAAATTGATGAAACAAAGGCCAATCTTGACTATTTTCAGCACTCTGAATGTAATGGTGTGATCAAAAGTGACTCCAGATGCATTGAAATACTCTTTCAAGGCTTGAATCCCTCAAAAGATGAACAGGATGTTGTAGATCTAAATCTTTGATACCATGTTGAAGTTGTAAAAGCCAACCTCATGGAACCCAGTGATCACCTGCAAGCAAAATAACCTACCATGTAGAAGAGATTTGAACAACACAAAGATATTGCTCTGCAAACCAAGAGAGTAAAATTGCATAAAAAAGAATCAATAATTACAAAGAGATCAATCCTTATGAAAGGAGATCAAAACCCTAAAGTGAACCCTAGGATTAAATAATTATTAAATTTTCTAAGTTTAGATTAAGTAAAAAATAAAGTAAAAGGTGACTTAATTAATTAATCAACATGATTAAATTACTTAATTAATTAACCTATTACTCTAACAGATAAATCATGGATTTGAATGTGTGGTTACATGAATCTCATTTTATTTTTTACATTGAGCACATGTAGAGAGTTTTGTGTTTAATAAATATTCATGGAGACTTTGTAGATGTACTGTAATATTTGTTCACGAGATAATACATTGAATATGGATAATTTTAGAGGATATATTATTTCCTCTTAAAAAATTCCTAGTGTATATCTTATACCATCTTAATGGTATGTTTGTCTATTCTGTTGCATATGAATTATGAATACTTTTTCACATAAATTTATCTCTTTGGGTTATGTAGAAATTGATAAGTTGGAAAAAGTGAAACACTAGAGCTTAACTTAGGATTTCATACCTTTCCACTAACTTAAATCATTTAGAATTTGAGGTGGCAAGGGCATAATATTAACTTACAACCTAGAAGGTGATTCAATCAAACCTTGGGTCCCAAATTCCCTTTAGGAGTGGGAGTTTGAAATGGATTTTCTATGAAATACAATGATGCAACTATCCAATAATGAAAATTTACTACTATGATGTGAAAACAAAAAGTTTGGAAAGTGAAAGTCAGATTCAAAAAGACCAAAAATGGATAAAGTGGATATGTGTGCACCTATGATTCAAGATTGAGCTTTCCTAATTTAGCTAAATAGGGGCACAAGGATGCCCTAGTCTAGTTGTTTGAAACTAAAATATGATTTTGCAGTCCTTGAATCCTTGGTTTGTAGCTTCTTCCTTATGGATCATGTTGTTGGATCATTTTTTTAGTTATCAAGATATTATAGTTTTTGTATTTTATCAAGTTGTAGGGCTTGTATGCATGAATGAGTGAATTGTCTTCAAATGTTCCTTTGATCCTCTTCAAATATGTACCTACACATTCAAAAGGAGAGGAAGGGTTGTGCCACATAAGGGCTTGCCTCAATTAAACATCATGTTGGTGTTTCCACCTCCATAATGGAAAAATTGATGATAAAGAGAGCTTATCCTTTTGAGGAAAAGAGGCTAAATGATACATGAATGATGAATCACCAATTGGATGCAACTCACCACTTAGATCTGATATCCTTGAAGGTCTGAAGTCATGCAATATCCTCAAGGCTTGATTGCAATTTGGCTTAAATTTCTCTAAAGACCTACAAGTGTTAGTACTCACAAACAAAATGTATGTATAAATATGAAAAAACTCACATAATATTTTACATGATGCTTTGACAATGAAATACTACAATAATCTTTCTCTTGAATTCTCTTGACTTGATCTTGAAATATAATAATTTCTCTTATTTCTGAAATGTTCTCACTTCTTACTTCTTATTTTTAAAATGATGAAATGACTAGGTATTTATATGAAATTGATAGAATTTCCCAAAAATTAAATCTCAATGGTCGACAAATAGAATTTGAATTTCAAATATTAAATTACTATTGCCAACACTTTGAATTTTGGTTCCACATTAAGGGTACTAGGGTGTTGCAAGGGCTCCCTAGTCTAGATCCCTTATTTTTTCAGGATCTAAAGTGCGAGGAGAAAAGTATTAAATGTATACTTGGTTTTTTCACTTTTGATTTCTTGATCAATGTTAAAATGGGCCATCGGATGCATAATTTAGGAAATTAGGTGTATTAGGTTTGATCACTTAAGGGGGAGAAAAAAATAGTGTGAAATTGTCAAGGGTAATAATTTATGACACTACATTTATCCTCAACTTTAGTGAGAGTGTCATCCAAATTTTGAAGAGATATGATAAAAATGAATCTAGGTGAAGTGTGAAAGTCCCCAGGATTCAAGATCCTATGGAAAGATAACATAAGGAAAAAATAATACTCATGTATAAAGTGTAGCATGACAACTCAAAAAATATATGACAGAAACACAACACAAAAATAATGTGACACAAAACAAAATGCATTTATGTAATTGTAAAAGGAGGGTGTGGAAATCACGGAATAGCAAGCTCCACGAACATATTACTAGGATCCATACTGAAAATAATTCATGACTCATAGGCTAACAAAGTTTATTTTTTATTAGGTGAATGACGAACCAAAGGTACCATGGGCTAGTGAAGTCTGATATTCACTAGGTGAGCCTTTCAAAATAGTAGCAAAATGAGAAACACACAAGGGCTAGTGAGGACCAACTTTCACTAGGTGTGCACCCATGTCAACCATATCAAGAATTATGCTCCTGCTAATTATGATAAGGTGCTACACAAATGATAAAAATTTTAAGCCAACAAATCACTAAGTTCAATGTGTGTGAAATAAGTGAAGCACATAATGGAATGTATACCACCACCTTAAAGTTCCTACTAAACACCTTGTTATGAGAAATCTCTTTAAGGTAGAAAAATAATAAATGCAATATGATCTTGAGTCGTGGGAGTTTATTTATAAATCCCTATGCCAATTATATTTTTCCAAATAAATATAACTCATAACGAGGGGTTCCCCCCAATGTAATGCCACAAACAACACAAAAATGATCACATTTGAGATCCATAGATCTGAGGTCAATATACATCTTTTCCGCAATCATATAAGTGAACTTAGAATTGACATCATTCCCCTAGATACTCATGGAACTATGAAAAAAACCATGGAAGAATGAAACATAGAGAGAACAAACAATATTTTGGGTCAAAATGGAATAGGCCTAAATGTCTCAACACCTTGCATCATCCTCAAAAGGAAATTTTGAGACAAAAATAAATTTTAAAAAATATAGAAGAATGGAAGTACAAATAGATGAATGTCACAAAAAATCATTTTTATTGTATCCTTGTGAAAATGAAGCAACAAGGATCATCCAAAGAAAACTCACAAACATAAAAACACATCAAGAATCACAACACGAGAGATCACATCATGTGCAAGCAAACACAAATAGAACATAAAGAAAATAAATGGTAATGCACATGTGATCCGATCTAAATC
Organism: Sequoiadendron giganteum; assembly: GCA_007115665.2. Classification (NCBI taxonomy): domain Eukaryota; kingdom Viridiplantae; phylum Streptophyta; class Pinopsida; order Cupressales; family Cupressaceae; genus Sequoiadendron; species Sequoiadendron giganteum. The sequence goes on along the minus strand of CM021103.1, from coordinate 169,733,114 downwards.
AAATAATATGTATCCCAATACTTTTCATCATATATGGAAGGTGGAAAACTAGCCAAAGGGACTACAAAAAGTACCATAATAGGAGCATTACTAGGTTCACCACATGGTGAATCACTCTCATTAGGATGATCATCATGGTTGCCCCCATATAAATCCATATAATTTGAAAACAAAAAAGATAATTCATTATGCACTTGTTCATCAATCTTAGCATCTTAATCCTCATCATCTAAATTTATTACAATGGGTGGTTTAATGACAATGTCAATTGTATATTATTGTTTCATTTTGTTTTTTGGTTGGGACACGTAAGGTTCAATTTCATGTTTTGGTGAGGGTTGTAATTCACCATTATTTATTTGGGTAGGTGTTTGATCATTAGGTAATATTTTTATTTTCCCACAACCGACAATCAATAGCATGATGTCTATGCCTATGCTCTTTAGTATTTCTATTTTTTCTTGTATTTTTTTTAGTTTGTGAAGGGGTAAGAGTGGGGTTCTCTACCATTGGTCTCTTTTATTCCCTTAGGGGAGGAACTGAAGGAACCACCAAGGGTTGGGAGTTTTTGTCTCCTTAGGTCTATAAATTTATTTCTCTTTTGGAAGAACAAAGGTAATCATGTTATTGTCTCTTGGTATCTTATATGATATTGGTGGAGGAACTAAAACAAAAATGTTTGGTGTCTTTGGGAGGATATTTAACTCAGACATGGGCTCATCCATGACCTATGAGGTGGGAGGAACAAATATATCCCTATCATTCTCATGTGGGATATTGCTAAAAGATAATTCTATTATGTATTTTTCCTTTAATTTTTGGTATGACCTAAAAAATAAATCCCCATGAGGCTTAATAGGTTCTATGGTTTGAGGCCAAAAATAATCTAGTGAAAATTTTCCACAAGAAGCCAAATGTTAAAACCCACTACGATGAACTATACATATTTGATTCTCAAATGGGAGCTTATGCACTTGTGGATTATCGACAGGATGATATTCATGGAGCATAGCCATGGATATCCTCACTTCACACAGAATTTTTCTAATGCTGGTATGATGGAGAATGATACATCTAGTTGTTTTGACCTAAATTTGAGTGGAAGTGTTATCAAACCTATTGTTGTGTGAGTGAAATTATATCACCAAAAAGTGTAGCCTTGACACTTTTCACTCATTTGGGACCTTTCCTATGGATTTTGGACCTCTAATTACCCCTTTACACCATCATTTATAGGCCCCTATAACCCCTTATTATGCATCCCAAGGCTTAATTTGATCAAATATCTGATAAAATCATCATATAAACTTGATTTCTCCGCTCCTGGATAATCTAGCTGGCAAAAGGGCCCCTGTGGGACTAGGTCACCTATTTGGGTGAACTAGTCATGTCCAGGTGGACTAGGTCACCCAAGGTGGCGCCCTAGTCCCATTGGAGCTATTTTCAGGGTTTTGAGCGGGAAAAATTAGGCTTTTAGTTTATTTCTCCTTCATGTCGGCCTTGAGGATCAAATAATGTGTGTTTTAGGTGGATTGCCTATAAATAAGCCTCAAAACACTGATTCATTATTATTACACACTCATTATTCACAACTTCTCATTCACTCTCCACTCTTTATTCACCACTCTTCTCAAGCAAATTAGGGTTTCCACATTCTAAGTCACCAAGACACATTTCTGAAGCATTCAAGGGGTTAAAACCACAACCATTATTGTACCAACTCAAGATCTCTCATTATGGAAAGGTAATAATTCCATTACTTTACATTTCATGATTTCTTCTCTTGTCTCATCATTTTATTTAATTATCTAAAAGGGGCTTGACCAAGGCAAGCCCCCATGCCCTAACAATCAACATTCTCTTCTCCCTCTTTGTGTGTTTGCAGATTTAGGTATTTTGGAAGGCTTGAAGAATAGATTGAATATTTTTTGAATATAATTCCTTGTTGGCTAGGGAAAAGAATCCACAAAAAGACACCTATAGGCTGAAAATCAAGGTTTTTGGTCCAAACACTTGGAGGAACAGAAAGTGTAGATCAAGAGCCTTCGTTTCCACCATCAGATTTTTAGAAAAGGCAAAAGGGACACTCCCACCAGTTGTGGTGACCTAGTCCTATTGTGGATATTTTTTAGAGATTTCTATGGATTCAGATACCCATTTGACTGAAACAAGCCCTACAATAGTATTTTGAAATCACCCCAAAAATGGACTAGGTCACCCAGCTTTGCACAAGTGTCCCGCCATTTATAAAAATTAGAATTTTCATAATTTTAGAGTTCCTTCAAGTCATCAATAAATTTCTAGTTGCACCTCTTTCATTTCCATCTTCTTTTTTTGTTGAAGTTTACATTTTTAGGTCATTTTGTAAATATTTGCATACAACACTGCATTTTCTAGCATTTCACACTCTTTAGATTTAGCATTAATAAGTCTTCTTTCTTTCAGTTTTCTGCACTTACAAATCATTTTTAGACACACTCCACCCACCATCACCTCATCAAACCCCTAATATTGAATGTAACATTAACATTTTGGCCCATCCTTCTCCTTTTAGGTGAAAACCCTAGAAGCGCAAGAAAGCGTTAAGGTGCCAAAATTTGTGTTACATTGGTGAATCTGACGTGAATCAAACATGCAACCTTCTGAAAATATGCACAGTTGGACTAGGTCACCACAACTAGTGGGAGTATCCATTTTTCCATTTCGGAAGATTCGAAGGGGGAATATGTAGACCTCAACCTGCACTTCGGCTCCTCCAAGTGTTCGAACCAAAAACCTTGATTTTTCGACATGTAGGTGTATTTTTGTGGATGCTTTGCCCTAGCTAACAAGGAAGTGTCTTCAAAAATTCCTCAATCCATTCTCCAAGCCTTCCAAAATACCTAACTCTACAAACACACAAAGAGGGAGAAGAAAATGTTGATTGTTAGGGCATGGGGGCTTGCCTTGGTCAAGCCCCTTTTAGATAATTAAATCAAATGATCATACAGGATAATAATGCATGAAATTTAAAGTAATGGACTTATTTCCTTTCCATAATGAGAGACCTTGAGTTTTTGCAACAATGGTTGTGGTTTCAGACCCTTGAATGCTTTAGAAATGTGCCTTGGTGACTTAGAATGTGGAGACTCTAGCTTGCTTGAGAAGAGTATTGAATGAAGAGTGCGGAGTGAATGAGATATTTGTGAATAATGAATGTGTAATAATAATGAATTAGGGTTTTGAGGCTTATTTATAAGAAATCCACCTAAAACACCCATTATTTGATCCTCAAGGACAACATGAAGGAGAAATAAACTAAAAATCTAACTTTTCCCGCTTAAAACCCCAAAAATAGCTCCAATGGGACTAGGTAGCCACCTTGGGTGACCTAGTCCACCTAGATAGGACTAATTTGCCTAGATGGGTGACCTAGTCCCATAGGGGCCCTTCTTCCAGATGGATTGTCCGAGAGCGAAGAAATCAATTTTATATGATGATTTTATCAAGTATTTGATCAAATTAAGCCTTGGGATGCATAATAAGTGGTCATAAGGGCCTATTAATGATGATGTAAAGGGGTAATAAGAGGTCCAAAATCCATAAAAAAGGGCCCAAATGAGTGAAAAGTGTCAAGGCTACACTTTTTGGTGACACATTTAGCCCCCACTTTAGTGAGGATGAACTTGCTTCAAACTCAAACCAAAGTAGCCCAATGGAGATGGTGAAGAAAGAGAAAGATGAAGAAGAATGAAGAAGGTAGTCAAGCTCCCAAGGTTCAAGATTCTAAGTCAAGTCGACATTAGTGCAAGAGGACACATTCAAGGTTGAATTATTTGTAGAAAAATGAGGGTAAGTGCACCAAGATGGTTCCAAAAAAGGGGACTTAAGTGGACATTTTTTTTTCTGAAATCAGGAAATACTGACCTTGGACGTGAAATTGAGGATACTTAGACTCAAAATTTTGAGATGGAACAAAAATAAGGATTCAAGTGCTTCAAGTCTACTTTCTAAACTACTAATTTATTTTGAAAATGGTTGAGATTAAGGGGTTCAAACAAGGGACATACACAAATTGGTGTTGTTTTTTTCAGAAAAACATAACATAGCAACTCTTGTACGACCCTCGTACGATGAAATTTTTTTTAGTATTTTTAAAATCCCAACAGTCAAAAGTTAGCTAACAGTATGTAGTTGATGCACAATTTTTCTGATAATTTTTTAATGAATATTTGATTTTTTACTAATTTGCGAAATGGATATTTCCTAAAAATAGAACTTTGGTCGTGCTACCCCTACAAATTTTGGAAACTAATTGATTTTTTTATTTTTATTTTTTTAATTATGCAGAATGGAGTCTAGTTTTTAAAAATGTAACTTGTTTGAAAAATTGATGAACGGTTAATTTATAACCAAAAAAATACCAAACACTGTTTTTTGGCAAAAAAAAGACATACAGATAAAATAAATTATGGATGAAAGACTTAACATTTTCAAAAAGTGAAAAAAATTACATCGTTGGATAGCTAAGAGATAACCCAACATTACCCATGTGTTCAATTTTTTTGATATTGAACCACGTGCAATCCTAACGGTGAGCACGAACTCGATTATGAGAAATATGGTGGTTTTTTTCAAAACATGTCTCTGGTCATTGGGAATTCCCTCCAAGCCTTTGGGTTGGTATTCCAAGGCAAATACCAAGCCTAAGGCTCAGGAATTCCCAAAGCAATATATAACGCAAGCGCATTATAACGCGCTTGCGTTATATCTCACTTTTCACATGGTTTTTGCTTCTACGAGGAACATGTCAACTAGGACATAATGCGAGTGTGTTATGTCTTCCTTTATGTTAAATGCCAATATATTGAATGTATGTTGATATATTTGTATGTTTGTATGTACATGTATGTCATATATGTATGTATGCTTGTATGGATGTAAGATTATATGTACATATGTATTATGCTTGTATGTATGTATTTATGTATGTCTTTAGACGCATGGATAATTTAGAGAGAGAGAGAATCTAGAGAGATGGAGATGGGGTGGAAGTGAGAGTTTAAGAGAGAGCGAGTGGGAGTGGGAGAGAAGGGGTTGGAGTGAGGGGGACTTAGCTAGGTAGGGTGGGAGGGAGAGAGAGAATTGAGGGAGAGGGAGAGAGAGGGGGGGTGGGAGAGAGAGAATTGAGGGAGAGGGAGTGAGAGAGAGGGGGGAGAGAGAGAGATGGAGAGAAAGAGAGAGTTATGTAGGTAGGGTGCCAAAGGGAGATACTTGAGAGAGATGGAGTGTGAGAGGGAGGGAGTGGAAGAGAGAGAGAGTGTGAGATATATGGAGTGTGAGAGAGAAGGAGTGGGAGAGAGAGGGAGTGAGAGTGAGAGACCTGAGAGAGGGAGAGGGTGTGGGAGGTATTGGCCTGATAGAGGTAGAGAAAGAGGGGGGTGGAGTGAGAGGGACTTATCTAGGTAGGGTTGGAGGGATAGATAGAGAGAGGGGGGAGAGAAAAAGAGAGATTTACCTAGGTAGGTTGCCAAAGGGAGAGACCTGAGAGAGAGAGAGGGGATGGGAAGGAGATACATGAGAGAGAGGGAGAGAGAGGTAGTGGGAGAGAGTGGGATGGAGTGTGAGGGACATAAAGAGAGATGGATAGAGGGAGAGAGAGAGGGTGGTAGGGATTGATTGAACGAGAGGTACGTAGAAAGAGTGATATGGTAGATAGAGACAATTAGAGACAGTAGGAGGGAGGGAATGAGGGAGAGGTGAGATGTATAGATAGAGAGAAAGTTATAGGGTTTGAGGGTATACGGTTGATGGATTAGGGTGGAGGACCTATAGGGTTGATGGTTTCTAGGGTATTAGGGTTTAAGGTTTGAGGGTATTTGGTTGAGGGTATAGGGTAGAAGGTTTAAGGTTTTAGGGTTGAAGGGTTTTGGGTTAAGGGTTTAGGGTTAAGGGTTTACTTAGTTGAGGGTAGAGGGTTTAGGGTATAGGTTTGAGGGTATATGGTTGAAGGATTGATTTAGGGTCCCATGTAAGGGGTAGAGGGTTTAAGGTTTAAGGATTGAGGGTTGAGGGATTAAGGGTTGAGGGTTGAGAATTGAGGGTTGAGCATTTAATGTATAGGGTAAAGGGTAGGGGGTTTAAGGGTTGAGGGTTGAAGATTGAGGGTTTAAGGTATAGGTTCGAGGGTCTAATATATAGGGTAGAGGTTATAGGGGTTGAGAGATTAAGGGTTTATGGTTTAGGGATTAGGGTGGAGAGTTCTCTTGGATTTTATGATATAAGGGTTGAGGGATTAGGGTTTAGGGTAGAGAGTAATTGGTTGAGGGTAGAGGGTAGAGGGTAGAGGTTTTAACAGTATAGGGTTTAAGGGGTTAGGGTTGAGGTTCGAAGTTTTAGGGTTGAGTGTTTAAGGGTTTAAGGGTTGAGGTTTTAAGGGTCAAGAGGGTTGAGGGATTAGGCTAGAGAGTTTACTAAGTGGGTTTAAGAATTGGGGGATTAGGGTTTAGGGTAGAGGGTAGAGGATTGACGATAGAGGGTAGAGGGTTTACGGGTTAGGGTTTAAGGGTTTAGAGTTTAGGAACGATGGATTAATAGGTTATAGGGTAGAAATTATAGGGGTTAAGGGATTAGGGTTTAAGTATTGATGGTTGGGGGATTCAGAGGGTATAGGGGTTGAGGGATTAAGAGGGTATAGGAGTTGAGGGATTAGGGTTTAAGGATTGAGGGTTGAGGGTTCAAGGATTAAGAGGGTATAGGGGTAGAGGGATTAGGGTTGAAGGGTTCAGGATTCAAGGATTAAGAGGGTATAGGAGTTGAGGGATTAGGGTTTAAGGGTTCAGGGTTCAGGGATTAAGAGGGTATAGGGGTTGAGGGATTAGGGTGTAAGGGTTGAAGGTTGAGGGTTCAAGGATTAAGAGGGTATATGGGTAGAGGGATTAGGGTTAAAGGGTTTAGGGTTCAGGGATAAAGAGGGTATAGGGGTTGAGGGATTTGGGTTTAAGGGTTCATGGTTCAGGGATTAAGAGGGTATAGGGGTTGAGGGATTAGGGTTTAAGGGTTGAGGGTTCAAGGATTAAGAGGGTATAGGGGTTGAGGGATTAGGGTTTAAAGGTTTAAGGGTTGAGGGTTAAGGGTTGAAGGATTAAGATGGTATAGGGGTAGAAGGATTAGGGTTCAAGATTTCAGGGTTGAGGGTTGAGGGATTAAGAGGGTATAGGGGTTCAAGAAATAAGGTTTAAGGTTTAAGGGTTCAGGGTTCAGGGTTCAGGGATTAAGAGGGTATAGGGGTTGAGGGATTAGGGTTTAAAGGTTGAGGGTTGAGGGTTCAAGTATTAAGAGGGTATAGGGGTAGAGGGATTAGGGTTGAAGGGTTCAGGGTTCAGTGTTCATGGATAAGGAGGGTATAGGGGTTGAGTGATTAGGGTTTAAGGGTTGAGGGTTGAGGGATTAAGAGGGTATAGGGGTTGAGGGATTAGGGTTTAAGGGTTGAGGGTTGAGAGTTCAAGGATTAAGAGGGTATAGGGGTAGAGGGATTAGGGTTGAAGGGTTGAGGGTTCAGGTTTTAGGTTTCAGGGATTAAAAGGGTATAGGGCTTTAGGGATTAGGGTTTAAGTGTTGAGGGTTTACGGATTAAGAGGGTATAGGGGTTGAGGGATTAGGGTTTAAGGGTTGAGGGTTGAGGGTTCAAGGATTAAGAGGGTATAGGGTTAGAGGTATTAGGGTTGAAGGGTTCAGGGATTAAGAGGGTATAGGGGTTGAGGGATTAGGGTTTAAGGGTTGAGGGTTGAGGGTTCAAGGATTAAGAGGGTATAGGGGTAGAGGTATTATGGTTGAAGGGTTGAGGGTTCAAGTATTAAGAGGGTATAGGGGTTGAGGTATTAGGGTTTAGGGGTTGAGGGTTCAAGGATTAAGAGGGTAAAGGGGTTGAGGGATTTGGGTTTAAGAGGGTATAGGGGATTAGGGATTAGGTATAGGGGTTGAGGGATTAGGGATCTCCATCTCTCCCGCTATCTCTTTCTCCCCCTCCCCTCCCCCCTCTCCCTCCCTCTCTCCCACTTTCTATTTCTAACCCTTTGCCTCTCCCTCACTCTCTCCCTCTCCCTCTCCCTCCATCTCTCTCCCTCTCTCTCCCCCTCCCTTTCTATCCCCATCTCTCCCACTATCTCTTTCTCCCCCTCTCCCTCTCCCTCCCTCTCTCCATCTTTCTCTCCCACTCCCTTTCCCTCCCTCTCTCCCTTTTTCTCTCCCACTCTCTCTTTCTCCCACTCTCCCCTCTCTCCCTCCCATCTCTCCCACTCTCTCCCTCCCTATCTATCTCCATGTCTCCCACTTTCTATTTCTAACCCTCTACCTCTCTCCCTCTCTCCCTCTCCCTCCTCTCCCTCCTCTCCTCCCTCTCTATCTCCATCTCCATCTCTCTCACTATCTTTTTCTCCCCCTCTCCCTCTCCCTCCATCTCTCTCCCCCTCTCTCTCTCCCTCTCTCTCTCACACACACACACACACACCTCTATCTCCTCTACTATAAGGGTGCAGGGGAAAGCTATAGAGTTAGGATATAGGGTGAAGACAAAGAGGGAGAAAAGAAATATACAAAGAAAACAATATTTCACATAACGTGCTAGCGCTATAATGTGAGCATGTGTTGTACTCCACCAAAACGGTAAAAAACTCTATATACCCATGATTTCAAGGCCCATAGTCTACATATTCCCCTGGTTTTGTGCGTGCTCCGACAAAAAGTGGCTTTTTGATGATGTTGTGAAATGTGCAAGCATGTTTTTCACATTCCATCACCTTTTCCATGATCTTTCTACCACCTTTGCATGAAATAGCAGAGTTTCCATGTTGAAAGACATATAATATCAATTGAAGTTTCAATTCCATTGAAAACTGATATACAATTGAATTTTGGAGGGGAACAAGCTTTTGAACAAGTCAAATTGTTGTGGAGTTTGAAGAAAGAATAAGCTAAAGCTACATAATTGGGTTGAAATCCTCCATTTGAAAGTCTGGTTTTTTAGGTATGTGAAGTCTTTACAAAAAAAAAAATTATTCTATTATGTCTTGCTTTCATTTTATTTTTTTCATTATAACCTTAGGTTGTCAATGCACATTTTAAATTACCATTATATAAATAATTATATACACTTTCCAATTACTATTTTAAACTTGATGCAGAACATCTACCAGGATCCACAAATCATCAAGGGTACTTCTGACCCTAAATTAAATTGAAGATGATCAACAAACAAACTCAATAATATTTTCATCAAAACATTAGAACTTGGTTTCAACTCTTTGTCAGACTCAAAAAAATAGATTAACCATCATAAAATTGATTGTAACATAGCATAAAGTTGATTAGAAACTCAGAACCATTCACCAAAATTCATGCTTTAATACAACTCCAAGCCTCTCCCATTCCTCTGAAAGGTCCAAACACCTTCCAATACCTCTACACAAACTGATGTAGTACAAAGGAAGAAATCAACACCTTTCTTGACACACTTATTCAACTATATTTCCCTTCACAAAACATTTGATTCGGATACTCAAATTATCATTAAGAGTTCCCAATTCCTTTTAAGGACCTTCAAAACACCTTGAAAATCTTGAAAATAACTGATTACAATCAACTAGGTTCCTCAAAACATCAACCAATGATTATGCCATTCACAAGTTGTCATAAATCTTCCATAATGGCACCATTGTTTACAAACACAAACTATAATTCTTAAGGCACAACCAAACCATTCTTTGCTTAATAAATCTTGGTTTGAGTTAGTAAAACAAAAATTGAAACCTTTTAAAGTCTTCCCTTACACACAAACTTGGCTCCTTTGTTCACTATCCACATTACTAGTAGCCAAGCATCTACAAACTGTCACATGTATCTCCCAAACCATGCACACACTTCAGACTTTGATACTCATTTTTGATGTAGAGTTAGAGGACCCAAAACCGTTGAAGATGTCAACTTTCCTTAAAGAGGCATCTAACAAGATTAAAAAGTCCTAATGGACCAATCCCAACACTCCTCCAAGCTGGACAACAAACATAAACACTATTTCCCACATTTCACCCTTGGAATCTAGTTACTGTGCAAAACTAGTTTTGGGCCCTTAACTCCAAAACTTTCCAAAACACTAAGAAAATAAAAGAATTATTATAGCACCCATTTCATAGTTGCAAGACATAACTTAACCCATCACATGACTCCTTTGGGACAAATTTAAGAAAACTGACCTTTTCACTATTTTAGGCCTCCAAGTAGGCCAATTTTACAAAGGAACTACCCTTAGATCCTCACACCAGACTTCCAAACCTAAAAAAGGTCTTCAATTAGGTCTCAAAACAAGATATTTTCTAGGTCTTAGGACCTTACCTGCTCAACTAGGCTTCCAATACAGAAACCCCCATTTTTCAATGCAAAGAGGGAGGGCTTATAGAAACTCCTATACCCAGGCCTTCCCAGACCATTCCAAAGCATCAAAAATATTTAAAATACCCTACACAAGGTCACAAGTTCATTACATAGACCACTCATCCAACACTTTTTCAAAATCACTCCTTGGTTCCTCAAATTCTCATGGAAAAGTGCTTGTTTCAGCCTAAGAACCCCATCCTATTGTCACTAGTTTCATTCCAAGGAATTTTCAAAAATAAAATACCCTACTCTAACAATTTTCATGCCATCCCACAAAGAAACAAGTCATAACACTAGGTGGGATGGTCATTTCATAATTAAATCCTACTCAAACCCTTGACTGGCTTGAAATGAGCAGTTTTAGAAAATTGTCAATTGCTCCCTTCAAACATACTGTTAAGCCCTCATAACTGATGCATTAGAGAGTCAAGACATGTTCCTAAAATATTATATTATTTTTCTATCAAGGGGAGGTTTTATAGATCAGTACCAAGTGTAGGAAAGTGCAAAAAAACCAGTGAATTTCTAGAAAACAACATTTTTTTACCAAAAAAAATAGATTTCAAAATGAACAAAAATCCTCCCTTCGAGCCAATGGAAGTTGTTTAAACCTTTTTCAATGACAAAAAACTCCCCCCAATGCCTATAAATAACAAACAACGTGTCTTTGAAATCTCATATAACCAATACATGGAAAATGTCTTTAATGACCCTCTTACAACATGAAGATACCCAAAATTGAATCAAATTTCAAAATAGAAGCAAAGATTGTAAAGGTGCTCCTACACCAAAAACTTATCAAACACTCAAAATTCCATTCACTCATTATTTTTCAGAATCACCATCATGGTTATTCACTTTTAGTTAGAAATGTGCTCTGGCCAACCTAGTGCTTCCATAGTTTGTACACATTTGTCTACATGGTAGGCTAACTTTTGTACATGATGATTGTAAGTATTATTTAAATGAAGCCTTCAATGACATATATTTTTCAATTAACTTGAATGGATACATTTTTTAGGAATTAATATTCATGTCATTACCATGGTACAGATAAAATTATATGCCATGCCAAAGAAAAAGACAAAGAGGAAACTAACAGACAAAGAGAACGAAACCTTGAAAGAAAAGGAGAGAGTTTGGGTGGCGGCATATCATGGAAAGAGGAAATTGGAAATGATTTATGAAAACAACCCGATTATAGAGGAACCTCAACCTTCAAAAAGAGAATGGGAATTGACAGGACAACAAGCATGAATGCAAAAGCATCATCATAAGACAAATTCAGATACCGTAGTTGGAGACACACCCTCTACGACAAGTGAATATGAAGGGACACCATTAAGTACAAGAAAATATGGAGGGACACCATCTAGCACAAGTGAATATGGATGGACACCATCTACTACAAGTGAATATGGAGGGACACCATGTACCACAAGTGAATATTGTTGGACACCATCCAACACATCTCAAGTTGAGAGTACATCATCACTCGAAATTGACAAAAAAGGTATGCCATCATCCCCATGTGAACCTCAAGGTATGTCTTCTTCTCCACCCTCAATCGAAGGTATGCAATCTAGCCCACCTCAATTAAATATTGATGAAATTCCTAATGTTGAGATGTATGTACCTAGGATAACACCGCCAAGAATTTTGCGTAGAAAGCCAAAGTATTTGATTGATATTGATGATGAGATTTTTCAGCACATGGAAGGTAAGATTTCAACACGCACTTGTAGAAGATATGGTTATAAGATTTGGGAATGATTCTTTGAAAGGATAAATGAGACTGCAAGATGTCAACTATTTGTTGAAATGATGCAGGGTGTAAATTATAGGAACATAATGAAGACTCTTGGGTTGAGAACATTGAATGCATCAAGTGAAGACACTATTGTGAAGAATCTAATGGATTCTTATGAGAGTGTGGGTAAGACCTCATGCTCAAAGGATAGTAATGTCACCTGACATGTCATTACATTGACTTTGGTAAGTTGTCAAACAAAGAGAGCTCGCCTAATTAAAAATACTAGTCAACAAACGGGAATTAGTAGAAAAACTTTATCAAGATCCATTCAAAGGTGACAAAGAATTGAGGGCAATGATACAAATGAATTATGGGAATTCTCGGGGAGACTGTCATGAAAAGATAAAGAAGTTGTCGAAGCCTTGAGAACACTAATTGAAGAGTATTGGAAGAATAACACAAGGCCATCTTTGAATCAAATGGATGTGGTAAGAAGGAGAATCGGTAGTCAGAATCGTGAGCCACATCCAAAGCATTTTTTGGATATGACTCAAAGCCAAGTTTTTCGGAAATTTGAAAATGATTATCCTCAAATTAGTATTTCTCAAAGATTTTTTGAACTACTTAAACCTTTTTATGTCAAGATAAATCAGACACAAACTACTTGTTGTTGTAGACTACATATTGAATTTTCTAACCATTATGATGTTTATCGTTTTATATGTTTAGATTTGCATACTAACGATGTTTTGCAGGATTGTGGCATAGAAGCCCCAAAAAAATCTTCAAGATATTTATTATCAAAAAAATTATGTGAAATAGAGGATAGCTAGATATTCTATAAGACAACATGCTTGGATGGTTCATGTGAGCGTTGCAGTGGCTTCCAGCGTATGCCAGTATGTCAACATATGGAAAGCATAGATGAGGTGGGACATATACTAGTAGAGTTCGGGAAGTATAAAATAGTGGAATATGCTACAAAATATGGGTCTCAAGCAAAAAGGTGTGATTTGGTTATTGAGAAGATTCCAGTGTACCAATTTATGACCACATTTTGTGATAGTATAATGTTTGAGTATGCAATGCATACCCATAGAGCTCGATGGTTGGACATGCAGTTCAAGCTATGCAATGAAACCTTTCTAGTTGGAAGCATAGTATCCATGGTTGACTTTGCAGAGAACTACACTCTACAGCCACAACATGAGGTGCAATCACCGTATTACAACTCCACTCAAGTTTCGATATTTGTGCACATAGCATTCATTCATGCATCTGATAGTACAAATGAGCAAAGGAAGGTATTGAGGGAGTACCACTTTTACATTAGTGATGATCACACACATTCTCCAAAGTTCATGCAAGGTTGCTTCTAGATTTTCTATAGTGGTTTGGCTCAGAGGGGCATAAAATACGATCAAAATATAATATGGTCTGATAACTGTGCAGCACAGTTCAAGAAATTGTGCATGTTCTACTAGTTGTTCCTGATGCATGTCATTACAGGTGTTCAACATATGTGGAACTTTTGTGAAGCCAGACATGGAAAGGGGGAGCATGATGGTGTAGGAGCATGCGTGAAAAGAGAATTAGCACGAGAAGAGTTAAAGTATAAAGACAGTGCAAAGTTGACATATGCAAAATCAATCATCGAGTGTTGTAATGCTTTGATGGGTCTAGGTAATGAAGGTACATCTTCAATTCATAGATTTTTTTGGTTGATGAATGATAATAACATTGCACCATATGAAGATTGTTTTACACTGAAAGGTTTTGAGTGAGGTACACTCTTTCCTTAGCTCAAATGCAGGTTCATGGAGTATCGATACACGAAAGATGGCATGCTTTTTTTTTTCATGTACAATGCAAGCCTAGAATGATTGTGAGTCAGGGGAGTGGTTTGACAAATGGTTCAAAAGGTATCTTATCCCACTTCACATGTATCACCCTCTGACGGCATTGGAACTGACATAGATGGAATCATCGGTCGACTTTGACCACGTATTAGATCTAGTTCAACCAGGTGATATATCTACTTTCTTAGTTGTTGAAATTCCATATTGTTATCTTACTTTGTACTGTATTCATAATGTTGACAAATTTCAAGAGATTTTTTGCAGGGCATGTTTATGCAGTTATTGCAGATGAAGACAATGAAGAGGGAATAGACTATTACTTGTGTCATTGTGTTGAGACCAAAAAAAAATTGGAAGCCCCAATTATAGATGGAGAAAACATTGAATACCCTACAGGCTCAGTTGTGGTTACTAGAACATGGCTTAGAAGGTATCCACATTCAAGTATTAAACATTGGCTATTTCAGGAATTTGACATGCATCATAATATTCTTCATCAATCTATCCTTGTCATGGCATCCAATGTTCATTTGACCAAATATGGGGATAGACCTTTGAACAAGACGTTATGGAAGGTTCGTGAGTCTGACCATGAGGCAATACTTGACACAATAAAGAGTAGAGCAGACCCGGATGGTTCGTTGGATTAATTTGTAAGTATATGCACATTGGTTCTTATTAATTTATACTTGTATGCACATTAATTTGTTTGATGCCAATGCTATCATCTTCTTTTACAGTGATTGGTGTCCCTTTGCAAAAAATGCAGATATATGAGCCATCCAAGAGAATGTTAGCCATAAAAGCAATGCAACATCCTTATTTTGATGCCTCCATGCAACATCTATAAGTTCCTTCCATCTATTTTTATTTCATTTCCATTTTGGATGCTTTTTTACTTTGTGTATTTGTAAGTAATTTACTAAAAATTGATTGATCTTTCGTTGCAGAAAATGTTGATTTAAGAGCCATCCAAGAGAATCTCAGCCAAAAAATCAATGCAACATCCTTATTTTGATGAACTTGACAAATCTCAATTTTGATTTCAATCCATTATAAAGAGCGTCTGAAGCTTAGCGAGGGAATCTCAAGTTACTCATTTGAAGTTAACCTCATAATGAGCACCTATGATGTAGACATTTAAAGAGAATCTTGAATGTATGAGTGACATTGTAAAAGATCTACGAGAACAAAGTGCCTAAGGCATTGTAATAAGGTTTAATTACATAATGAGGTATACTCAAATATTGTAAGATTTGAGTTCATGTTTGGTGTAGTAGCACCTTGTTCTGTAAATGCCTTGAGTAGGAAAATTTGCGAACTTTGAATTTTGAAATGTAAACAATGTGAAAAAGGTCATATAAGGGTCATGTAAACAATTTGCAACTTTTTTCCTACAACTTGTGTGACCAAGCGGACTGTTCCAACACGTCTGAATAGGTATGTTTATGCTAGGCATGGTCCTCTTTTGCACCGAAAGATGTAGAATCACTCCGAGCTATGTTCCAGCAGATCAATCCCTTAAAGGTCTAAAGTGCAAAATGGATGCAAAATTCAGCATTATATTACTTGGATACCCTGACACTTAGAAACTTCTCATTTGATCCTACAGGATCACGTTGGACCCCTCTAGAAAAACCTCTCTCAGTTTTTGCTATCTCAGAGTGGTTTTCTCGTGGCAGTGGATTTTCACTTGATAGAAAAAGTGTCAAATTCAAGTTGTGCAAAGTTGCAAAGTTAGATGCATGAGTACAAAGTATCGATCAGGAAAGGCATCCCAATTCTCAAGGCCAATATATCAATGATAGGCAGATTTATATTCAAATCTAGCACATGATTTTAATTGATTAATTAGAAACAACTATTATATTTATTTATCAAATTTCCATTATCAAATTAATATTTGAATTAGATTTCATATTCAAAATTTATTTCATTTATAATTTGGGCACTATGTTATCTATCTTAATAATATTGGATGACAACCTTTGTCAATCCAATAAGAAATAAATAAAAAATCTATTAATCCAGAGCTCGAGTCATTACAGTGGTATTAGAGCGAATGAACCTACTAGCCTTTGGGTATTGCAACAAATTGACTTTCTAGTAGAAGCATGGCAACCGATGATAGTGGTTGGCATTACTCAAGAAGGATGAACATCTTAAAGACATGTTCCACCATTTCTTCAGTAGGATCAACACACAATAAAGGTGTGTTTTCAGCCATGAAAGATTATGGATTTAATACTTGTTTCATGCACCCTTTAATAAATAAACCTTAAAGACACAATAGCATCATCAAATAGAAATTACTATGATCCCATACACAAACATACATCAATCACATAAGTATAAGCATCGGTAAAAGATATTTGTATTAACATAAAAATTACCTTGAATACACATAACTCATAACTATTGAACCATCAATTTAGAATGCAAATATGGATAGGCATCGATAAAAGATATTTGTATTAACCAAATAGCCATATAGGCATACATCAATTTATGTCAATATAAGTATGAAATATATGTACAAAATAGCCATATAGGCTTACGAGAATGCCATATAGGCATACAATGTCAAATATGTCCAATAAAAAATATGTACAAAACTACCATGTAGGCATACAACAAAGGACTTTGGAATCAAAAGTCATTGCTCTCCATGCCCTGGAAATAAAATATTTCCCTTTCCTTTTCACTCGAATGGCAATAGGTCTGTCACTCATTTTTTCTGTGCTCGTGGAGTGCTCCTGCTACTCCCCCTAGGGTTTAGTTCATGGTGAAGTTTTAACTGTTATAATAAGAAGTAAAGACATGAATATATAGAAATTACATTATAAAAAATGATATATTTGACAAAATAATCACTTAGAGCCATCTCACGATCTCTCTCCATGAGGGAAATATTCTCACGCCCATGCTCAAGCGTGCTCAAGCCGTGTATAAACCATAGAAATAGAAATTCAACTACGTGAATCAATAATGGTTTGATTTTTCACTAACTAACATCTATAACAACAAATGTAAATTGAAATTTACTAATTTGCCTCATACCTCTTTTGTCAGAGCCATCCAGGATTGTATAGCAGATGTCACACCAATATCCATTTCCCTTGTCACATTCAGAGGTGTATCATCTCGCAACAACTGAAAATAAAATAACAAATTATTCAATGTAATCAATGATGTGCATATAAACTACTCAAATCTATTAAGTACTCGATTCATTAGTTAAGCTCTTTATTCTATTACCTGCATGAAGGTTTGAGTAAATCCACTGCCACTAGGAAGTGTTCCATCAAAACCTCCAATATTAGTCTGTTCAACATCCAAAATTGCATATTAAATTACCATTTGTAAAGCAATGCTATTAACATGCAATAAATTTATAATTGTTTACTAGTTACATACCCTAGTGATAGGTGTACTGCAGAAATAGGTTGGTGGGGGCTCGGTGTATCTAGTCTCAACACTGTGACCCTGCAATTTTATTAAAATAATAAAACATTTTTAGTTAATCTTGCATTTCAAAATCAAAATTTAATAAATTAAATTCAATGAACACATGCACTATCTTTTACCTGACTATCAATGCCATGTGCCTCATGCAAAATTTCAATTGCCCTCTCCATCTCCATAGTTGCCGATGGATCCTGCGTACCAGTCTCTTGAGTGTCGGTGGGGTCATATGAACAAGTAGCCCCGCAAGATGACACACATGTGTTCGAAGGCCACCACTCAAAGACTCCCCTGGATGGCATTGTAGAATAGGGCTAGTATGATGGATGACACTCTAGGTCAAGGTGATGATTTCTTGCAATGTCTCTACATCAGCACTTTCCTTCATGATGGAAGGCATAACAATGTGCTCACGAGGTGGCCTAGTGAGAGCTTGTCTACCTTGCCGCGTAGGATCCGTTTGTACACCAAGTCTATCTTGAGCTGACCCCCACCTCTCCCCTAGAAATCCCTCATATCAAAATAATTGGGGGTTTTGTTCAATATGAACTCACTGTATAGTTTCTTAAGGAAATATCGCAGGACCTTGCAATTGTTGCATGGTGGGTAATCGAAGACCATGTACCACCTATCATAAAAATGGTCCCTAATCTATTGGTGGTGGCACCAATGGATAGGAAACCTCTTCGCATTGAGGGTAAGACTTTTATTTGTGTGTGGGTCGGTGAATAATGAGCACAAATCACCTTTTGTAATTTTTAAATCCTTCACATCCTTGTATGATAGTTTACTTGCATAATAATCCATAGCCACCTGCCTCTTATCTTGCCATCCAGTTATTTGTTTGCTAACTGAATCTACATTTTTTAACATATCTTTTAATGAATTTGCTAGGGTCATTCTTTCTATGGTTGAACCATTTGGATCACTCAACCTACTAATCAAATCCTCAATTCTCTTTTTGTTGTTCTCAATTTCACTCATTAAATCTTGTTGAGTGTCTGGAGGGGGTTGAGTCATTGGTGGAGGAGGTTGATGTTGTGGTTTATTTTGATCTTGAGGATTTGGTTGGTCTTCTTGTTGAGGATTTTGAGGGTTTTCAAGTTGATTTGCATCTCCTAAAAATTCAAACAAGTAGATATCAAATTCAACCTATAACTAACTAATTCAAAACAAAAACCATATAATCCTTACCTCTCTCAGCTCCTCGTCATCATCGCGCCATTGTTGCAAAGAAATAGGGATTGTTCATGAAGAAATTTTTTGAAAATCTCCTCCTAGAACATGAGCATGAAATTGTGGTGGTTTTGGCTGCGGCTACAAAATAAACCAGTTGAATTCCTAATGAGAGATTTGCATTTCTTTTTTTACTTTTAACAAGAAATAACACGAGTCCATTATAATGCGCTCGCGTTATTGGTTTGTAGTTTCCAAGCCTCAAGCTCAGCATAACGAGCCATAACGTGAGCGCGTTATAACACGCTCTCGTTATGGTTTTTCAAATATTTTGTTAGGGGGTGTCCACAGAATTGCTACCCATTTACATGCACCCGCCCATGAGATACATGATCATGCAATGACAAGGACTAAAATAAAGAAGAATGAGGGGGAAAATATGTGCTCACTCTAGGGGCATAGAATATTAGGTTGTTTGTGGGGTGAGTTGTCCCAAAGAAGTGGTTTAGTGAGAAAGTCATGTCCATGTGTCGACTTCCCACTGCATAATGATAAATTCATGCCAGTGTGTCGACTTCCCATTATACTAACCATACCAAAGTTACCTCGCTTGAGAAATTTTATAAGGCACCACAATGATTTTGTAAATGCTTTTGAATATTATGTGAATATTTTTTTGAAAGGGGATTTTCTTTTGTTCATGCGAGGTCTTCTTTTTAGGGAGAATTGTTCCTAATGTCTCCAAGAGAGGACAAGTCAAGGTGTTAGATAGTTATCCATGGGATGCCTCATTCGCATCAAGTGACTTTATTTGATCGTACACTCTTGAAAGGCATCAAACCCAATGACACCATCAAGAAGAGGACACATCACAAGGAAAGAAAAATCACACCATGGAATTTTGTAAAATGATGTCGTCTAGGTATGCCCCCACTTTAAATAAATTTCTACACCATCACTATGAGAAATTTCTTTAAAGTATCCAAGGATAGAGAAAAGAAGACATCAGAGTTAACTTGGAAAGCCCTATGCCAAGTCATATGTTTCCAAATTAAGCTACATCATGAAGAGGGAGAGTATGTCACATGTGAATCAACATAATACATTTTGTCCACATCCAAAGCTTGCTCTTATAATTTTATGAAAGGTTAACGAATAGTCAAAAGAGATGACAATGACAAGTGACATACGAGTATAATGCTACTAAACCTATTGCCCCCAATTAGTACAGGACAAAGGTGAGTCAAGGATGGAGGATGGTATGCTTCTCCTCGCAAGGGATGTAAAATATGCAATAGTGAGTATGTGATGATCCTACAACTATTACATGGAAAGGAGCAACAACTAATTTTATTTATATGGATTAAACAAAGTGTCAGAAAAGTTAGCCTTGATGGTATAGACTTTGTCACATATGTGATTAATGTCATTGTAACTTGGTTGAGGTGAAATTTTATGCTTAGGAGGTCGAGTAGTAAATGGGGATCTAATGGACACTTGTGTATGCATAACCTTGGTGGGTTGGGGTTGGTGTATCTCTAAGAAAGGGCAATTGATTAGTATCATTTTACCATCACCCAAGGAAGACATATTAATATTTCTTGAAAGGAGTGCAACCATGTTGGTGTTTCCTTGTACCATGATGCATTCCCTTGTAGGAGAGTATTTAGGAGAACTAAAAAAAAGATGTTTAGGACATTCATTTTTTGGTTCTACACTATTGACTTCATCACAATGGAATGATCGATGGTTGAAGTGTCTTTTTTCACCATAACATCTTCTTCACTAACAGGAGAGATATTAGGAGAGGGGGAAAGTTGATTTTTGTGATTGTGGATGATTGCATTATTTTCCTCTAAGCTGTCATTCTCTTGTGCCATAGTATCTATCCTAGGAGGATATCTTTTATGGAAGGTGAAAAACAATAGGTTTATCACATGGAATGATTAGAGTTGGTAAAGTAGCTGCATCACTCATAAGATAGGCATTAAGAGGTTGATAACTAGGAATTAGATTGTTACCAATGATTGGACTATTTTGGTCAAATAGAATCTTCCAAATGTAAGGAAAATTAGGAAGTAGAGAAATAATTCTATAACTCTCAACCATTGGATTTATTGATACCAACATAGCCTTAGTTATTAAAATATTATCGCAAATAGGGGAGGTGTTTGATTCACGTCAGCCTTAGTTACCATGAAATTTCTCACATATATGACAAAATGTATACCATCAATGCTAACCTTGTTGAAACTTTGTTTACTCCTCCACATAAATAACATTAGTTGTTGCTCCTTTCCATGTAATAGTTGTAGGATCATCACATACTCACTATTGCATGTTTTACATCCCTTGTGAGGAGCAGCATACCATCCTCCATCCCCGACTCGCCTTTGTCCTGCACTAAGTGGGGGCAATGGGTTCAGTAGCCTTATCATCGTATGTCACATTTCATTGTCTCTTTCGACTATTCATTAAACTTTCATAAAATTATAAGGGCAAGCTTGGGATGTGGAGGACATGTGTTAAGTTGACTCACATGTGGCATACTCTCCCTCTTCATGATGTAGCTTAAATCGGAAACATATGATTTGCAATAGGGATTTCCATGTTAGCTCTCATGTCTTTTTTCCTCTATCCTTGGCTACTTTAAAGAAATTTCTCATAGTGATGGTGTAGCAACTGCTTTAAAGTGGGGGCATACCTAGACAACATCATTTTACAAAATTCCATGGCATGATTTTTCTTTCCTTGTAATGTGTCCTCTTCTTGGTGGTGTCATTGGGTTTGATGCCTTCCAAGAGTGTATGATCAACTAAAGTGGCCTAATGCAAATGAGGCATCCCATGGATAACGATCTGACACCCTAACTTGTCCTCTCTTGGAAAAATTAGGCATAATTCTCCCTAAGAAGAAGACTTTGCATGAACAAAGAAAAATCCCCTTTCAATAAAATCTTCACATTATATTCAAAATTTTACAAAAGAATTGTGGTGCCTTATCAAATTTCTCAAGTGAGGTAACTTTGGTATGGTTAGTATAATGGGAAGAAGACACACTGGCATGAATTTCTCATTATGTGGCGGGAATCCGACACACTAGCATGACTTTCTCACTAAACCACTTCTTTGCGACAACTCACCCCGCAGATGACTTGATATTTTATGGCCTGAGAGTGAGCGTATTTTTCCACCTCATTCTTATTTATTTTAGTCCTTGTCATCCCATGATCATGTATCTTGTTTTTCTGCAAATAATTCACCCTTGAATGTGTCCTCTTGCACTGATGTTGACTTGAATTAGAATCTTGAACGTTGGGGGCTTGACTGCCCTATTCATTCTTCTTCATCTTTGTCCTTCTTCAACATCTCCATTGGGCTACTTTAGTGTGAGTTTGAAGCAATATCATCCTTTCTCTAAAGTGGGGGCTAAATGTGTCACTAACAATTATAGCCTTGACACTTTTCACTCATTTGGGCCCTTGCCTATGGATTTTGGACCTATAATTACCCCTTTACATCATCATTTATAGGCCCCTATAACCCCTTATTATGCATCCCAAGGCTTAATTTGATCAAATATATGATAAAATCATCATATAAACCTGATTTCTCCACTCCCAGAAAATCCAACTAGCAAAAGGGCCCCTATGAGACTAGGTCGCCCATCTGGGTGAATTAGTCCTATCCAGGTGGACTAGGTTTCCCAAGGTGGTGACCTAGTCCCATTGGAGCTATTTTCAGGGTTTTGAGCGGGAAAATTTGGGGTTTTAGTTTATTTCTCCTTCATGTCGGCCTTGAGGATCAAATAATAGGTTTTTTAGGTGGATTGTCTATAAATAAGCCTCAAAACCCTAACTCATTATTATTACACACTCATAACTCACAACTCTCGCATTCACTCTTCATTCTTCATTCACCACTCTTCTCAAGCAAGATAGGGTTTCCACATTCTAAGTCACCAAGAAACATTTCTAAAGCATTCAAGGCATTGAAACCACAACCATTGTAGTAGCAACTCAATATCTCTCATTATGGAAAGGTAATAAGTCCATTACTTTACATTTCATGCTTTCTTCTCTTGTCTCATCATTTGATTTAATTACCTAAAAGGGTCTTGACCAAGGCAAGCCCACATGCCCTAACAATCAACATTCTCTTCTCCCTCTTTTTGTGTTTGTATATTTAGGTATTTTGGAAGGCTTGAAGAATGGATTGAAGAATTTTTGAAGATACTTCCTTATTATCTAGGGCAAATAATCCACAAAAAGACACCTACAGGCTAAAAATCAAGGTTTTTGGTTTGAACAGTTGGAGGAATAGAAAGTGCAGATCAAGAACCTCCATTTCCACCTTTAGATTTTCAGAAAAGGAAAATGGGTTACTCCCACCAGTTGTGGTGAACTAGTCCCACTATGCATATTTTTCAAAGATTTTTATGGATTTGGATACCCATTTGGTTGAAACAAGCCCCAAAGCAATTTTCTGAATTCACCCCAAAAAAGGACTAGGTCACCCAGCTTGGCACAAGTGTCCCGCTAGGCATAAAAAATCAGTATTTTCAAAATTTTAGAGTTCCTTCAAGTAGGAAATACATTTCTAGGTGCACCTCTTTCATTTCTAGCTTCTTGTTCTATTAAAGTTTACATTTTTAGGTCAATTTGTAAAAAAAAATCATACAACATTGTGTTTTCCAGCATTTCACATTCTTTAGATTTAGCATTAATAAGTCATCTTTATTTTATTTTTCTGCACTTAGACATCATAGTTAGACACACTCCACCCCCCATCACCTCATCAAACCTATAATATTTAATACAACATTAAAATTTTGGCCCATCTTTCTCCTTTTAGGTCAAAACCCTAGAAGTGTAAGAAAGCTTTAAGGTGCCAAAATTTGTGTTACAGAAACCATCATGAATTTTTAAACATGCTTTCAATTTTTCATAACAATATTGATATATTTCATGCACAAACAAGAATTCCTCAATGATCACATTATCTATACACACGGAATCAATGAGTATTATTGGTGTAGGTTTTTCATTAATACATTTGGTGATATAGATAGGACCATCTGGTGTATGTATAAAATGTATCAAAATATGTGAAAGCAATGTCAGGTAACAAAGCCTTTTTTCCCTTACAATTTTAGACATATATTGCATCAACCAAATTATTTAGACCCTCATCATCGCCATTCTTATCATCACAATATTGCAAATTTCGATTGGGTGAAGCTATGGACTAGTTCCCTTTATCATTAGCATTGACCAACTAGATGTGATTAGAATCAATGAGGCCTTTAACTTGATCTTTAAGACTATTAACACAATAATCTACTGAGAGGCGTGATGAATCAAAAAGTCAATTAAAATCTATCCCTTAACACCTTAAGCAGATTAATTTATTTTAGCCCTATTTAGTGTAGATCAAAAACTAAACGTGTAGAGAAACAAACACACACACACAATTTCACATAACATAGAATATATGTGGAAAACCCAAGATGGGAAAGACCATGGTAAGAATAGCTGCTAGGATCTACTATCCTAATTTAGCCTCATAATAAAAATTATTTTGATTATAATTATTTAAGTGAACCAACCCAAAGGAGATGCCAATCTTCTGGTTTTAGGAGCACACACTCCAAGGAAGCACCCACTCCCTACACTAAGCACCTACCCAGTTATCTAATGGCACCCACCAATCAGATTTACAATGAAACTATTACAATTTGATTCTACTGAATCCAATTTAATGTTGCAAAGGCTCGCACTTTGCTGCAATCTCTGCAACTCAAATCTTTTCTCTACACCTTTTTTAGAAACCCATGATAATGTTCTCTATTTTTGTTTGGGTTCTACTCTCTTCTTCAAATGTGCATTCTCTATCTACTACACTTCAATCCAACACTTATCCAGTTTTCTCCTTGTCTTTTATTCTCATATCTCCACCGACTAGCATTCTAGTGTCGAGCAATGCACCACCATCCAAATTAATTACACATTAAAAAATTTACAATCTGGAAACTTCTTCTACGATATTCTCACGTGTTTTCTTCTCCAACGAGCTTCCTGTACATCAAGCCACACACCATCATCATTAATTTATATACCTTGATGTCATTTTCAACATGTAATGGATCTATATTTTATGTTCATTAATGCACATTATCTATATTTGATCTTCTATTCGATTGGAATGTGATCTTTTTCACAAAAATGAACTAATCGCCGTTAAACCTAGTAGTTGGAGTAGTTGAACCATTTAATTTTGTTCATTGTGTTGGCTTATAGTTAAAACTCTCATTCACACTATCATGGTCATTGGATACCATTAACTTTATGCTTGGACCATTTATCTATTATCTTTGTGCCACGTTCCATGGATCCTCCTTTATCCTTGGCACCTTTAAAACATAGCCATTTGATCAGCCTCTTTTAAACTTGTGTCGTTGATCTCTAATGCTTCACATAAACCTATCACTTTTTAGTTTTCACTCCAAAATCAAATTTGTGATGTGAAGGTGAAGTGTGATCACCATCTAATATCCATTGCCTAACCTCTATCATTGGATTTCTATTGCATTCACTTTCCCTAGAATAACTTAGTTTGCATGCAAATAATGTAAATCACGATGTAAAGAAACATAGAGATGCAATAACACTTTTTTGCCTATCTTAATGAATATGTGTCCACCTTACCACTTCATCACTCTTTTGGTAAGGGAACCCACCAATTCTTCATCACAATCCTTTTAACTATCGCATTTGGCTTAGCATTTTTTTATTCACAATAGTAATGTGAATAAACAAAGTGATGTAATTGTATTTCACTACCCATTCATGCTTACATCACACTCCAATAACATCACAAATCACATTTATGACTTATGGTTAAGAATATGAAAATCTGATACATAAATTTGATCAATGAAATCAACTCTTGACACTTGTCCTATATGACATCACTATCCACTACCATCGCACATCAAAAATTGCATAGCTCCCTTTTTCTTCACAAATGCAATTGTGAAGAAATAATGCACTAACCATTGGATTTCCTCTGGTTATTCTTATTCATTGATTGGTCTATATCACATATCATACAAATCACATGCCAAGGTAGACTTCAAATTATGATGCGAAGGACTTTTATGATAGTCATTTGATCTTACGTTCTCTAACCTTCACCATTGATCTTCATCATCACAAATAGACTTGGATGTGGTAAACTCAAACAACAATGTGAAGCAATATTGCAATACACACACTCCGCCAACCGGTAACACTAGAAAAAGGGGGAGGTTCCTAGACAACTTCAATGGGTAGGTTCCCAAATGACTTCAATGGCTTAATTTATGACTTAAGCAACCTGCAACCACCAACATCCATTCAATGTAAAAACATAAACTATTCATCGTCATGACTACAACACCTTAGGGTTTAGTTGTAAAACCCTAATCTGATCAAAGAGCATAATTGAATCAATTTTTAGCACACTACACATCGTTAGATCATGCAAACCATACCAATCGAATATTCCCAAAAAACCCACATCAAATCTAGTGCCTATTTTCTTCACAAACCTCTGGAAGAGACCTCTACAAAATTGTGACAACATTTCATGATAGCTTTGCAACTTTAGAGAAACTTTACAACAATTTTCAAAACATGCTCTTCTCTCCATCATTATTCACCAATTCTTCTAGACATTGATCCACTTTCACTAATGAAACTCAATATTCCACTGAACTCCCCTTTGACATCAATGATAACATTATGCCAAGAATCTCCCCCTTTGTCATTCATGGAAAAACCAAATTCTTTATATGTTTTTTACCAATTCTAAATTCTCTATACTAATCTAAACTACTATGTACCAATTTCAAATACTCTATACCAACCTGAACTACTCAATACCAATTCCAGATACTTTATATCAACATGAACTTCTTTATACCAATTATAATAAAAATAATCATGATTGCACATGCATAATAGCTCCCCTTTAGACATTTCTCTTCTTCTTGCAAACAAAGAGAATTTTCTCAATTTATTCCAGTAGAGAATATGCACAACTTCTCCGCCTTTCACATCAATGGAAAAAGGTCACTCCTAAACATATTCTTACACTTGATGTTTCTCCCCTTTGATATTCTCCCCCTTTTATAAACATCATAAAGAGAAAGAATTTTTTTTTGAATCTGCAACCATCAAGTCATTAGAAATTTGTATAACTAGGTTCACCTAACATTTTCACTCTCTTCATTTCTAGGGATGAATAAAATATTTATTAAAATTTCCCTGGATTCATGCCCTATCACTAGGATTTAGTGAAGGGATATGGGAGAAATTACTCCCAACTTCTACCTCGGGTATTCAAATTGTTCCTTGGGAAGAGGCTTGGTGAATATGTTTTCCACTTGATCTTTGATTAGCACATACCCCATGGTGACTTCCTGATCTACAACCTTCTCTCTTATGAAGTGATAATTGATAGATATGTGCTTTGTCCTAGAATGCATAACAGGATTCTTTGATATGTTTATTTCACTTGAATTATCACAAATAATAGAGATAGGTTCCTTGTACTCAACCTTGATGTCTTTGAGTGTCCTATTCATCCACAATACCTAAGAACAAAATTCTATTGCTGCTACATACCCTTCTACTATAGAAAGAGTGATTGATTCTTGGTTTTTTCTCATTCGAGACAAAAAATTATTTCCCAAAAAGAATGCTCCACCAGGAGTGCTTCTTCTATCATCTACACTTCTAGCCCAATCAACATGTGCATGTGTAGTTAAAGTCAAATGTTTACTCTTGGGATACCACAATCCATAGTAAACAATACTTTTAATGTCTATAAAAATTATTTTCACTGTGTTGACATGAGACTCCCTAGTGTTGTGTGGTCTCACAACACACCCCATTTTGCCCCTAGAAAAATGTGGACCCCCTTTTTTTAATTTCCTCTCACTTTCACTTGTTTTGGTGTTGTCTAGGGGTTGGTAAAATTGCAAGTTTTATTTTCAATTTTCTTGGTCTTTGCTTAAGTCCTTGTTCTTTCCTAGATTTGGTTTCTTGGTCATTTTACAAAGTTTTATCAATCTACTAAAAATCAAAATCCTAGAGTTGTTGTGGTTGCATTAAGGATGTTGTATCTTTGATTGGCCTTAGTCTCACCTAGTAAGTCATCCTCCAGAGGTTGTTCCTAATGGTCATGTTTTCTTGCATCAGATAGTTCGATGGTTGCTTTTGTTTTATTTAACTAGAGGTCAGAAACTAGAGGTTCGGTTAGGAAATGTTTGAGTCACTTTTGATGTCTCTTGAGCCCAATTCGTAGTTCTTCTGTTTGCTCCTAATTTTCTTCAAATCTTGGAGGTAAGTGTCCTGATTCTCGGTAATCTTTCCAAGGTTCAGTATTGGAGTTTTTCAATCCTAATGATCATGTATCCTAAAGGCCTTTGCCTCGTAAAAAATAAAAGTGACAAAAGAGTGCCACATAAGATTTTCATGTTGTCTTCTCCTCTAGTAGGGAGCTCATGTAGAAACCTAGGTGTTCATAATTTGAACCCTAATTTTCCATGATTACACCTTTATTTAAGAAATTAATGCATTGTAACAGGTAATTAATGAAGGTGGTGAGCTACACACATGTACTTAATATCACCTCGAGCATGTAGGTTCTTCTATAACACTCTACTTCGCATCATATTTCAAACTTGAAAAGGACATTGAATGCACAAAATTAATATTGCGTCGCATAAGGAAAGGTAATTTTTGAGAAACTGGAAACACAACTACCAAGGGTTTCAAGGTTGCATTCTGAAAGATTATCACCGTCTGAAAAACCAGGTATGTCTTCAATAATAGAAATTTTGTCAATCATTTTCATGCATGAAAGTCTCAAGAAGATGGTATTTCGTTTTGAAAACTGAAATGTCAATTATTTTGATTTGAATTTAAGTGAAAGGTGAATTGGAATTTTTATGAAATGTTGAAAAACTAGTTAAATTTAACCCTAACTCACACACAAAGCATGTATTTGATAATGCAGAATACACCAATAAAAATGAGAACTTCTGAAGAAAAACTAGAAGATGAATTCAAATACTACAATTCACAAACTATACCAATCAGTGGGATAGCTAATGACACTCATATGGGATGGTCTTTTGATATCAAATTCCTCACACGAGCATGGCAATAAAATTATTCTTAGTGTACAAGGAATTTTATAGCAAGTAGGTTACTTTTAGTAGGAGGGTTTTTGCCAGCAATGGAGGGCCTTGAATTGGTTATGGAATGTTTGAACCACTATGACCCAGAAAAAAGAGTCATTGAGAAGGAGGGAAGAACTTATGTAGATCTCTTCGATAAAGGAGTTATATATACATTTGGTCTTCCTATATTTACTCAGATGTACCACATTGATATGAAGGTGAAAGCCAAAATCTACTTGAGTGCTAAAGAACACAACAAAGAAATTATGAACACAAAATTATGTCGGGACAAGATTACAAAGTAGACAAAGTCGATTCTAAGGTTTGTGTTCAACCCAGATGTTCAAAATATTTTATAACTATGCTAAGAAGGATAGTTGGATTGCAAGATGCCACTAAATTTAAAATATGGATGTTCATAATTATATCCAAATTTATGGAGAGCCTTGTGTCGATGTATTGAGGAATATTTATTAGCAATAGATTGTATGATCAGATAAGGGCATTTTTGAAGTCAATATATTTTTATATGTCTTCATATGTGATTTATTTATATGCCTTAAAAGAAAACAAGCAAGGATTAAAAAGAATTGTTACTTTGGTCAAGGAAGTAGGAAATAGTTTAATATATGCTCATTCACCTCAAATTACTATACATGGATACAAGGAGCATTACAAGAGAGTTAATGATATGTTTAATATATGCTCATTCACCTCAAATTACTATACATGGATACAAGGAGCATTACAAGAGAGTTAATGATATGTTAGAACAATGGAGGGTGACAAAGCTAAAATATTGTCTTTAGAAGCACAAAGTGTTATTAGACCTATTAGATATTGGTATATTCAATTTCCAACTTTTACCTACATTAGGGTGGAAGGGTTTGGTGGACATACTTTCATTCTACACAGGTACCCTATAGATAAAATGGTGTTTCTAGAATTGGTAAACAGCTAATGAAATCCTAGGATCTTTATAGTGTTACTCATAAAAAGGATTCTTTCAAATTTCCTATTGTAATAGGGAACTACAAGTGCAGTGCAATTAGAGTAGCCAATTTGTGTGAAGAAGAGTTAAAAATGTATAATTTGGAATAGTTTCCACTCCAAAGAAATTATTATGACCCAGTTGGGAATATTGCCAAGAATATAGTTAGTTATCATGCTCATGTCCAGAATCTTGAATATTATTGGTTAAATTATGAAGATGAGAATAGAGTAAGAAAGAGAAAATATGAAATATTTTCATTAGAATCTGTGTGAATTCTCAAGATTCATAATATTCTAGATTAGATGGAGGAAGATGATGGTGAAGTTCTGAATAAGGCTTATAATGAAAGTATATTCTATGATGAACCTATTCTAGACCCAAATTATAGAAATGAAGAAATAACATTAGTGGAGGAATTCTTTGGACTGGTTTTGCTATAGACTCAACAATGGATAAATGATTTTTGTAAAGTTTTAAGAGATAAAGGAATAAAACCCACATACTCGCAAGATAAAAGAAAGAAGAAAAGAGAAGAAAATGAGTTTGAGTGTGGGGAACCTGTTAAGAAAAAGAGGAAAGATGGTATAGAAGTTGCTGGTATACACATTGAAGAAAGGACCCCTGAGGCTCCAGTCTAAGGAGTTTCATTAAAACCATCTAGTAAATGAAGAGATGCTGAATCAGTCAAGGTTCAATCAAAATTAAAATCAAAAGTGGCATCTTCTTCCATGGAAAAACCAAGGACCAAGCCTACTACTGATGAAGGGGCAGGGATAATAGAAAACATCGATACATAGACAAGTTCTGCATCTTAGAGATTTGTGGCATTATTCACTTCTCCCCCTTCAATTAATATGGATATTGTGAAACAAGCATTAGGGAAAACTCTTGTGGTTTTGGATGAAGCTAAAATTAAAGAAAAAATGGATAAGTGGGGTGCCATGTGGGAACCAATAAAAGAAAAGAAGTCTAAATATAAACTAATGGTACAGCTAGTGGTGGAAGAAATTCTAGATACAGGGTCAATTCCTATAAACATTGAAGAAGAAGAATTCATAAAAGGAACACTCGCTTTAGAAGTGGGAAACCCTGATGTTCTTGAAATGGAAACAGGGGAGACTGTGGGAGAAAAACCTATTGATGATATTGTTATTGAAGATACCTTTGATTCCTAGCCTTCACTTGGGAATGATCAAAATGATAATGAACAATCACAAGTCACTAAAAAATTAAGAGAGGACAAGGTTGAGATTGAAAATAAAGAAATTTCACAAGTTTTAGGTGATAAGGTCAAAGATGAAGAAAATCCTAATGTGGTGAGATATGAAGAAGGTGATGTCCTAGGAATTGATTATGAACACCTAGCTGGATAGGAATATATAAGTCTTGGAAATGAAGAGACAATGTTGAATCACGATAATCCAAAATCCATGCCAAAAAATACTAAATATTTTCTTATTTTGGAGGACGTTAAAAATAAATATAAAGATGTAAGAGAAGAAGTTATTGAACATACTAAAGGATAGGAATAGAGAAATATTACAAAGGTAGAATGAAATAAATATGCACCTAATTGGTTAATCAGAGATGTGACTTCCCCATTGGAAGTGGAATTGGTACCTTTGGATCTTAAAAAGTTTATGCAAGAAGTGGAGACTCCTAGGCCTAGGCGAAGAGCTAAAATGAAACATGTCATACAAAAAAATGCAGATGGAGGCGCAAAAATCCATATAGCTACCCCAATAGTAGATAAAAATAGAAATGAGATAATACCAAAGGAATACAAGATAACAAGTATCAATGTTGGACACTGATCCTGGACACAAGAATTAGAAGAAATTAAGATGAATTTAGAAACAACTATTCCTAGGGTACAAAAGAGTAAATAGAAGAAAATAGAGTTGAAAGAATGGGTTGTTGGCCTAGAGAATTTTGTAAAATCATTAGCCTGGTCTGGTATAGCACAAACTAAATTGTGTTGGGACCTAGTAATTATGTCACAAGAACAAGTGGATTAAATTGCAATTATTCACCATAGGATGAATGTATTTGAAGAATGGATTGAGTACTAGGTAAGGCAAGGAGAAGAATTTATTACAGATGCAATTGGGAAATACTAGGAAGCACACTATTGGTTTGAAAATTCAAAAATAATGGAGGGAGAACATAGATTTTGCTAGGAGCAAGTTGATACTGAGAAGAAAAATGTGCAAATTCTCATGCAAACGAATGTCCAAGAATTGATAGAGAAAATATAATTTCAGAACAACAAGTTCCATTATGTGAAAAATGGAAGAAATAGTTAAATTGGGAAGGTGACACTTTAGTACAATGTATAGAAAGATTTGAAAAATTCACCAAGAAATACAGTAAGTTGATTGATAAAGATCAATATTTTATTGAAGTGTTAGCACATAAAGAATGCAATCCTCCAACACTAGGATAGGAGGGTAAAGAAGCAAAATCTTTCAAGGAATGGATTGAGAGAATAAATAAGGACCCCATTTAGTTGTTAACCTGGGAAGTTATTGATGAGATCATACATTATAAAAACACTATAGTTAGGTATAAAATAGAGAAAGTGCAAAGGAATGCCAATATACTCCAGATATCAAAAGATTACACCAGGCTCAATTTTAGTTAGAAGGCAATACGGGGAATTCCAAAAAAGAAAATGCATCAGTTAATAAGTGCTTTAAGAGAATATCATCTAAGGGAAAATGAAGAAAGGTTCCCAGAACCAAAGCTCTAAAATATATAAGGAGGTACTGGATAGTGGATACTAGAGGTGTCATAAAGACATTTTTTTAAGTTAATTTTGTATGTTGTTCCCAATTCTGGTAAAGTTTATTTATCTGGTATTCTAAAGAATGTTGATAGTCTTGTTTTATGTGGAGTGTTGTGTATCAAAATTTGAAGTTGAAGAGTGTCTTTTCCAAAGAATTCAAAGCCTTAATTTTGTCTAGAAGATTCTAGTGACAATTAGTGTATGCCACTTGCTACATTTTGATTTGCTATTTATGATTCTCTTGATAGATTGTAAGTTTTAACTCTTGGGGCCTTGTTCCTATAAAAGGTCATTTACTACTTTACTTTTATTTTAAGTTCAAAAATTGTGGATGTCGGAAGAGCCAGAACTTCTCTCAGTTTTGTTCTTTTTTCTTCTTTGAATCATTTTGAACTAAAAACTTGCATGCACATAGACTTTAATCAATATCGAAGCCAATTTGATAGATATCTACCTCATGAATCTTTGTAGTTGGCTTTATTAGTTCAGTCGAACAAGACTGTGTGCTACACCATTTAAGGGTGCATATAGAACCTACTCAGTGTCCAAACTAAAACCCCCTTCTTTAAAAGCTCGCATCATTTTATGCCTAGCTGTGAAGCAATATGGTGAAGTATAAAGAGGTTTTCTTTGATTTGAGTATAACTTGGGGCATGCATGGAGAATAACTGGGAGAAATTTTATTTTTTAGTATTTTGATGCTTTATTTTAGATTAGATGTCTAAATTTCTGAAAATGTTCCAAAAATAGATGAATGAATGAAAATTTATTGAAAATATTTCATGTTCTATGAATTTTTTGAATTCTTAAAGCTAAATATATTTAATTGATAGAAAAATTGTTTGATGTTCATGAAATTTTATTGCAAATATTTTGATTTCAAGATATTATTTTATGATCGAACTAGAAATCTTATGCCTAATTCTCATGATTCTTAATGAAATTGGAAATAATAATGAAATCGGAGATAACCATATACCCCTTGAGATTAATAGTATTATCACATCATACCCTGAAGTGAACCTAGTATGATCAATACCTAACTACCAAAGACTTGGGATTGAGCTAAGTCAACCTTTTTCCAATTACACGGACACACCCTAAGGATTCCCTAGTTAAGTCTTTCAAGAAGATAGGTTCTTTGCAGTTTGTTTGTGAGGACTTTATCTGCACTGTTATTGTGAGCGGAATCATCATCAATAGCAACTAGCACTAGAAGGAGGGCCTATTGTTGTTCTTTTTGTTTTGTTAGGTTTAAAACCTAGATTTTTGTCGTGCCAGTAGATCTCAATCTAGTGATCCTCATGTGACTTTAGTAGAGCTTAGTGGTCGAACATCATCTAGACCTCAAAAGTCTAGAAGTGTAAGTGAAAACTCACAAAATCTAACTATTGTTATATGACCACCTCCTCTCATAGTAATGGTTTTCTTTAACATAGAGTCACCGATTCATTTTTTTGTGTATAATGATTTACCAAAAAATATTGATATGTTGTGTCCTAAGTATTATCTTCACAAAGATGCAAAAGAACATATCAGTATCTTTAAAGATACATGTTTCAGAGTGAGAACTAGACATGAATATGTCATATGTAGGTTGTTCTCATATACCTTAAGCAATGAATTTTACGAGTGGTATATCAATCTACCTCGTAACTCAGTTAGATCATGGCAAGATATGGAAAGTCATTTTTTGGCTAGATTTAGAACATCGGTTGACCTTGCCTTGTTATATCATCAATTTTCTCAAATCAAGAGGTTTGATGGAGAACCTATAACTACTTTTAATGATAGGTTCTATAAGGCTTACACTAGGTTACAAGAACTTTATGTAGTGGATAATTTGTCTACTATTATAGTTTATTATACAACAATAGATCCTTTAACTGCTATGTTTGTGAAGTGAAGGGAAAATCCTCCCACTACCTTACCTAAAGCCTATGTTGAAGTTGTAAGTGTTAATTTAGAAATGAAACACCTCAAAATTGGATCATCTACAAATGGAAGAAATGGATTGAATAATTATCCTATCCCGAGTGTGAATGGAGTCTCTTTAAACCATCCAATGACTCCTAATGTTTTTTCTTCAGTGGTCCAGAATGGGATATTTCCTCAGAAAACTTTTTTTCAACCAAGAAATAGTCAATCTCTAGTCCCTCACCCTGGTCCAACTATCATAGATCTGCATCCTAATGGAAATTCTTTCTTCTCACAAACTCAAGAAAATCATAATGCTAAAACTCTAGATGATAAGGAAGAAATTAGAAAAATTACAACTCAACTCAAAATATTAACCATAGAGGTTACACAATTAAGAAATCAAAACTTTTATTCTCAAAATAACAATTAGAATTTGCAAAGTGGAGTGTATAACACTCCTAGACCTCCTAGACCTTGAAACACACGACCAAATAATGGAGGGATATCCACACCTTTGGATAAAATTAATCATTTTGATGATAGATCCATATTAAAGGTGAATTTAGCTAACCTTGTGATGAATAATTGGTGCATAATTCACAATACAAATGCTCATGTTGAAGTGGATTGTCCACAGTTTAAAACTGCTTCAGATATTTTTCTAGCTAGTACACATTATAATGAATAGTGTGATTCATATCCTCCTAAGGGAAATGAGTTGGTTCTAGTAGGATATGATTGTACTTTGGTTCTTGAAAGTTATGAATTTCTCATGTCACCTACTATTGTCAAGATTTATACTCATGAATATGGAGACAATTCAGCCATGACTTTAGAAATATATACGTTTCCTTATCAAGATGAAAATGAACCTTAGGATGAAGTTGACGAAATTCATGCTTTTCAGCAATATCAAAAAGGACATAATTACAACCTAAGAAGTAACACAAATGGTAGTAGTAAATTCAACGGGCCATTGACCATTTCAATCTTGCCTAACAACTTTAATACTCCACCTGATGATAAATCAAGCAATACTCCAGGGTTACCCAAGGTAACCTCTCATTATAATTCATTGAATTTTTCATGAAGTGAAAAGGTAGATCTCTCTTATCAAAACAAGTTGACTAATTATTTAATGAAAGAAATCAAAAAGGTAAAAATCAGCCTTTCTTTATCATAATTTCTCAAAACACCTGTGATCAGGAAAGATTTCTTGAACACTTTAGAAGATCTTCCAAAATAAAGAAAATTTAAGGAATCTCGAGTGAAAGATAATTCCATTAAGACAAAATACAAGAGCATTGTTCCTATGGTGGATGCACAAGTAGCCTATTACAAATGAAAAATAGAATCCCCACCATTTTTACTCATGCTAAAAATATTGGTAAGAATCTCCACAATTTTTTAGTGGACTCTAGAACATCTACTAATGTGATGCATTTATCCATATGTCAAATGCTAGGGGTAACTCCAGCAATTTCTTCAAAGAAAGTTACTCAACTTGGAAAAACTGAAGTAAATGTAGTTAGGGAGTTAACTAATATTTGCATTGTTCATCTATTTCTTATCACATATCTTACACTTCCATGTTTTGATTATCTTGCATTTTATAGTTTATCATTTTAGTATGTTTATCATAGCATATCTAGGTTTTCATTTGATATTAGCTTAGAGTTCGTAGATGTTTACTATTTGCAGTAGGGCATAGTTTGCATCTAGGTCATTTCAAATCCTTCAATATTTGCTTAGGGCTTGTCATTTCTATTGGCTTGCTCTTCACAAATCTGAGGGCAAACAAATCATATTCAGCAAATTAAGAGGGTGTAATGGAGGTTAGTCATGGAGGATGAAGACAATCTATAAGATCGTTCATCTATTCCTTTGCACTCCATTACCAACTATGGGTTTTTAGGTTTTATGCATATTATTACATTGCTAAACTAAATAGGAATTTCTCATTGTTACATTGGTGAACCCGACATCCTTTTAAACACGTTTTTGCAGGTCATAGTATGGATATTTCATCTTTTTTTTGCAAGTTCGGGTATGGATTTTTCAAAAAAAAAATTGCAGGTGTACGGAATGACGCATTTGACAGTTCCTATGACACAAGTGACAACCCAAGCCGCATCTGACATTCACAAAGCCACATTTTCTCTCTCAAGCCGCATCTGCCTACCTGAAAGTTACATCTACTTCCCAAAAGCCATATCTATTTACCGAGCCGCATCTGTCATATTGAGCCGCATTTGCTCTGTTGCGACGCATCTGAAAGGTATAATAATTTTTTGTTATTTTTGTTGCATTTTCCAATTTTCCCTCTTTCTTTTTTGGATAGGTTAGAGATTTTGGGTTACTAATTTTTGTTAGCATCTTGTGGCAAGGAGTCTAACATTTTTTTTGTTCATTTCTTAAAGTTTAGACAAACTTGCATTTTCATTCATGGGTTAAAAAGAACACAACTTGCATATTCATGGGCTAAAAAGAACACAACTTGCATTACAACTCATTGACTTAAAATGAATTTTCATTTTCATAGTATTGGGTTAAAATGAATCTTTAGTTAGCTCACACTACAAACGGTTAAAATGAGCCCCATGTCTGCTTTTTATTTCAATTTTTTGAAAAACATTTCGATTTGGGCTTAAAATGAACACCATGCGAGTGTGAGTTAGGGTATTCATGTTTTCACTTCTTGTTTTTAAACAAGGATCGATTGAACTATGAATATTCTAATTCGCTTTTGTTGAACCCTAGAAATTGGGCCTGCTTTGGTGGGAAAAAGTACTCACCCCAAAGCGACTGAAATCGAGAACGCGCTAAAGCCAAGTGACACCAAATCGGTATATAAATTTTAATGTTAAGGAAAACTTAGCATTATGAAAGTTCCTGCGAACAAGCATATGATTCCCCAGTACCCTTGTGGTGCATCAAAACTTGCAGAATGTAACCTCTACAAACTGGGATGATAATGCCTCTCACATGGCCTTTCGAACGGGTGCCCAAATTAAAACCTTTGTTTTAGCAAGCCAAAAACCTTCTATTCTTTGGTACAACATCGGTCGTTGTGATGACACCCGCACCTATGCAGTTCTTAGTAGAGATGATCAATCTGCCATGGGAGTTTCATGGAGGTTGGAAGCTTGGTTGCCCTAAGAAGTGAGTGCACTATAAGGGGGAGCCTGTGGGGCCAAGCTTTTGAATTCATCTGCTAAGGATATGTGGTTAGTGGGATCCAAAAGAATACAATCCATAAAGCCATAAGATTTTGTAAAATGACTTCTATATGGTTGATTTTTTTTACAACACCATGTATTTTCCAACTGCTTTGAGACAAACAAAATTCAAACTTGTTTAAATCCGAAACACACATTGTCAACTCAAACAAGTCTTTGCAAAATTGGCCTAACATTTTTTATGCAACGCATTTGAACCATTGCACCGCAACTGCTTAGTAATGAGCCACATTTGTTCTGATAAAATGCATTTGAGCAACACAGCGCCACATTTGATATTCTAAGCCACATTTGAGCAAGAAAAAGCCGCATCTGCTAACTTAAGTCGCATATGCTAGATTTTACACTAGTCCAAGTTTTTCCTGCAACACAACCACACTTATCAGCCGCATTTAAGCACTTGTGTGACGCATTTGACTTACTAAACCGCATTTGCTTGCTAGTGAACCTCATTTTCCATAACAAGCCGCATTCGTTGTTTGCCCACATTTTTCCAGTGTTAAAATACTTCTAGAATTGCTTACTACAACACAACTGACCTATCAGCCCGCAATTGCTTATCTAAAAGCCACATTCGCTATTGTTTTCCAAACTTGATGTTGAGCCGCATTTGCCTCTCTATTGAAACATTTCTAGAATTAATTCCTGCAATGCATTTGATAAGCCGCATTTGACTTTCTGAATCGCATTTTCCATAGTGAGCCGCATGTGCTCTACCAAACCGCATTTGCCAATCTTCAAAAAATAATCTGCTCACTATCAAAATCAAAGTCAAAAATTGTCCTTTTCCAGATTCCATCAAGTCCATCTTTTTTGTTTCTGTCAAAACCAGATACTGATTTGCTCAACTTCCCTCATTATACACATCATTCTTAGGATCATCATAGGTTTCCAATTTCATTTGACTAGTTGCATTATTAATTTTACCTCAGACATTCACTTTGCAAATTTTAGGAATACACTCCTTATCATCCATTGTCAAGACTTTTTTTTCAAAAGTAGGTTATCATTAGACCCAATTACCCTTAGTCATTTAGTCAAAACTTTTGTGATTTGTTTCCCACTCAATAGTCTAATGTGGAAACTTCACTTTGTCCTCTTTTTAGTCCACTTATGGTCCATTGATTTTCCAAACCTGAAACATTGCAAACACCTTGTTTGCTCAAGTAGTCATCTCCTTAGATTTCTCAATATTGAGTGCATCTTAGGCTCCATTTAGTTTGCATATCATTAGTCTCCTCATTTTGAGAGTCATCCCATTTGCATCCACAAACTTTTCATCTCCCATTTGCATTTCATAACATTCCTCGTTCTCAAAAACAAAACAAAACAAAAAAAAAAGTGTCATATTTAAGTCATTCTCCATCATCATCCCAAAGTTGAGCAAAACTTTTTATGGTTGAAACCAGATTACAAAAAAAGAAAAGACTCATGGATTCTTTTGGTCAAGACCCCAATTTTACCAATTTCACCAATGACATGAATTTATTCCCTAACAACATGAACACTATTGCTAATGACATGGGAAATTATACAATCAATCCTTTTGATGAGACATCTATTCCACACAACCAATTTGAACAATTCATCTATAGAAACCAAAAAGGGGAAGTTTTACAAGTTGCAGCCCAAAACCCAGAAGTGGCCTCTTTTGTGGACGAATTAGTCCTACATGACTCATCCAGATATTTAGCCATGCTTCTTGACCAAGGGGCTAGGTTACCACAAGGATTTGACCTCAACACCATTAGAGAAACATCCCCTAATCACCAAACACACAATACTTCCATGGGAGAATATCCACAAACACCATTAACACAATCAATACTACCTCCCTTGGTCATACTACTACCACAACCAATGCAGCTACCACAACCAATGCAGCCACCACAACCAACACAACATCCATTGGAGGATCATCTACCCAAAACAATACCACATCATAATCCATCCCCCAACAAACAACCACTACCCCCTCACAAACATTTGGATCAACAATGGGGGCAACAACCTCGAACCTCTTTGGAAGTTCATTTAATTCCATGGGTCCATCAACAAATCTGATATTAGGTCCCTCAAATACTATGGCAACTAATTCATCAAATCCTTTTGGGAAAAATAAACGAAGAATTACCATACAAGGAACCCAACCTAATAACTCACAGGTCACTACCAACATTCCTTTGAGACAAAACACCAACACTAATCAAGGCCCCAATTTCTTATTTGGTCAAGGCAATCAAGGCACCCAATCGTTTATTCCATTTGGACATCAACATTAGAAAGGCCCACAAATGCAATCCAACATGGTAGGATCTCAAGTCCCCACATATGCTACTCAAATACATACACAACAACATAATCCCCATCAACACATTCATTTCTAACAATCGACAA
The DNA here is from genome assembly GCA_007115665.2 of Sequoiadendron giganteum. Classification (NCBI taxonomy): domain Eukaryota; kingdom Viridiplantae; phylum Streptophyta; class Pinopsida; order Cupressales; family Cupressaceae; genus Sequoiadendron; species Sequoiadendron giganteum. Next base: position 169,692,883 of record CM021103.1, on the reverse strand, counting down.
ATCAAAACACTCACTTTGCTCACCAACAACACATTCAAAACCAAAACATCTCATCACAACAAGTGGGAAACCAAGCCATACCTCTCACAAACATGTGTGATGCTACCAACAACCCCATTGTGGAAGCCCTCACACTCCAACTTGCTGCTCTTCAAACACAAGTGGAGACATTGCAACAAACCAATAAAAAGTTATACATGTCACATGACTTGTGTCCTTATCCATTTGACACCACCTTGTACATGCCACCCTTTCCTCATGGGTATATAGTACCTCATTTCCCTAAGTACAAAGGCAAGACAAATCCCACCGAACACATAAGAGAATTCACCACCAATTGCATGGACATAGCTTATGAACAAACCTATCTTATGAGACTCTTTTCAAGAAGTCTCGCAGGTCATGCACTAGAATGGTTCTCACTACTGCCTAAGGGAATAAAAACATGGCATGAACTAGCAAACAAGTTTGTGGAGAACTATGCCTACAACATTGACACTGACATTGACATTGCCTCTTTATGTAGACTTACCCAACAGGATGCAGGAGAGACTTTCATTCCATTCTTTCAAAGATGGAGAACCTTAGCAAGTTGGTGTCCAGTAGAAATATCTGAAAAGGAGAAAGTAACCATGTTTGTACAAACTCTCCTTGGACCTCTAAGGTATGGATTACAGGTCCATTGTTGCACCACTTTTGTTGATCTTGTGGAAAAATGTGTCCAACTTGAAAAAGCCTTAATCACTAAAGGCGAGTTAAAATATGGTGGCAAAACCATCAACGCCACTTCAAATAATAACCCAAGTAGCTCAAATGACAAAACCAAATACTGGGCTAAGAACAAGCATATCACTAATGACGGCATGGTTGATGCCAAAACCATCAATACAACAGGTCACATACTCACCATCCAAGGAGTACAACATCAAAACACACCTGTGACTACACCAACACCAACCGCAAATGCTATCCAAAGCAATCCTACTCAAACTAATCAAAGGTAGTTGTGCCAACTGCGGCAATTCCCAAAGCGTACATACACTCCTTTGGGTGAGCCTATTGAAGTTGTCTTGAAGAAACTCCTTCAAAATGGTGCCATAACATTGGAAGACCCTAAACCATACGACCCTAGTCAATTCAAGCCAGCATGGTGGGATGATAACACATTTTGTGATTACCATCATGCCAAAGGGCACAAAACATCCTCTTGCCGTCAATTTCGAAATCTAGTGCAAGACCTCATTGAGAACCACACCATCGAGCTAGGTGGTCAATCCTTCACATCTAATATGGATCATATTATACACAAAAACCCATTGCAGGATCATGGTAAAGCTTCCTCATTTGGCACAACGAATACCAACAATCAGGCCAACTGCATCTGTCCCACTTCCACTCATGGTCGTCCTTCCTACAATTATCCCGGTGGTACCATCATTAACAATCTTCGCACTGCTGATGAAGATGAATGTGTTAATACCATTTCCATTAAAAAAGCCCCAGAATTCAATGTGACAACGCATAAAGGCAAGGTCACTATCCCAGGTCCTTCGGCGCGTCAACCTAAGATCACCATACCTGGTCCATCTGCTAGATAGTCAACACCCAAACCGGAGTTCAACCTCATTGAGCAACTAAATAAAACACCTACTCAGATATCCATTCTCGAACTACTTCGTATTTCACCCATACACAAAGCCATCTTGGATAAATTCCTACAAACATCGTTTGTTCCAACCAACATTGATGTCAACCACTTTGAGACTATGGTCGGATACCTAAATTCACCTCATCACATCACCTTTTCAGACAGCGACTATTCCTCACCTAAACCATCACATAATGATTCCCTTCACATAGAGGTTTTTGTCCACAAACACAAGGTCAGACAAGTCCTAGTAGATGGTGAAGCAGGATTGAACATCTTCTCTCTGAAATTGGTCAAAGCTCTTGGTTTCTCTGAGGCATGTGTAGACGCTAGCAAGAGCATCGTCATTAAGGCATATGATGATGAAGAACGCGCTTCTAAAGGAGTTATTACCATTCCTCTCTGGGTAGGACCTATTATCATAGATACAACATGCCAGGTCCTGGATCATGATATACACTACAACATCTTACTTGGTCATCCATGGATTCATGCTCTAAAAGCCATTCCATCCACATACCACCAGTGCCTAAAATTCCCTTTTGAGGGTACTGAGATCACTATCCCAGGAGATCCCGATCCATTTCAATATTGCACAAATCTGTGAGCCACTGCTAAGCATCAAGTACCCATCAATTAGGAGGCCTCCACTTCCACTTCATCCAAATATATTGACCCATCCACACTCACAAAATCATCCATTCCATCAACTTCTACCATACCATCTCCCTCGGCCTCCATCCCAAGTAAAGACATACAGATCCAGGACCTTGGTTGTGGAGAGTTCAAATTAAATACGGCTTATTGTATCACCACAATACCTAAGCCACCTAAGGTCTATGGTAGACCATGTTTTGCAGTAGAGCCCAAAATAACTTTCAAGGTTCCACCAAACAGTGTGTTCACACGATGGGGCGATGTGGGTAATGAAGTCATCATCGACATGGCTAACTGGATCTACAAGGACCCAAAAGAGTTGCCTCCCTTACCACTACAGCTCTATGGAAAAGGCTATGAAATATGCAAGGCCCTAGGTTTCGACAGCACAAGTGGTCTTGTTAAACATAGCAATGGAAGGAGAGAGCCTATTATAATAAAGGCAAGACTGAGGAACATGGGGCCAGGGTTTCACCAAATCGGAACTGACGATCAACATACCTATGAACTCGCAAGTAAGGACATAACGATTACAGAAAGTGTTGAGACATGCAAAGAATCCCTTACCAAAACTGACTCCAATGAATGGGAATGGGGATCTGACAAAACCTTAGGTGACTATGACATTGACGAACTATTCCTGGAACCTGGCCAGATTCCCTTTGAAGAACGATTCCGACAGAAATTTATCACCCACCCCGTTGACGGACATTCTAAAAAGAAAGAATGGGAAAGTATTCCTTGGAACCTAGAAGAACACAAGGTGTCATCAACATCACTCGCATCATCCCCCCTCATTCCTAAACCCACCCATGTGCCTAGCATGCCTGAACCTATTGTCCCCGCCTCCAAAACTCCAACCACTGGTCACAATGTTGATAATTTCATCCCATATTATGACTTCGAATTTGATTCATCTGACTCAGAATATGGACCTTCCATTACATCAGGCATGGAAGTGGAAATAGACAACTTCACCTTCACACTTGAGGCTTCAGTTGCCACACTCTCCGCATCTTCCCCACCCTTCACCAACACTGATAATGGGATTTCACTTGTCTATCCACAACTGATTGACTGGGACCAACAGGAGCCACCAATAATTGACATGTTTCAGAATGATGAAGCCATAGTAGAATTCATGGGGCTCAGAGAAGGCATGCCATGGGGAGATCACAAAATAGGGTTTTCTATTGACCTAGATTGTACGGCTTACTTCGGGGAGACTGTGTAATCCTCTAGTCGCAATAATATAGTGAATAAGACAAAAAGAGAAACATCTTTAGGTGAAAACCGCAAGGCACCTTCTGACAATAAAATAGTAAAAAAAAGGACATATCCGAAGGTGAAAACCTCTTTGAGGCACCTAAGGATGGAGGATTGGACTTTCTTCCTGTAAAATAGGAAAAATCGGCTATGCTTATTGAAGATACAGTGGAAGTTAACATAGATACACTAGAGAATCCTAAAATAATTCTCTTGGCTGCATCATTGTCAGATGAAGAAAAACTTGAATTTAAACAATTCTTCACAGAAAGAAAAGTTAACTTCGCATGGTCATATGCTAACATGCCAGGCCTTGATCCTGAATTGGTTATGCATCATCTTCCACTTATTCTAGGAATCAAGCCGGTCAAACAAAAGTTGTGCAAGATGCACCCATAGATTGCACTACTTGTCAAAGCAAAACTAAAAAAGTTACTAGATGCTGAATTTATAACATCAATTGATTATGTGGATTGGATATCAAACATTATTCATGTTACCAAGCCGAATGGACAAATCTGTATTTGCACGGATTTTAGAGATTTGAACAAAGCCTGTCCAAAGGATGACTTCCCCCTACCAAACATAGACATGATTGTGGATCTCACGGTCGGGTATGAGATGCTATCCCTCATGGATGGTTTCTTAGGGTATAATCGAATCCGAATTGCAATAGAAGATCAACATAAAACTGCATTTACTTGCCCATGGGGAACGTACTACTGGAACGTCATGCCTTTTGGCTTAAAGAATGTAGGCGCCACTTACCAGAGAGCCATGAAAACAATATTTCATGACATGATGCATATCCTCAAGGAGGATTATTTGGATGACCTTTTGGCCAAATCATTGACAAGGAACAATCATCTTAGGGTCCTGGATAAAAAATTTAAACACCTAGAAGAATACAAGGTTCATTTGAACCCAAAGAAATGTGTCTTTGGAGTCACTTCTGGCAAGCTGTTACGCTACATAGTTTCACAAAGAGGCATAGAGGTCGACCCAGTAAAAGTAAAAGCAATCATAGACATGCCTCCACCAAAGGGAATCAGTGAGCTAAGAACTCTACAGGGAAGATTGCAGTCAATTTGTCACTTCATTGCATAGTTGGCAGACAAGTGTCAACCATTCCAATATCTACTTTTCAAAAGTATTCCTTTTGTATGGACGGACAAATGCCACATGGCCTTTGACAAGATTAAAGAATATCTATTAACACCACCAATGTTGATGCTGCCTATTGAGGGCAAGCCGCTGATCCTGTATGTCTCTGCAATGACAAATGCACTGAGGGCATTATTGGGGCAAAATTACCATGAAGAAAAAGAAAGAGCCATATACTACATCAGTCGCACACTAATTGGATATGAGCTCAACTACACAACCATTGAACGGGTGTGCCTTGCAGTCATTTTTGCAGTGCAGAAACTAAGACACTATATGCTAAGTCATCAAACACATTTGATAGCAAAGATTGACCCATTAAAATATCTCCTAAGTCATGCGGCATTGACAGGTCGCTTGGCGAAATGGGTCATGATTTTAAGCGAGTATGACATACAGTATGTGGAGCGCATGGCTATAAAGGGTCAAGTAATAGCAGATCAGCTTGCGGTCGCACCAATCCAGGCTACCCACCCATTAGTGGTTGATTTTTCGGATGAGTCTATTTTTCATGTTGAACCTGCATTACCATGGAAGCTATACTTTGATGGGTCCCACACTAGTCATGGCTCAGGAGTAGGAATATTATTCATCACACCACAAGGGGATTCAATTTCTAAATCATTTTGGATCGCTTTCCCTTGTAAAAATAATATTGCAGAATACGAGGCATTGGTCACAGGTCTCAAGATAGCAATTAAATGGAAAATCCAGACATTGCTCATATTCAGAGATTCTCAGTTTGTCATCAACCAAGTCAATGATGACTATGACACAAAGGATGAGAAGTTGCTTCCCTATAAACGAATGGTGGATAGCTTCCTAATATATTTCAAATTGATTGCATTTGAATAAATCCCAAGAACACAGAATAAAGCGGCTGATGCAATGGCTACCATTGGATCCCTCCTGGACATCCCTAAGAATGTGTCACAATTTGAATTCTTAGTGGAACAGTTGCTGATGCCTGCATACGATGTTCTAGAGTCAGAAATGGTGTGCGAGATTGTTGGTTCCAGTTCACCTTGGTATTAGGACATATACGACTATCCTAAATCCCAAACCCTCCCACCCAACCTATCCAACAACCAGAGAAAATACTTCATCCGAAAAGCTGCCAGACATACCATCGTCAGTGACACCCTATACCGCTGTGGCTTTGACAACACCCTTCTTCACTATCTCGACACTAATGAAACCCAAACAACTTTATGCGAGGTACATGAGGGTATATGTGGATCTCATTTGAGTGGTCCAATGCTAGCGAGGAATATCACCAAACTAGGGTACTACTGGCCGACATTAGAAAAGGATGTTCTTCAGTTTGTTAGAACATGTCAGAAATGCCAAGTGCATAGTGACCTAATTCATGCACCTACATAGGAACTGAGACCAATTACTTCTCCATGGCCTTTTGGACAATGGGGACTCGACCTCGTGGGCAAGATTCATCCATCCTCCAACAGCCATAAATTCATAATCACCGCCACTGAGTATTTTACTAAGTGGATTGAAGCCATCCCTCTCACCTATATCATCGGTAAGAAAATATCCAAGTTTATTCTAAATTATGTCATTTTCTGGTATGGTGTCCCATAATCCATCATCACAGATAATAGCAGTCCATTCAAAAATTAGGACATTCATGAACTCTATTCACAATTCCACATCCAACACCATTTCTCCACCCCATACTACCCACAAGGTAACGGTCAAGCTGAGGCATCAAATAAAACAATTCTTCACATTCTGAAG
>CM021103.1:169626454-169684859 GCA_007115665.2 Sequoiadendron giganteum | reverse complement strand
TGCCTTTGGCCTTATATCCACATATTTCCATATCACTGGACTCGAGTAGTCCCTACTCTGTCTAGGGGAAAACCTTTATCATGTAACTGCACTAGGTATTGCACATGATCCAACATTCGTAAAAAGTCCTGAAAAAATTCCTAAAAATCGTATAAAGTCTTGAAAAAAGACCTAAAAATTGAAAAATGTCTTGAGAAAATACAAAACATTCAAATCAATGTCAAAATCCAAAAACATGTCAAAATATCTGAAAATCTTCAAAAAATAAATTCATCATTGAGTCTTGCCAATCTTCCACCTTGTTTGAACTATGTTGTCTCTGCGCATTTGCTACGTAGGCAAGATTCATCTTTGAATCCCCGAGACATTAGGTTAGTCCTTCTAGGTTTTTTAGAATAAAATCATGATTCAAACTCTTGTCCTTTGGACAGCGTCATTGGTCATGTCAAACTACGAGGTCTCTGAGTGCACAACGTAGGCAAGGCCATCAATCGATGAGCCCCTGAGGCCACACTAGGTCAGTCCATTAGGGTTCATGGCACAATATCTTCACACACATCAAGTTTTCTTCAAATCAAGAAAAACCTTCCATCAATCCTGAGCAAGCAATCTATCAACAGTCTATTTCATCAGCAATCTCAATCAATTCAACATATCAGCAGTGGCATGTATCAAATTCTATCAAGACAAATGAACCTGGCAAAACTTTGCATTCCTCTTCAGATGTGTCCTTCTGAAGAGAAACTCTCGTCATTCCTGTATGCTTTTGGATGTGTCCTTCCTAAGCATTGTACTCATCATCTGGCATTTTGATGGATTCTCCTAAACTCTGAGAATTGATCTCCTAGATATCAACGTCATTCAGGATGTGTCCTTCCTAAATTTGGTATCGCTTGACAGTTAGCAACCTTGATCTTAAAACACTTGGCAAATACTTGACACGTGTCTTTGGCCTTTTCATCATGTTACTAGTTTTTCAACGAGATCCCGAAAATAGGATTTAGAGAAACAACGATGTCTCATGATGTTTGTCTTGTCTTTTGACACTCATGTTACTAGTTTCTCAGCGATGTCCTGACTACGAGATTTAGAAAAACAATGATGTAGCATGATGGTAGCGTTATTTTTGTTCTTTTGGAAATCATGTTGCTAGTTTCTCGAGGATGTCCTGGAAACAAGATTTAGAGAAGCAACAACGTTTCATGGTTTGTCCTTGTCTTTTTTTTTGCTTGCGGTTGGTTATGACAAAAGGATTGGGGCAATTGTGCTCTTAGTATTAATCATGATCATCCTTTTCTATGACTGCTTGTCTTATGTGATGGTGCGATCTTGCACACCTTGATCTATGTCATATCATGGTGTTTATTGGCCATTACAATAAATTGCCCAGTGATGATTAAAGAACAACAGATATTAAAGTCCTATGGTAAATGTTGAAGGATTTGATCTAGGAACTAACATGCATCTCATATAGGCATTACATTCATATCATCATCTATATCTTTTACTAACACTTTCTTGTTCTATCGTCTTCTAGTCTTCTCATCCATTTTGAGAGCACACCCGTGTTCTTGGAACTCATCTGTCCTCCTGAGGGGGCATACCGCAACCCTCCTCATTATTCTTCCTCATCCTATTTTGCATTGGGGCATATGGTTGACTTATTTTCTTTGCCACAATGTGACAGGTTGCATTATGACAAAGAGGGGCAAATGTAGACACATAAAAATGACCTAGGCTCGCAGGCTCTTCTTCTAACCCTAATTAGGACATTTTAATTATGTCCCTAACTCACTTCCAATTATTAATTAGATAATTCTTAATTATTTAATTAGTTCATGTCCCTTTTTATTCTTCTTGATTATTAAATAAATAAATCCTATTTATTTATCTAATGCGTCACTAATTGTCTAAAGTCCTCTTATAATTAAATAAATTTCTTAATTTATTTATTTAATTATGTCACTAATTAAGTCCTCTTCTTCCTAAAATTAAATAAATTCTTATTTAGTTAATTCACCTTCCACTATAATTAAATAATTATATTTAATTATCTAATTATTCATTAGCCTCTTCTCTCCTAAATTAAATAAATTTTATTTATTTAATTTGGTCCTCTCCTAAACTTTAAATTAAATCTTTATATTTAATTTAAAAGGCTCCATTTGTCACATTCCTCTAAATATTAAATAATATCTCTATTATTTAATATTCCAACTAAATTGAATAACCTTTTATTATTTAATTTCTTCTAAATCTTATTTATTTAAAATAAGTCCCAGCACATAAATTAAATAATTTTATTATTTAATTCCCCCTCTTTTATTGTGCTCATTTTAAATAAATTTATTTATTTAAAATAAGTCTTATTTAAAATTCCCTTCTTTTGCAAATAATTTAATTTAAATTATTTACTATCACATGACCCCACACTTTTTGAATTAAAATAGTTTTTAATTCGAAAATTCAACATTCCCTCTTGATTTAAATAATTTTAAATAAATTATTTAATTCCCCAAGGACTCTGTTTTTTGTGCCTGGAATCTTTTGTCACATGCATTGTCAGCCATTGATTTGATTCTCTAAAGAATCAATCTTGACCCTTCATTTCGAATTTGACCTAATGTTGCCCTAACCCTAATTGTGGGTTGTTTTATTCAATCTCATCCATTGATTCTAGGGCATTTACTAACTTTCAATCTTGGTCATTCACAAAAAATTGCCTTTTTTATAAAATAGCAATTTTGGTCTCATTTTGAACATCTTGCATTGTCATATTTTAAAGATTTCTTATCACATATCTTACACTTCCATGTTTTGATTATCTTGCATTTTATAATTTATCATTTTAGTATGTTTATCATAGCATATCTAGGTTTTCATTTGATATTAGCTTAGAGTTTGTAGATGTTTACTATTTGCAGTAGGGCATAGTTTGCATCTAGGTCATTTCAAATCCTTCAATATTTGCTTAGGGCTTGTCATTTCTATTGGCTTGCTCTTCACAAATCTGAGGGCAAACAAATCATATTCAGCAAATTAAGAGGGTGTAGTGGAGGTTAGTCATGGAGGATGAAGATAGTCTATAAGAATGTTCATCTATTCATTTGCACTCCATTACCAACTGTGGGTTTTTAGGTTTTATGCATATTATTACATTGCTAAACTAAATAAGAATTTATCATTGTTACAAATCCCAGGATTCAGTATTATATAGATATCCAGGTCGTCGAGATACCTAATACTTGTGACATGTTATTGAGCACGGATTGGTAAAATACTGAATGGATATATGGTTGTGGATTTCTCACATATGTGGTTACCATAGAAATTATTTCCTAATCAAATCATAATTGAAAGGAAACCACGTATGAAATACATGATCACTAATTACGATCAGAAAAATGAAGTTCTATATATTGATGTAGAACTAGGGGTTTATAAAATTTGAAGCTCAGGAGTTAAAATAGAAGAAGTATTTACATGCAATTCTGAAAAATGATAATTAGATAACTCCTAGAACTGATGTTTTAATTGAATCAGATTATGATTCTTTAGAAGAAGAAAATAGTCATTATGATAAATTTTGGAAAAGTATTGTTACAAAAGCTTGAAAGAATGATAAAATTGAAATCTCATTAAAATAAAATTATTATAGGATTGGTGTAGGTTGCATAATTATGCACATTTAGAAGACAATTGCATGATGTGCTTGGAAATAATTAGTAAAATCAAGAGCCAATACTATCTAGAACAACATAAGATAAAAAGGTTTGAACAAGAGATACAAAAAGACAAAGTTCAAGTTACACAGACCAAAAATGCTGATTTCAAGAATTCCAAAAATGGTAAGTCTCAAGTTACAAATGATCAAGCTTGGATCCTTAATTTTGATGGATCCAAATCAAAATAAGGAATTGGAATTGGATTTGAACTCATCAACCCACAAGGTAAATCTTTTCTTGTTGCTTATCGATTGGAATTTCAATGTACTAACAATGTGGTAGAATATGAACCTCTTATTCATGGCTTGAATATGAAGCTCTTATTCATGGCTTCATGCTCACAATCAAGAAGAAAGTAAGAATTCTTAAGGTGTTTGGTGATTCTGAATTGGTAGTTAAGCAAGTGTAAAAGTAGTATGTTTTTCATTACAATTGATTGTCCAATTATTGACATAGAGTATGGGATTTAATAGAAGATTTTGATTCTTTCAACATTAATCACATTCTTAGAAGATTTAATCAAAGGTTTGATGCCTTAGCTACTACTTCCAGTGCTTTAGAACCTCTAGATGCTTCAAATTTGAGGAGATTTATAGTTGAACTGGTACAGTTATCTTCGATTCTTGATAATGTTATAAATTTGCAGGTGTTTGAAGATGATCGGCACATATTCAAATTCATTACTAGCTCTTGTATCTTGGAGACACAAATAATTGAAGAAATAGATTTCCCAGACAACGAAATTCAATATGAAGAATTAGCTCAAGCTAAAGATAATAATATTCCAAAAGGGATAATTTAGTTGGAACAATTGTTTGATATCGATTAGATAGTTTGACAAAAATATTTTCCTCAAAGTGATGGGGGGAAATCTGAGTTATACAATTTGCATACTAAAGAAGATCCTAAGAATGTGCTTATAGGGAAGGTTTTTACCAAAGAAGAGAAGAGAAATATTGCTCAGTCACTCAGAGATTACTGGAAGGTTATAGCATGGACATATGAAGATTCGAAAACCTATTATACTTCCATTATCACACATACAATACCACTAAATCCTGACATGAGGCCTTTTCAAAAGAAAAAATGACCGTTAAATGCGCTCTTAGAACCATTGAAATAAAAGGAGGTCCAAAAGATTCTCTTAGCCCAAATAATATTTCCTATCAGAAATTCTACTTGGGTGGAAAATTTTGTACCCGTAAGGAAGAGAATGGAGACATACGACTGTGCATAGATTTCTGAAGTCTTAATAAGGCATCTGAAAAAGATAATTATCCACTACCTATTGGCAAATGGTCAATTCTCCCCTCGAGATTCATGACATGGCTTAACCGCCTCCTGTGGATCCATTAACTCTCACAATTTTATCAGGAATTACTAGGTCAATCTTTTGGTGCAATGACAAATATGTTTCCAACAATTGGTATCAGATCCAAAGGTTCTAGGTTCGAATCTCCTCAAGTAATGTCGAGGGGGAGATTGTTGGCAGATGGTCAGCACTCCCCTTTGCATTTGTGACATGGCTTAACCACCTCTTGTGGATCCATTAACTCTCATAGTTGTATCAAGCATTAATAGGTCGATCTTTTGGTGCAATGGAAACTATGTTTCAAACACTACCTTCACTAGAAGAACTGTTACAAATCATAAATGGTCCATAGATGATGTCTTTTTTGGATGGATTCTCTGGATATAATCAAGTAATGGTGGTGAAGGAAGATCAGATGAAGAGAGAATTCACCACAAAGTGGGGAACTTTTGCTTACAGAAGGATGCCATTTGGATTGATAAATGTCAAAGCTACATTTTAGAGAGCCATGGATTATGCTTTTTGAGATTTGCATCATTTTTGAGATCTCGGAGCAATATTACAAAAGTGTGAAACTTACGGAGTTTCACTAAATCCTAAGAAATGTATTTTCAGGGTGATGAAAGGTAAATTTTTGGGACACATTATTTCTAAAAAAGGTATTTCGATAGACCTAGACAGAGCGAGTGTGTTTCTCAAGTTACAACCCCCAACAAGTAGAAAATAATTGAAATCATATTTCGGTAAGATCAATTTTGTTCGGAATTTTATCACTGGATTTTCCAAGATAGTAAAACCACTCAATGATATGTTGAAGAAAGATACAAAAATAGAGTGGAAAAATGAGTCTAAGCTCGCCTTTGAGAATATAAAAGTTGTAATTGTAAAAGAACCAATACTAGTAAGTCTAGATTATGTTAAACATTTTTATGTGTACTCATTTGCTTTCGGTCATACTTGTGTAGTAGTTCTAACATAGAAGGGAAAGAATAAAGAAGAAAATCCAATTTATTTTATGAGTTCTCCATTCAAAGAAGCAAAGCTAATATATGCAAATGTTGAGAAACAAGCCTTTGCTTTGGTCAAAGCAGTACAAAAATTTAGGCATTACATTCTAAGAAGTATAATCAAAGCTATCATTTTGGATGCTATAGTTAAAAAAAAATTAACATAGAGTGAGCTCTAAGAAAAGAGAACTAAATGGGTTACAATTTTGAAAGAGTTTGATTTATAAATTATACCCACATGAAACCGGTTCGGGGACAAGCTTTAGTCAAATCAATTACAGAAATAGATCCGCAAATTTCTAGCCAACAGTATACTTTGGATGTAAAAGACCAAGAATATTGGCATTCAAATATATTGCATTGTTTGGTCAGCCATATGTGCCCCGATCATATGCAAAAAAATCGGAGAAGAGCTCTTAAGATAAAATAACAAAGTTATATGATCAAAGGAAGAGCTCTATTCAAAAGAAATCATGAAGGAATTTATTTGAGATGTCTAAATATAATAGAAGCGAACGAAGTGTGTACACATCTAAAAATGGTCACGGTTAACCAAACCTGTTAATTAATTAAATATGGATTATTTAATTAATATTCTTAAGTCATCTACATATAAATAAACTCAATTATTTATTTATATTGTTCATTTTTCCAATTCTTCTAGTTTAATTAAATAAATAAGTTTTTTTAATTAATGTTATCTTCCTCTTAATTAATTAAATAGATTTCACAATTTATTTATATTAATTATCACAAGTTTAACTTCTAAATTTAAATGATATTCTTCATTTCACATTTAATTAAATATTTTCAATATTTAATTAAAACACTTTCTAAATTCTTCACTTTCCTCACATAATTAAATATTTTCAATATTTAATTAAAGGCCTTTTCATATTTCTTTCCTCACATAATTAAATATTTATTTATTTAAATTATGGGGACACCTTTCATTTGTCTCTTCATTTTCCATCTATCTCTTAAACTTCCATCTTCTTTTCAAATTCTCAATCTCTTACTGTTCATTTTAACAAGTTTGAACTCAACCGTCGATCTTGGCCGATTGAATTCTTGCCTTCAAAAATCCATAAATACAGCCCTCTTATGAGTTGAAAAGGACCTCAAATTCTAGATTTTCATGCATAGTTATTATAGTCGCATTTTAGTTTTATCAAACATTTCTAGCATTTAATTAGCATTTCAATTTCATAGCTTAAATCATATTAGCAATGCACATGCATTTTCATTAATCTCATTCTCTCAAGCTGCCATTCTACAAGCTATTGTTTAAAACAACTGAGAGCCAGCATCTTGAAACAAATCCTTGGAGATAGAGGATAATGGGATGAATTTGAAGAAGCTGCCTGTGTTTAGAGTTTTCGTTTTGCTTTCTTTAATTTGCTTTCATTTTGATTTACACTTTCTAACATACACATTTTTGGCGCCCACCATGGGGCCAACCCCCACATTTAAAATTTCTTTTTGCAGATTTTTCTGGCAGGTGATAGACTAAAATCACGTTTTAGCGCATACGAGTCTCGGTTCGGCGCATACGAAGACTGTTTTGGCGCATTGATGAGATATTTCGGCACATACATTAACTATTTCAGCGCATCCATGGCCTATTTCGGTGCATAGTAAACCTATTCTGACGCATACAGTTGTAAAAATTTTAAATTCTGATTCCAATGCCATCCGTGGACAGGATTTTTCAAATTTTAGTTTAATGGAATGAAGCAATCCCAGGGTAGACATTTAAATCTGAATTAACCAATCCTAGGATAGTCACCAAACATAAATTTTCTTTTGGTTAAAATGAATCCCATGTTTTGGTGAAGCAACATCTTCACTTAGTGTAGAGAATTGTCAATTTGGGATTTAAAATTGAACCATTATTGTTTGTTGTGATTGTGGGTAATAGGTTTATGCTATCCCCTTAACTGGGTGATCAGAATATAAGACTTACCTTTTATTTTCTACAATTTAATGCTTTATTACATCCTTTAGAAGGCCTGCTCTCGTGGGAAAAAAGTACTCACCCAAGAGGAACGACCTAAGTGGGAACACCTAAAGCCAAGGTTTCCAACCCACTTTAATCAAAAGCAAGTTGTTGATGAAAATCCAACTTGACAGTAGTGCGCAGGATAACCATCCCCAAAACCTTTGTTCTAAAGGCTGGGAGGTCTCTCAAGGGAGTCTATCTATTTGCCACACTGAACGGATATCCTTACTAAAAACCATATTGTACAAAGCCAGCAGGGTCAGTATCCAAACATCATCTTAATCACGGTGCAAGGGGAGGGAAGAATCTGCCCCCAAGACACTCACCATATAATCACCATAGATTATTTGCTCAAGGGATTCGGTATCCACTTCCGTCACTTTGAGTACGCACCTAGAAAAGATAAAAACACGGGTGCCCTCTAGGGGGTGACATGGCTATGTGAGTCGACGCGATTTTAAGTTGTGGGTTGTGATTACTATGATGACTTATTTGACAAATTAAGAGTGAGTTTGGTTGAAGTGCTTATCTTGTTTAAAACCTGTGGAAATATCAAGAACATACACTCTTTGTTTAGATTTTAGGATTAACAAAACAACTGTCTTCTTCTCTATGCTGTGTTTTTCACATTTAAATCAAATTAAGATCATCCAAAACAAAAAAAAACAAAAATTATTATCATATTGTCAAAACATGTTTGTCTTAGAGGTAATTTAGTGCATCTCGAGTCTATTTCGGCGCATTGACGCTCTATTTCGGTGCATTGTTGCTCTGTTTTGGCGCATTGGAACTCTATTTCGGCACATTTATGCTTTGTTTCTGTGCATCTGTGCTCTGTTTTGGCACATATGTGCTCTGTTTCGTCGAATTTGTACTCTGTTTTGGTGCCTCCATGCTCTATTTTGGTGCATCTAGGAATTGTTTCGGAACATAGGAAGTTTTTTTTGGCGCATTTAGTCTCTATTTTGGTGCATCTGTTTTCTGAGCCTAGGTAATTTTCTGATAGTCAAAAATCAAGTCTTATCAGTCTAGTCTTTCCCATGCTCAGAGTTTGGAAGTCTACAACCTTTTCTAAGAAGTCCCTAGAAAGAAAGATTAGAAAGCCCAAGAAGTCTCTCAGTTATAAGAAGATATTGAAGAAGAGGAAATTTTGATATCAAAGTCGAAAGGTCCTACTTGAAAACAGAACCTTTATTCATTGATATCACGACTACATTAGAGGTTTCACTGACAATTATGTTGTAGAACCCTTATACTCAAGAGATTTATTTCAAAGAAGAGCCCTTTCTCAAAGTCATAACCACAGTCAACGTATTCATTCTTCTTATATCCCCCAACCAGAAATCATGTACGCTACTCGTCCAAATCAAATTCTGCAATAGATAACTCAAACACATTAGGTATTCATCCAATTCATCTTTCTACAAAACTAAGATCAAAATTCACAAAGTGAAAAATCATCTTTATTTTCGATCTTTGGTTTAATTCCCACAAACAATATTTTCATCCTTTCAATTAGGGAATCACGAGCTAAAGATTACAAATATTTTAATTCATAGAATCTTCATTCTATCTTGACTTTCATATCCATCACCATTGCACTATTTCATTCCTTTGATCAAATTTAGTAGAATTTGAGTAAAGCTTATGCCTGTTATCACGAGATCTCAAAAGCACATAGAAAAAGATGAAAGTACAGTGAGCAAAATGGGTGATAATAGTGAGAGGGAGGAAAACCTCTTTAACAATTTAAATATTGAAGAGTTAATGGAAGAAAAACTTCAAGAAGCGGAGCACGATCCTCAATTCCATACTCTTGTGGAAAGGATTTTAGAAAAAAACAAGGAAAGATACTTTCTTTCTTTAGCTAATCAAGGAGCTAAGTTACCTGTCAATTTTGACACATAAGGGATTAAAGAAATTCTTGATACCCCTCTTAATGATTTTAGTGCCCTTACTCAACAGATCAAGGAATTACAAGGGAAAATAAAAGAAATGCAAGGGGGAACAACAAAGAAGTATGTTTTGGAGGAAATATGTCCTTATCCATTTGATAGGAGTCTTCGAATGATTCCTTTTCCAAAAAATTGTGAAATCCCTAAGTTTGATAGGTATAATGGGAAAACTGACCCCATTGAGCATGTAAAGGATTTCCGAAATATGAGCTTAGAATTTTCTCATGACGATACCTACTTAATGCGATTGTTTCCACGAAATCTGGGTGGACAATCCATGGAGTGGCTTTCAAAGATCACTCCCCCCGTCAAAACCTTTGAAGAGTTGATAAATAAGTTTATATCACAATACTCTTAAAACATCCAACACCAGATAACCATGCTTGATCTTTGTAAGGTAAAACAAAAAGTAAAGGAATCTTTCACTACATTTTTGCAAAGGTGGAGAAGGGTGTTTGCTAGATGCTCTCGTCATGTTCCTGAAAAGGAAAAGATGGAGATCTTCATTGATAGTCTTAATCAAGAAATGAGTTACAAACTAAACCTTCACTGTCCTCAATCATTTGAAAAATTGATTGAAAACGCAATTACTATCGAAGGTGCGTTGATCAAGCGTGGAGTTCTAAAAATCGATAAAGAGAGTTAAAATTCATACAACAACAACAACAACAACCATAATCACAATAATGATAAGTCACGATTTTGGACTCGAAATAAAAATTTTGTGAATAATGGGGTAGTAGGTTCTAACAACGTGAATACAAATCCTACTGACTTTAATGTTTCAGGTGTTCAACATAGCAATAATACTGGAAATTCTAGCACCCAAGGCAATGTTTCCAATCAAGGAAACACAAATAACAATTGTGGAAATAATTTTGGCAATAATCAAAACTCAAGCATGCCCAGACCATCATATCTTTCGAGTCGAGGGAGTTTCACTCCCTTGGGCCAATCTTTGGAATCCATTCTCAAATAATTATTGAATCAAAACGCTATTACATTGCCACCACAAAGAGACTATGAGCCTCGAGTTAAACCACCATCGTGGAATGACTCACACTTCTGTGATTATCATAGGTGCAAAGGTCATAAGACAAACAATTTCCAAGGGTTAAAGAATATTGTTCAGGATTTGATTGATAACCATACCATCACAATTGAGGGACATAATGTCAATAATGACCATCAAGCATTCAAGAATCCACTCCCTAATTATCAAAAAGGGGAATCCTCAGGTGACAAGGGCAAGAATGTTAATAACATCCATGACATCATTATCAATCATATCTATACTGGCGATCCTCAAATCAACCCTATCTGAATCAAAGGTAAGCAATAATATCGAGAGGTCAATGCTATGACAAGGGGACAAGCCAAAATTATTGTCAAAGGAAGCTCATCTAAAGCAGCAATTCCCCCTCCAAGTCAATATAATTTGGTTGATCAACTGCGAAAAACATCAGCCCAAATTTCTATCTTGGAACTTTTAAAGTTATCACCTACACATAAGGACATTCTAGAAAAGGCCCTTGTTGAGACAACTGTGTCCCCTAATTTGGATATCAATAAATTTCAAGCCATGGTGGGACACTTTTCCTCCTACATGTTTATCTTTTTTTGAAAAAGATGATTCATCCATAACCCATCCACATAATTCATCACTCTATTTAGAAGTCATGGTTCACAAATCCCGCATTACACATGTTCTCATAGATGGGGGAGCCGGATTAAATATTTATACTTTGAAATTGGTCCTAGCTTTGGGATATTTAGTAGATTCTATAGATCCACAGAGGAAAATTATAATCAAGGCCTATGATGATGAGGAAAGGACTTCCAAAGGTCTCATCATGCTACCAATCAGAGTGGGACTTGTTGTGAATAATACCTTTTGTCAGGTTCTCGATCGGGATCTAACCTATAATATACTATTGGGTCATCCATGGATCCATGACATGCAAGTTGTTTCATCTACTTATCATCAATGTTTGAAGTTTCCCTATGATGGATAGGAAGTAACAATACCCGCTAATCACATTAGCAGTCAAAATTGTTCTAACCTAAGAGTAACTCAGGACACACTCGTCCCACATAATAGAGAGGCCTTGGCCATCTCTACCTCCAATACAAAGAACAAGCGCAAGATATGATAAGCAATTTTGGCACCAAGTTAAAATTGAAAGATAATGGGGTGGGAGAATATTCTTTATCTCTCTCTAATCTACCCCTATCCCCAAGATCCCATGGTCAGCCATCAACATCTACACAACAGGCTGCAGCAATTTTAGCCTCAACTCCAGCCCCCATCACTAAGTTTAATGGGATATTTATCAAAGAAACTGAAGTAGAAGATAGAGCTATTCTTGATTGGCTCTATAAATATGAAGAAGAATTCATACAGCATATCAAGTTACCCACAAAACAATATGGAAAGGGTTATGCTATCATGCAACAAATGGGTTATGAAGGAAATGGCCCTCTAAGTAAAAGGAAAGAGGGTATTGTTGAACCTATCCAATTAAAAACAATGCACCCAAAAGATAAGACTGGGTTAGGATATGGTGAAGATACTAAGGAAGAAGTAACACAAAGGCCATCTAATGAGGAGTTAGTTGAATCAATTCTGAGAATTCAAGTAGATAATTCTGAAACAGACTCAAATGAATATGAATGGGATGACTTCTCTGATGATACTTTCATCTCAGAGAAAAGGGTGGATGTCATACACAAATTCTCACCTACATTCTTATGAGGGGAAAGCTCAAGAACTCCGCTTGATTTCGTCCTACTAAGCGATCATGACTCTAGTGAGACCAATTCGATTCAAAGTGAGATAGATCATTTTGAGGAAGATACCATCTTAGACTTCTCTCATAATGACATTGACAATAACATCATGACCCTAATGGTCAATGACCTTACTCATCCTAATGATCTATTACCTTTGGTTCATCCTGAACTCATTGATTGGGAACAAGTCGCACCCATTGATGTTCCAACTTTTCCAAATGATGAAACCATAATAAACTTTCTTTGTTCATCCCATCCCGAAACAAGTTCCACCAGGGAATCACAAGATCAGAGTTTTCGACAAGAAAGTGCCAAGTTTCTCATCTATGAAATAAATAATATAAAAGAAAGATCTAATGGTGAAAACCTAACAAAGGCAATATTAGATCAAGAAAAAAGAAAAATAAAAGGAAGATCTAATGGTGAAACCTAACAAAGGTAGTATTAGATCAAGAAAAGAGAAAAATAAAAAGCGTATCCAATGGTAAAAACCTTTCAGAGGTGCCAGAGGATGGGAAACTTGACACTCTTCTGGAGCATTATCAGGAAAGATCTTCCATTCTAATCGAACCAACAAAGGCACTCAATATAGGTACTACAGAAAAGCCTAAATTTTTGCAGTTGGCTGCATCTCTAACAGATGAAGAAGTACCTAGATTCATAGAATTTCTCAAAGATAATCAAATCAATTTTGCATGGTCCTACACAGATATGCCTGGATTGGATCCAGATATCATCATGCATCATTTATCTATTACACCAAGGGCAAAGCCTATAAAATAGAAACTCAAAAAAATGCATCCACATGTTGCGTTGTTAGTTAAAGAGGAATTTAAAAATATTTTGGATGTTGGATTCATTCAGTCTATGGACTATGCAGAATGGATGTCCAATATCATGCATGTTTCAAAGCCAGATGGAAGGATTAGAATTTGCACAAATTTCAAGGATTTAAACAAAGCATGTCCCAAAGATGACTTCCCCTTACCAAACATTGATATAATTGTTGATTTAACTACTGGACATGCAATGTTCTCATTGATGGATGGATTTTTAGGATACAACCAGATAAATATTGCACCAGAAGATCAGGATAAAATAGCATTCACATGTCCTTGGGGTACCTATTGCTGGAATGTAATGCCATTTGGATTGAAAAATGCAGGAGCTACATACCAACAAGCAATGACAAAAATAATTCATGATATGATGCATACATTCATGGAGTATTGTGTTGATAATCTTCTTGCCAAGTCTAACATTAGAGAAGGACACATCGATATCTTATCTAAAATTTTCAAAAGAATGGAACAATTCAAAGTAAGACTCAATCCAAAGAAATGTGTCTTTGGAGTGAAATCTGGAAAGTTATTAGGATACATTGTGTTGGAAAAGGGAATTGAAGTGGATCTAGCTAAGGTACAAGCAATTCTTGATATGCCACTACCAAGGAATATTAGTCAACTACGCTCTTTACAAGGATGGTTACAATCTATTTGAAGATCCATCGCTCAACTGGCAGATAAAAGTTTACCATTTACACATCTCTTACACAAGAATGTTCCATTCAAGTGGGAATACAAATGCAAAGCATCATTTGATCAAATAAAGTAGTATCTCATGAATCCACCAGTGTTGATTCCACCAGTACAAGGTGCGCCTCTCATATTATATATTGCTTCCACATAAGTGTCTTTAGGAGCATTATTGGCACAAGAAGATAACTCGGGAAAAGAACGATCCATTTATTACATCAGCCAAACCTTAACAAGTCACGAGCTAAATTATACCTTCATTGAAAAAGCTTGTTTAGCAGTGGTGTTCACTTCTCAAAAATTACGACACTACATGCTAACTCATACAATAAAGCTTGTGGCTAAGATTGACCCACTTAAATATCTTCTAAGTAAGGCAACCTTAATTGGTAGGTTGGCTAAATGGGTTATGATCCTAAGAAAATTTGATATTCATTATGTGGATCAAAAAGCTATAAAGGGACAAGTAATTGCAGATCAATTAGCAGAAGCACCAATACTAGCAGAACACCCAATACATGTTGATTTTCCTAATGCCAACGTGTTCACAGTAGATATCCAGCAGTCATGGTCACTCTACTTTGATGGTTCTTACACTCAACATGGTTCAGGAGCGGGAATTCTTTTTATTATACCTCAAGGACATACAATCCCAAAATCTTATTGGCTGATGTTTCCTTACACAAACAACATAGCTGAGTATGAGGCATTGATAATCGGCATAAGAATTGCAGTAGACTAAAAAATCACAGAACTTCAAGTTTTTGGTGAATCACAACTTGTTATAAATCAAATCAGTGATGAATATCACACTAAAGATGACAAGTTGATACCTTACAAAAGAATGGTAGAAGATCTCAAGAAATACTTTGTTAATATCAAGTTCATATAGATTTCACGCATTAATAATAAAGCAGCAGATGCTATGGCTACAATCGCCTCTCTACTCCAGTTGACAGAGAATAAAAAATGGTATGATTTCCTAGTGGAACAATTGTTTTCTCCCACCCATGACAATCCTGAAACTCAAATCATTTTCCATCTGACGAGTTCTGACTCTTCCTTATATGGCCAAATTTACACTTACCTAAAAGATACTATGGTCTTATACTGGCGTGGTCTGGATGGTACCCTCCTTAGATGTATTGAACATGATGAATCAAAAAAATCCTTACAAGAGGTCCATGGTGGAATTTTTGGGACACATTCAAGTGGACTAACCTTAGCAAAGAAACTCGTAAGATTAGGGTACTACTGGCCAACCATGGAGAAAGAATCATTCACCTTTGTGAAGAAATGTGCAAAATTTCAGATTCATGGGAATCTCATTCATGCTCCTGCTCAGGAATTACAACCCTTCACCACAACATGGCCTTTCGCTCAATGGAGATTGGATTTGGTTGGCAAGATACACCCATCATCTTCAAATGGACATAAATTTATCATTACAACCACTGAGTATTTCACTAAGTGGATTGAAGTTGTTCCTCTAACAACTATTACAGACAAACAAATATCTTCATTCATCTTAAATTATATCATCTGCCGATATGGTGTTCCCAACTCCATTATCACAGACAATGGAAGACCCTTTAAAAATTAGGATGTAGACGAGCTATGTGAAAGATTTTGCATCCAACACAAATTCTCTACACCTTACTATCCACAAGGGAATGGTCAAGCGGAAGCTTCAAACAAAAAAATTCTAAAGATTTTGAAGAAAATAGTGAATGAAGCAGGTCGTGATTGGCATATCCAATTGAATCTAGCAGTATGGGCTTACAAAACAAGCAATCGCATATTGACAGGAGCTACTCCTTATACTTTGGTCTATGGAGCATAAGCTATTCTACCACTAGAATTTGAGATTCCTTCACTTTGAGTATCACTCAAAGAGTTAATCAATGATGAAGATTATTGAGTATCAAGATTGCAAGAGCTAGAACTGCTTGATGAATGGTGTCAAACTGCAGTTAATCACCTAAAGGGATATCAACAAGTTATGTCCCGTAGCTATAATCATAGAGTCAAACCACAAACTTTTCAAGTGGGTGATTTGGTTCTCAGAGAAAACCCTCGAAATCAATAGGATCGGGAAAAGAAAGGCAAGTTCAAACCTAATTGGCTAGGTCTGTTCGTTATCATTGCAGCATACGGATCGGGAGCATATCAGTTGTCAACAGCAGAAGGGGACTTGTTCGAAGATCCAACCAACAGCATTCATCTAAAGAGGTTCTACGCCTAAGAAAATATCAAAAACAATATAAAAAGTCCTGAAAAAAAAAATTGCCTTGATGAAAACCTGGCAAACATGCATCTTGGTAATAGCAAAAAAAATCACAAAATCAAAAAAAAGTGCAATAAAAACAAATGGTGAAAACTTGGAAAATAGGCATTGTTTGTGATTTTATTTGGCTCTCTCATCTATTAGGATTCATTCTGCATATCCATCTTTTCATCGGCATCACGCACACACCTCACCATCGCATTCGCATTGCATCATCTCCTTGGAATGACAAGGATTTCATCATGGCTTGATGATTCAAGGGTTATCCATCACAACAATTGTGTCTAATAGGAGTCAGAGTACAAGGTCACTAGGGAGCAGTTCACTTCTTGAAGCTTTTCTAATAAGCAAAAACGGCAGCATGTGTCTAGAATCATAATATCGAAAAGAACAATCTTGTCTAATTAAAATGAGCTTACATGATTATTTTGATAGATGATTAAAACAAATTGGATGATCTTAATCTGAATAAAATGAATGACAAACTTAAAAGCATAAGTTGCAATTGTTGTTTTAATATTTGATGACATCATATCTTTGGAGTGGTTCAATGATGTACTAAACTAGAATCACAAGGAAGAAGTATGATTTTTCTTTGCTTGTTTTCTAGAATTTAATCCTTAGTATGGTGCAAATTGGTCATGGGACATGCTCTACAATGTATCATTGATGACATTTCATAATTTGCATAGGAAAATGGTTAACTTTTGTCTATTTATGCAAGCAATACTCGGGTCATCTTGGTTCAATTATACCTCGATGCTTGTATTAGCTTTCTACATTAAACATTATGAAAGCAGTACTCAGGTCATCATTGGTGCTAACATACCCTTTGATGCTTGTACTAACTTTCAACATATCAAAAGGCTCAATGATGACAACTAAACACAGCAGGAAATGGAAACAAGGAGAATGGTTCATTATTTCATTTAGGATTTCATAATTTATTATTGCTTTTTAGGACTGCATAATTCATTTGCATTTCAAGGGATTTTTAAATAGATTTTTGAGGGTTGGCCACATTCTTGAATATCTTTTTCAGACAACGGTTGAGTATGACTAGACATTTTTTACATCTCATTTTCATTATCATTCACATTCATTTCACATCATTTTTCATTATCATTATCATTGCACTTGCATCATAATTTCATTTCATTATCATCTCATTTTATTCATCATGATCATTATTCATCATTATATATTATATACATGGTCATTTTTTTAATCATTCATTTTTCATTAACATATATATTTGCATATTTCACACACATTCATAAATAAAATTGCATCCATTTCATTCTTTTCACATCATCACTTAGATTATCATGTTCATTTACATCACATATCATAAGTACATTTCCATTACATCATTATTATCATTCATCTTATATCATAAATCATATCTTCTCATTTCATCTAAAGCATTTACATCTTACATCATACATTCATTACATACATCATGAAGGAAAAATCATTTAGATTATATCATATCATTATTGCATCATCATACACGACATAGCATATAAAAATAAAAACATGCATCCATAACATGTGCATAAATCATTCATAACACATGCATAATCAAATCACCACTGCATCTCATAAATCTCATCAAAACAAATGTCCAGAAATACAAGGATATCAAATGTTTCAAAAAGATATATCGAATACAATAGAAAGAATGTGTACAAAATTTCCATCACTGAGGGGCATCTGGCCATGGAACATGACTGTTGCTGCCTCCAGAGGTAGTAGCTCTCAATGGATCTCTACTCTTAGAAGCTCTGATATCTCATCTAACCGGTTGACCCACACTCCTGGTCGTACTCCTGGAGTGACTACGTGAATGGGTCCAGGTCCAAGTACCTGACTGTGTAAACGCTATCCGCCGCTCGGGTGGCATTGCCTTGAAGTACCTCATCCTGTAGTGCCTGACCTCCCAAGCAATCTCTAGCCCCTCTGCTACAACCTCACCAATAGAGGTGCTCTCAACTGATCTCAGCAATATCTCAGCTACTCCCTTAGCCTGTATGCATCTCTCTCTGAAACTGTCTCTCTTAGAAATAAGTTGAGCTATCTGTGGGTCAGGAGGTAGTGGTTGTGCGATCTACGCCTGCAACTGACTAATGGTCACATGTGCCTATGCTAACTAACTCTGAAGAGTCTAAACCTCTGCTTGCAAAGCATCCACCTATCCCTGTGACGGAGCCGTGATGGTAATCCATGGAGCTGAAGTACTGGGCTGACCCACCACTCTGGATGCATGGCCCACTGAGCTGGCTATAACTCAAAGTACTCTACCTTGGCTACCTCAATGGTCACAAATGGACCCCACTCTGGTACATCCTCTCATCGCCTATCATAGTGTGTCACACCCTGTGGCATCATTTGTACCAATCCTAGTTGTCTCAGCACCCTCATAACCAAAAACCGCTCAATGATAAAAGGTGTCCGCCCAAGAAGGTATCTAGATCTGGTCATATATGGTAGCTCTATATCATCAGCCTCCCATGGATCACAGTCCACATACGGTCACCAGATGATAGTATCTAAATCATCGAGTACACATCACCAGTACTCTAATTTGCCCAGCCTCGGCTGGACAAGGGGCCCTGTATATGCATAAACATATGGAAATCCAAAGGGGCAATCTCTCCAGATGATGGGGCGTGTAATCGCAAAGTGCTCCCATGTGAATATCTGCAAAAGAGTCACCCCACAGGAGAGACTCTTCCCATCTATGTACACGACCTGATGAAGATCATGGTACAGATGGGAAAGCATGCATGACCCCCATGCATATCTGGTATGATGGAGAAGCATGTCCTCCAGAATCCTACCCCACCCGACTGATAGTCCCTTTGACCTACGATCAGGACAAAGGAAACCACTAATCATACCTGCTAAAACCGAAGGTAGTGGGGCATATCTCTCCATCATCTCCTTCGAGGGAATCTCATATCCAGAGACATGAGGATCCTGGAAGACTTGTCTCAAAGCATCAGTCCCTCCAATCTCCTTTTGATCATAAATCACAAGCTCTCCAACCACAGGAATACCCAGAATCCTATAAACATCCTCTGAAGTCACCGTGATCTCTCCAGTAGGCAAATGGAAGGTGTTATGCTCACTGTGCCACCTCTCCGCTAAAGCAGTCAACAATGCCCCATTGACCCAATATTGTGGGATACTCAACAGAGCTCTCAAACCACACTGATCTATAACTCCTAAATCCTCATGGGACAATCGAGGGATCATCTCCCACGTCTGAGGAAATCTCTCTCTGATCTAGAGGAGGTTAAATTCCTCCTTTACAACATCATCAAGCAATCATGCAAATCAATCAGCAATGGATATCATCAATTAATCAATACATCAAGCAAGTTCAAATCAATTTCTATTTGCTTTACATATCGCATTGAAGAAAATTTATCAATCATTTCTCCTATTTGTTTTTCATATCGCATGGAAACAAATTTAACAGTCAACATGACTCAATATCTATCTATTTGACTTTCAATCAAGAAAGCAAATCTCTCATTTCTATTTGTTTTCATATCGCATGGAAGCAAATTTATCAGACCTATTTTTTCTTCATGCACGAAGACAAATTTATCAAATCAAGCTACTTTATCATTGATGATATTCAAAAGCATAAAATTTGTTGTCTAATCTAGCAATAAACTTCAAACATGCATCAATTTTTCTTCAAAAATTGAAATTGAACAAAAATCCATGGATGCGCCAAAACAGTCAATCGATGCGCAAAAACATGGATGCACAACTTTACTCTATGGATGCGCTAAAATAGATTATGGATACGCGATTTCATGAATGCATTATTTTATCAAACAAATGCACAAAAATAGTTCACCTATAAGCTAATCTACCATCCTACGCAGGCAAGTTTCATGGATGCGCCATTTGATCTATCCTATGCGCTAATTCACCTATGCGCGACTATTTTACACCTATGCATGACTTTTTTGCACCTATGTGCCACTTTGGATGCATCGGTTTATCTAATCTATGTGCTAAATTAAAGCTCGTATGCACCAAAATAGAATTTAAAAAATCAAAAAAATTTAAAAAAGCATTCAAAAATCATTTAAAAATTAACAAAGAGGTTTTGATCGACTTACCGGAGGTCCATACGTAGGTGGTCTCTGATGACAGCGGCCACGCTTGAATCTGTGGCACTCATAAGGGATTGGCATCGCTAATATCTCTCTCAGAGCTCAAAAATTCTCAAAGGTTACTATTCAAATGAAAATGACTTTGCACCTTTTTCACCTTTTAAAGGGGTAAAAGTGGCAAATTATTTTTATTTTTACTATGGAAAGTGCTATTTCGAGAGCTAAATCACCAAATTTTCTCCAAAATCATCTACAAATCTTCCAAATCATTCTCATCATGTGATTTATCTCTCGAGGGGGCATATAGCATCATCAGTTAAATTTTTCAAAATCAGGGGCAAATTCTTTGAAGCAATGTGTAAAACACATCACTTCAAAGAGGGGAAAAATGTACACATCTAAAAATGGTCAAGGTCAACCAAACCTGTTAATTAATTAAATATGGATTATTTAATTAATATTCTTAAATCATCTACATATAAATAAATTTAATTATTTATTTATATTGTTCATTTTTCCAATTCTTCTAGTTTAATTAAATAAATAAGTTTATTTAATTAATGCTATCTTCCTCTTAATTAATTAAATAGACTTCACAATTTATTTATATTAATTATCACAAGTTTAAATTCTAAATTTAAATAATATTCTTCATTTTACATTTAATTAAATATTTTCAATATTTAATTAAAGGCCTTTTCATATTTCTTTCCTCACATAATTAAATATTTATTTATTTAAATTATGGGGACACCTTTCATTTGTCTCTTCATTTTCCATCTATCTCTTAAACTTCCATCTTCTTTTCAAATTCTCGATCTCTCACCATTCATTTTAACAGGTTTGAACTCAACCGTCGATCTTGGCCAATTGAATTATTGCCTTCAAAAATCTATAAATACAGCCCTCTTATGAGTTGAAAAGGACCTCGAATTCTAGATTTTCATGTGTAGTTATTCTAGTCGCATTTTAGTTTTATCAAACATTTCTAGCATTTAATTAGCATTTCAATTTCATAGCTTAAAGCATATTAGCAATGCACATGCATTTTCATTAATCTCATTCTCTCAAGCTGCCATTCTACAAGCTGTTGTTTAAAACAACTGAGAGCCAACATCTTGAAACGAATCCTTGGAGATAGAGGACAATGGGATGAATTTGAAGAAGCTATCTGTGTTTAGAGTTTGTGTTTTTCTTTCTTTAATTTAGTTTCTTAAATATAATGTTTCATTGGTGTATTAGATTAGATTCATTTTGATTTACACATTCTAACATACACAGAGTGTTGTAGGAATTGCATGATAATTTTGGAACAGTTCATGGAGCACCTTTAGCTACTGTACACCTCATTTTGAGAGTCGGTTATTACTAGCCAATGATTTTTAAAGATACATATGAACATGTGAAACATTATCATACATGTCAAACTATGATAGACAAAGGAATATTCAATGCTCAGCCATTACAACCGGTGATGGAGATGTGTCCTTTTTTCACAATGGGGAATAGATTTTATTGGTACTATCAATCCTCCATCATCCATAGGTCACAGGTTTATATTAACTACTATAGATTACTATACCAAATGGATCGAAGCATGTCCTAACAAACAATGCACCACAAAGGTGGTAATCAAATTTTTGGAGGAAAAACATTACTACTAGGTTTGGAGTACCGTACACTTTGGTATGTAATAATGGCCCTACTTTGTCTTTATTAAAGTTTTCCAATTGGGCATTTGGAGACGGTATAACATTAAAATTTTCATCTAACTATTATCTACAGGGAAATGGATTAGTAGAGTCATCAAACAAAAATCTACTGGATATAATTAAAAAATTGGTTGAAAAGAATCTTAGAGAATGGAATTATTTATTGGAATTCGCTCTTTGGGTAGATCGTACTAGGATGAAGTCCACATTGGGAAATTATCCTTACCACCTAATATATGGGGTAGATCCTATATTACTGATAAGTTTGAAAATCCTTACTTGGAAATTTTCTCAAGAATACATTGGATTAGATGTGATAAAATTGAAGCTCGATTATTACAATTAATGCATTTGGATGAAAATTTTACCTGAGCTATAGATCATTTTTCTAGGCACCAATCTATGGTAAAAAGATGGTTTGATAAAAGGGCTAGATTTTTAAAAAATTAGAATATCCAACTTAGTCCTATACTAGAACAAAGACCATGAATGCAAAGGTGAGCATGGTAAGTTTGACAAGCTATGGGCAGGTTCATATCAAGTTTTTGGGATTTTAGGTGATAGTAACTATAGGCTCAAAACCTTGACTGGTGAAGATGTACCATTGCTTGTCAATGGGAAATTTTTGAAGCATTAATTCCAGTCATAGTTTTTGTAATTAGCTTTGTAAATAGTTTTTGTAATTATCTTTGTAAATAGTTTTTTGTAAATAGTTCTTTTAGTTAGTTTTGTTCTTGTTTTATAAATAGTTGTTTGTTGCTTTGTTTTGTTTATTTTTTTTGGGTTTTGTGTCGTTAGGTTATACAATGTTTATCAACTTCTCAAGGTGACCAAGGTAATAGAACATCAATTCTGGAAATTCAATCTATGTTTTGACTAGAGGTGGTCCTTTAATTATAAATAATTGAGGAATTGTTCGATTCTTTCTACTCTAGTTAGCATAAATCATTCAATTGATGTTGAGCTACAAACACACACATATCTTAAATCATTCTACCAAAATTTAGGATAGCAGTTATTCGCATTGGGTGAAAAATCAAAAGGCTATCATTCCTAGAAGTATAATTCCCAACCTAATAGTAGGCTTCATTGCTTGCAAGTTGAAGTGAGCTATCATTTTAATATCAAAAAAATAAGTTGGAATGAGCTACAAAAGAAATATCAAAAAAGGAAAATCAACTCTTTAGGCTATCCAAATATCTCTACAGAGGCTATAGATGTTTGGCTGACAGTAGAGCTATGTTTGGGGGAATTATAGAGATTACCTTTTTGGGGCTATGGAAGCTTGACTGATATCAAGGCTCTATCCATGGTTGGCTTAAAAGGGAATTTCCAAATTATGTAGGTCAATGCAAGTAATTTCTATGCTCTAGGTTTGATATAGCAGAAATAATCAATTGTACACACGTGAGCTCAGTAATACTTAATCATGTATGCTAGCTCAAGTGGAATTGGAATTTCGGAATGAAGATCTGACTATTTATAATTAGAAGACTAAAAAGAATTGGAGCATGGTTTTTAAGACCCAGAATTGATTTTCTATTGTTTTATTTAGTTTTGTTGGTTTCTAGTTGTTGTTTGGTCTCACAACACGCCCCTTTTTTTTCCTTGGAAAAATGTGGACCCCCTTTTTTTTATCTTTTTCTTTCCTCTCACTTTCGCTTTCTTTGGTGTTGTTCTAGGGGCTGGTAAAATTTCAAGTTTCATTTTCAATTTTCTTGGTCTTTGCTTAATTCCTTGTTCTTTCCCATATTTGGTTTCTCGATCATTTTACAAATTTTTATCAGTCTACTGGAAACCAGAATCCTAGATTTTTTGTGGTTGCATCAAGGATGTTGTATATTTGATTTGTAATGCCCCGCCACATAACCCTAAAGGAAGTTGCAATTCACTACATAAGCACACAAAAATAAATTATTAAAGTGTATTTAACATACATGTTCACTTACAATTGACAACAACCTCTAAGGCTGCGTAACCGAGATTACTTAAACCCTTACATACATCAACATACAACCATAGCATTAAATACAATAATGAACTGAGTACTCATACAAAATAAAGATACATCATAACATAAAGAGATATAATAAACTCCATTTACATTAATTTAATCACAAGGTTACATCACTCATTCCCTGAATGAGAAAAAATACAAATTTGTTACATATACATAAATCCACCTTGAATACAAATGAGGGGTAAAATAACATGAATCAAATTGGAACAAATACATTGCTTGAATTAAAACAGGAACTGTGAGCTCTCCAACTGGATATCTCGCGACCAAGTACTGAATCTTAAAGGGGGACCCAACTATGTATGGTGCATGTTCCACCCAACCAAGTGGTACCCAAAGGCCCACCCCCCATGCTAGAAGATAGTAACAACATAACATGGACAAACTCTACAACCACTAGTCACAGGTTGACTCATACTGACTCATACTGACACAACCAATCACATGTACAACACAACCATAAGTACAACTCTAACATGGTCACATTG
This sequence comes from Sequoiadendron giganteum, assembly GCA_007115665.2. Classification (NCBI taxonomy): domain Eukaryota; kingdom Viridiplantae; phylum Streptophyta; class Pinopsida; order Cupressales; family Cupressaceae; genus Sequoiadendron; species Sequoiadendron giganteum. The sequence continues at coordinate 169,659,884 of CM021103.1, read as the reverse complement.
CTTTCATATATAAAACAGATTGAGTATCTTAAGAAAACCATAAACATATACCAAATTCCAATTGTTTTCCTAGACAGAGTGTCATCGCATTTCTCATCATGAGTTATCCACTGCAAATCTTCATAGGCCTCGGTAATCCTAGAGACCTCAACCGACCCTCGGCCCTCATACTTACTAATACGGAATCAAATACCTCTCGTAAAGACAAGATAGATGGTCTTGCCATTTCAGGCCTTCCCACTCACTCCAAGCCTAAACAAGCACTTGCAACTATGAGTGAGGCTAGAATTTATCTTTTTAGTGTGAATTACTTCCTAAACTTCTAAGTGCATTGTTTAGTTATCACTTGATTAAACTACTTTCAAAGGTTATCTAGTCTTACCTCTTACGGGCTCTGGCCTCTAACGAAATCCACTCTTCTATTTGACAACACACATACATACCAATCACCAAGGGAATCCTAAGTGTATACAAACTAGATCACATAACCACTCCAACACTAGAGGCAAAAAATACAGAAACTCACTCTAAACACTGGAGGCAATAATTCACATAATCCACTCCCTCCAAAGGTGGCACAAATCATCCTCGTTTGTGGAAACCGGGTAAAGCACTGACAAGGCACCATGCACTACCCAAGGAATTCAAAATAGGCTGACATAATAAATCAACAAACCCCATCCTCTATGATCCTCTAGAAGACTTACATATTTGAGACACACTTAACCCATTTCCCCAAACACGAACATAGAAGAAATCATCACAAAAAGCAATTACAAGGAAATAAACTAATTTTGGATTCACTAAATCTATTTCCCTTTCAAATTTATTCACAATAAATAAAATAATTTCCTTAACCAAATAATTGAATAAAATAATTAATTGCCTTACTAAATTCTGAGAAGGAAAACACCAATTTTATCAAAATCAAAACCCTTGATTACTTTTAAAATCAACATAAATCCATGCAAATAAATCCCTTCAATTTCCCAACCAAAACATATAATTTCCTCAATTTATTAAAAATACTTCTTTCTCTATCAATCTAAACTATGCATACGAATCATTCCCTTTTAAATCTCCAATAATACTAAATTGCATGCAGCAAAATAAAATAAAATAAAATATTAAATATACACTTATATGTATATGCCCATACAATATATACATTAAATATATATTAACTATATTTAACTATATATATAAAATAATATATATACATTAAACATATTTACTATCATTTTATAAAATACCAAATTATTTTACTCAAAATAAAAATAAACTTTATTAATAATTCCCAATATATATATATATTTATATATATATATATATATATATTAAATATAATACATATACATATATGTAATATTTACATATCTTATAAATTTAATATAAAATAGAGTTTTATTATCAAAAACCGCGTTTATACTAAGGCGGACGAACTTTAAAATCCTCAGCATCTATCGAGATTCCCAATGCTTATTAGAGGGAGAGGGGGGTGGACGAACTGTCAATGTTTTGTAATACCCACCCCAAACAATGATTATGGGAAGGGGCAGTTGTAATACACAACCGACCCTCCCACATTCTCGTGGGCATTGTGCATGGAGGGAGGGAAGTGGCTGGGGAGGCCCTTCCTCCATAGTCGTCCCCTTATGGGGGCGGCGATGGAGGCAATGCCTCCACAAGCCATTCCCCCCAGTACTTTTATTTAAACAAAATGAACTCAGCCCTACCGTAGTTTCAACCTGTGATTTAATCAACATTAAATTGTCGTACGGGTGGCGATTTTTCACAATTATTTTAAAAAATTCATAGTACATATATATATATATATATATATGCAAATATAAATATATATATATATATATAAAGGAATTTCGTTAAAATAGTTTAATTGCAGAAATTTTTTTTTAAAAAAACACGTCTATAGCCAAAATTATTCAAATTTCTTGAAACCCCCCCTGCCCCCCGCCCCATTTCTACATAAGATTTCTTAAAAGCCCAAACTTTTTAGAGAATCCTATAGTTTACAAACACAGAGAAAGCTACAGGAAAATCTTAATTTCTTTCAGAAGCTTTCAATAAATTTCTACATTTCCTCCAAAATTTACAAATACAGAAGTTTCACAATTTTTTTCCTACAGAGGTTTTTAATAATCTCTTCACAAATTTAAACATTAATTTAACAAATATCTTTAACAACCACATTTAATTTCATTTTCAAATTTAATTCCCTTTTCAACTTTCAAGATAAACAAATTTAATTAATCAATTTTAATTATTTAATAATTAAATTTAACCTCATGAATTAAATTTTATTTACTATATAAATTTAATTTAATTAATTAATTTAAATTAAAAGCTTCTATCAAAAATGTCTAAAATTAATTAAATAAAAATCAACTTTATTTAATGCATAATTTTAACATTTATTTCCATAACAAGAATCTTTCAGAATTAAACAATATTAAACAAGGCAAATGATGACACAACAACTACGACTGATGACACACTGTGGCTAGGGTGTAGACCTAGCACATGTTACCTAGGTACGATCTCCCATTCAACTTAACCATTGGGTTGACACACTCAAACCTGTGAAACCAGGTGGAGTTGATGTCATGTACCTGCAAACCTATAAACGAGATGACAAAGATCATATATATAAGCAGCATAAAATAAACATCGTGAAGACGAAATCACGGGACGCTCGCAAGCGAGTGATGCGATCTCATCCCCTTCACCAATACATTCATCATAAACTAGCAGTTCTATCATAATCAAATATCTCGTGCAATAACATGTTACAACAACCATCATTATTTCACTAATTAAAACATGTCAAATAAAGCATCAAATAAGATAAATCACATAAAGTCAATGTCGCTCTATAAATAGCGATCAAATAACACACATGATAAAGTATCTAAATATCCAAAAAGAAACTCAAAGAAAAATAAGGACACACTATCCAATCCAGAAAGAAAAACGGAGGAGTATTACCTGATTGGTCTTAGTCTCACCTAGTAAGTTATCACCCGTAGGTTGTTCTTGGTGGTCGTGTTTTCCTACATCAGATAGTTCGATGGTTGCTTTTGTTTTCTTTAACTGGAGGTTAGAAACCGGAGATTCGGTTATGAAATGTTTGAATCACTTTTGATCTCTCTTGAGCTCAATTATCGGTTCTTCTCTTTTCTCCTAGTTTTCTTTAAATCTTGGAGATAAGTGTCTCGGTTCCCGGTAATATTTCCAAGATTCAGTACCAGAGGTTTTCAATCTTGGTGATCGTAAATGATCACATATCCTGAATGCCTTTGCCTCATAAAAATCAAAGTGACACAAGAGTTCCATGTAAGCTTTTCATGACAACTTTTCCTCTATTAGTGAGCCCATGCAAAAACTTAGGTGTTTGTAATTTGAACCCTAATTCTCCATGATTACACCTTTATTCGAGAAATTAATGCATTATAACAGGTAATTAATGAAGGTGGTGAAATACACACATGTGCTTGATATCACCTTGAGCATGCAGTTGCTTCTATAACACTCTACTTCACGTCATACTACAAACTTTCAAAGGATATTGAATGCACAAAATTAATATTATGCCTTGCATTGAAAGGTAATTTCTGAGAAACTGACAACACAGCTACCAAGCATTTCAAGGTTGCATTCTGAAAGATTATCATCATTAGCAAAACTAGGTATGTCTCGAATAACAAAAAAATTGTCAATCATTTTCATGCATGAAAGTTTCGAGAAGATGGTATTTCCTTTTGAAAACTGAAATTTCGATTATTTTAATTTGAATTTTACCGAAAGGTAAATTGAAAATTTTATGAATTGTTGAAAAATTGGTTAAATTTAACCCTAACTCGCACATAAAGCACATATTTGATAATCCAGAATACACTAATAAAAATGTTGAGGCAAAACCAAAAGATGAATTCAAATACTATAATTCACAAGCTATACCAATCAGTGGGATAGCTAATGATAGTCATATGGGATGGTCTTCTAATGTCGAATTCCTCACATGAGCACGGCAAGAAAATACTTCTCAGTGTACAAGGAATGTTATAGCAAGTGGGTTACTTATAGCAGGAGAGTTTTCACCAGCAATGGAGGTACCTGAATTGGTTATGGAATGTTTGAACCACTATGACCTAGATAAAAGATTCAATGAGAAGGAAGGAAGAACTTATACAGATCTCTCTGAGAAAGAAATTATATATACATTTTGACTTCCTACATTTAGTCAAATGTACCACATAGATATCAAGGCGAAGGCCAAAACCTACCTGAGTGTTGAAGAACACAATAAAGAAATTATTAACACACAATTTTACTAGAAGAAGATTACAAAGTAGAAAAAGTTGATTCTAAGGTCTATCTTCAACCCAAATGTTAAAGATATTATAACTATGCTAATCGGGATAGCTAGATTGCAAGATGCTAGTAAATTTGAATCATAGATGTTCGTAATTATATCCAAATTGATGGAGAGCCCTGTGTCGATGTATTGGGGAAGATTTATTAGCAGTAGATTGAACAATCAGATAAGGACATTTTTGAAGTCCAGATGTTTTTATATGTCCTCATATGTGATTTATTTTTGTGCCTTAAGGGGAAAAAATCAAGGGTTGAAAAGAATTGGTACTCTGACCAGGAAAGTAGGAAACGGTTTAGTATATGCTCATTTACCTCAAATTACTATCCATGGATACAAGGAGCATTACAAGAGAGTTAATGATGTGTTTTCCATGAAGCTAGTCAGAACAATGGAAGGTGACAAAGCTAAAATATTGTCTTTGGAAGCACAAAGTGTTATTAGACCTATTGGAGGTTGGTACATTCAGTTTCCAACTTTTACCTACACTAGGGTGGAAGGGTTTGATGGACATCCTTTCATGTTGCATAGGTACCCTATAGATAAAATGGTGTCGCTAGAACTGACAACTAAATTCATCCCTAGCTCTTTATAGTGCTACTCATAAAAAGGCTTCTTTCAAATTTCCTATTGTAATAGGGAACTACAAATGTAGTGCAATTAGAGTAGCCAAATTGTGTGAAGAAGAGTTGAAAATGCATAATTTTGAATACTTTCCACTCCAAAGAAAGTATTATGACCTAGAATGGAATATTTCCAAGAATATAGCTAGTTATTGTGCTCATGTCCAGCATCTTGAATATTATCGGTTAAATTGTGAAGACAAGCACAGAGTAAGAAAGAGAAAATATGAAAGATTGTCATTAGAATCTGTGTGAATTCTCAAGATTCTTGATATTCTAGATCAGATGAAGGAAGATGATGGTGAAGTATTGAATAATACTTGTACAAAAATCATGATCTATGATGAACCTATTCCAGACCCGAATTATAGAAATGAAGAAATAACATCAGTGGAGGAATTCTCTGCATCAGTTTTGCTGCAAAATCAACAATGGATAAATGATTTTTGTAAATTTTTAAGAGAGAAAGGAATAAAATCCACATGCTCACAAGATAAAAGAAAGAAGTGAAGAGAATAAAATGAGTTTGAGTGTGGGGAAATTTCTAAGAAAAAGAGGAAAGTTGTTAAAGCAGTTGTGGATATACACATTGAAGAAAGGACCCCTGAGGCTCCAGGCCAAGGAGTTTTATTAAAATGAGGCTGTAAATGAAGAGATGTTGAACTAGTCAAGGTTCAATCAAAAGTAAAACCAAAAGTAGTATCTTCTTCCACATAAAAAATAAGGACCAAGCCTACAACTTATGAAGGGGACGGGATAACAGAAAAAACTATTACATAGACAAGGTCTACATCTCATAGAGTTGCAGCATTGTTCACTTCTCCCCCTTTATTTAATATGGCTATTGTGAAATAAGCATTCAGGAAAACTCTTGTGGTTTTGGATGAAGTTTCTAAGGCGAATGAATCTAAAATTAAGGAACAAATGGATAAGTGGGGTGCCATGTGGGAATGAATAAAATAAAATAATTCTAAACATAAACCCATGGTATAGCCAGTAGTGGAAGAAATTACAAATACAGGGTCAATTCCTATAAACATTGAAGAAGAAAAATTCATAAAAGGAGCACTCACTTCAGAAGTGGGAAATATTGATGTTCTTAAAATGGAAATAGGGGAGACTGTGGGACAGAACCCTAATGATGATATGGTTATTGAAGATACCTTTGATTCCTAGCCTTCACTTGGAAATGATCAAAATGATAATAAACAACCATAGGTCACTAAAAAATCAAGGGAGGACTAGGTTGAGATTGAAAATGAAGAAATTTCATAAGTTTCAGGTGATAAGGTCAAAGTTGAAGAAAATCCTAATGTGGCAAGATATGAAGAAGGTGATGTCCTAGGAATTGATGATGAACACCTGGTTGAACAGGAAAATATAAATCTTGGAAATGAAGAGACAGTGTTGAATCCTGATAAACCAAAATCCATGCCATTTTATATTGAAGATGTTCCTATTCTGGAGGACATGATAGATAAATCTAAAGATGTAAGAGAAGAATTTCTTGAACATACTGAAGGATGGGAATGGAGAAATCTTACAGAGGTAGAACGAAATGAAGATGCACCTGATTGGTTAATCTGATAATCGACTTCCCCATTGGAAGTGGAATTGGTACCTCTGGATCTTAAAAGTTTTATGAAAGAAGTGGAGACTCCTAAGCCTAGGAAGAGAGCTAAAACAAAACATGTCATACAAAAGAATGCAGATGGAGGCAGAACAATCCATATATCTACCCCCGTAGTAGATGAAAATAGACAAGAAATAACACCTACGGAATACGAGATAACAAGTATCAATGTGAGATAACACCTAAGGAATACAAGATGACAAGTATCGATGTTGGACAATCATCCTGGACACAAGAATTAAAAGAAATGAAGATGAGTTTAGAAACAATTTTTGTCAGGGTATAGAAGAGTAAATAGAAGAAAAGAGAGTTGAAAGAATGGGTTGCTAGCCTAGAGAATTTTGTAAAATCATTAGCCTAGTCTGGTCAAGCGCAGACTGAATTGCCTCAGAATCTAGTACTTATGTCACAAGAATAGGTGGATGCAATTGAATATATTCACCATAGGATGAATGTATTTTAAGAGTGGATTGAGTATTGGGTAATGTAAGGAGAATAACTTATTAGAGATGCAATTAGGAAATACAAGGAAGCACACCATTGGTTTGAAAAATCTAAAATATTGGAGGGAGAACGTAGATTTCGCCAGGAGCAGGTTGATGCTAAGAAGTGAAATGTGGAAGCTCTCATTAAAATAGATGTCCAAGAATTGATAAGACAAAAAATAATTTCAGAACAAGAAGTTCCATTATGTGAAAAATGGAAGAAACAGTTAAATTGGGAAGGTGACACTTTATTACAATGTATAGAAGGATTTGAAAAGGTCACCGAGAAATGTAGTAAGTTGATTGATAAAGATCAAGATTTTATTGAAGTGTTATCACGTCAAGATTGTGATCCTCAGACATTGGGACGGGAGGGTAAAGAAGCAAAATCTTTCAAGGAATGGATTGAGAGAATAAATAAGGACCCTATTTAGTTGTTAACCCGGGAAGTTATTGATGAGATCATACATTGTAGAAACACTATAGTTAGGTATGAAATAGAGAAAGTGAAAAGGAATGCCAATATACTCTAGATATTAGAAGATTACACTAGGCTCAAGTTTAGTTGGAAGGCAATACAGGGAATTCCAAAAGAGAAAATGCATCAGGTATTAAGTGCTTTCCAAGAATATCAACTAAGGAAAAATGAAGAAAGGTTCTCAAAATCAGAGCTCTAAAAGGTATGAGGTACCAATTATTGGATACCGGAGGTATCACAAAAAAAAATTGTTGAAGTTGATTTTGCAGTTTGTTCCTGGTTCTGGTAGAGGTTTTCCATCTGGTATTCTAAAGAATGTTGATACCATTGTTTTATGCAGGGTGTTGTGTACCGGAATTTGAAGTTGAAGAGTGTCGCTGCTGAAGAATTCAAACCCTTGATTTTGTCTAGAAGATTCTAGTGACAATTGGTGTATGCCACATGCTACATTTTGATTTTCTATTTATGATTATCTTGATAGACTTTAAGTTTTAACTCTTGGGGCCTTGTTCCTATAAGAGGTCATTTACTGTTTTACTTTTATTTTAAGTTCAAAATTTTTGGATGTCGAAAGAGCCAAAACTTCTCTAAGTTTTGTTCTTTTGTCCTATTATTTGAATCATTCTGGACTAGAAACTTGTATGAAAATTGACATTAGTCAATATCGAATCCAATTTGATAGCTACCTATCTCATGAATCTTTATAGATGGTTTTGTTAGTTTGACCAAACAAGACTGTATGTTGTGTCATTTAAGGGTGCGTACATAACCTACTCGGTGTGCAAACTAAAAACACCTTCTTTAAAAGCTTGCACCATTTTATGCCTAACTATGAAGCAATCTGGTGAAGTACAAAGTAGTTTTTTTTTATTTGCTTATATCTTGGGGCATGTTTGGAGAATAACTAGGAGAAATTTTAATTTTCAAAATTTTAATGCTTTATTTTAGATTAGATGTTTAAATTTTTGAAAATGTTCCAAAAAATAGATGAATGAATGGAAATTTATTGAAAATCTTTTGTTTTCTATGAATTTTCTAAATTCTTAAAGCTAAGTCTACTTAAGTGATAGAAAAATTGTTTGATGTTCATGAAATTTTATTGCAAGTATTCTGATTTCATGAGATTATTTTATGATCGAACTAGAAATCTTATGCCTAATGCTCATGATTCTTAATGAAACTGGAAATAATAAATAAATCAAAGATAACCATATACCCCTTGATATTAATAGTATTATCGCATCATACCCTGAAGTGAACCTAGTATGGTCAAGACCTGACTATCGAAGACTTTGGATTGAGCTAATTCAACTATTTTCCAACTACACGAACATACCCTAAGGTTTATGTGGTTAAGTCTTTCAAGAAGATAGGTTCTTTGCAATTTGTCTGTGAGGAATTTATCTGCACTGTTACAATGAGTGGCATCATCATCAACACCTAGGAGCATCTTTAAACCTTGCAACCATACACACTTCTTGCATAATTTCTAGCCTTGATGTATTTAAGTACAACAAGCTTCCGATCATTGACCTATGCATTGTCTAATTTGTATCTAGGGACTCATTTGACTTGCTCAACTTGCATCTAGTTATTATGGGGATGTTAGGTGGTATGTTGTCTTCTATTCCAAACTTTCTAATCATTTCCTTAGCATACTTATTTTGAGATATAAATACCCCATCATAATTTTGTACTATCTATAAACCAAGGAAAAATGACAATTCTCCTAGCATTGACATCTCAAATTCAACTTGTATTTGAGCAATGAATTCTTTACACATCTTGTCATTTCTACCACCAAATATGATGGCATCCGTATATACAACAAAAATTATCATGTGCTCACCTTTTGATTTAAAGTACAGATTGTTATCTGCACACCCCTTTTTGAATTCTTTTTGTTGTAGATACCGGTCTAATCTTGAATACCATGCCCTCAATGCTTGTTTTAGACCATACAAGTTTTTCCTTGGTCTACAAACATAATCTTCTTCTTCTAAAAATTGCAAACCTTTTGGTTGTTCTATTTAGACTTCTAAAATATTTCCATTCAAGAAAGTATATTTTACATCCATTTGATAGACTTTAAATCCTGTATACATAAAGAATGCAAGAAACATCCTTATAGCTTCTCACCTTGCAATAAGTGCAAATGTTTCTTCAAATTCTATGCCTTAAACTTATGCATATCCCTTGCACACCAACCTTGCTTTATTCCTTACTATAGCTTCATCTTCATTTATCATGTTTCTAAACACCCATTTAGTGCCAATCACGGTTTTTCTTGGAGGTCTAGGAACTAATTCCAATGTTTTATTCTTCTCAATTTGATTTAGCTCTTCCTCCATGGCTTTTATCCAACTCTCATCTTTGTTGGTCTCAACATAGCTTTTAGGTTCAATCTAAGACGAGAGAAAAAAATTATTGCTCCTTATTCTTTGCAACTCTTCTCCTTGTCTGAACACCTTCATTTTTGTTACCAATTATCTGATTTTTAGGATGATCCTTTTGAACATATTTTTCACATTTTTTCCATTCTCTTCTTCTAGATATTCATCAATAATCTCTTCTTCACATTCTAACTCATCTTCAAATTTAACATGTTTCAGATCTTCATCAATCTTGATATTTACACTTTCTCTAATTTTTAATAGACATTTATTATAGCACTTGTAAGATTTGCTTTGGGTGGAAAATCCAAGAAATATTCATCACATTTAGAATCAAAGCTTCCCAAATTATCTTCTTCTCTCTTGATGTAGAATTTTCTACCAAATACTTTGAAATACTTGATAGGTTTTGGCTTACCATACCACAATTCATGGGGGGTCTTCTCATTGTTTACTCTTAATTGGACTTTTTTTAGAATATAAACTACATTATGAATTACTTCTCTCCAATACACATCTGGAAGCTTGGCCTCATTCAACATTGTTTTTGCCATCTCCATAATTGTCCTATTCTTTCTCTCAACTATTCCATTCTATTGCGGGGTTCTTGATGTAGAATATTGTCTTTTAACTCCATGTTTCTCAAAGTATTCAATGAATTCATTTGATGTGAATTATCCTCATCTATCTGATCTTTAGCATTTTATTATTTGTCCAATCTCCTTCTCAACCATGGCTCTAAAAATCTTGAATATTTTAAATTCTTGAGAATTATTCCTTAGAAAGGTTACCCATGTCATCCTTGAATAGTCATCAATTAGCAACATGAATTATCTTTCACCTTTTATCCTTGTAGGACCACAAAAATTAGTATGAACCAATTGCAAGGGCTTTGTAGTTGAGTATTCTTTTGTCTAAAATTTGACCCTTGTTTGCTTGCCTATTTGACATTCTTTGCAAATGGTGTTTGTGGACTTAGTTATTTTAGGCACGTGTATTACTAGTCCTTTTGAGATCACCTTCACCAAGTTGTCAAAATTTATATTCCCCATTATCCTATGCCACAACCAACTCTCATCAACTTGACTTATCAAAAAATTCTAACCTTTACTTCACTGAGATTATAAAGGTTGCTTTCAGTTCATATTCCTTATGCAAATTTTTTTCCATTTTTCCTTATTTTGCATCCTTTTGGATTAAATGTGACTTTATAACCATTTTCACAATCTAAATAACACTTAGCAAGTTGTGCTTCAAAACTTCAACATAAAGGACATCTTTTGTGTTGTAAGTATGAAGGTGTTGTCATTGATGTCAACTAGCTTGTCACTACAACAAATCCCTGTGATTTTCTCCATATTTGCTTCATTTTTTGCTTCCACCCACTGTTTTAATGTATTTTTTACCAATATTTTGAAAACATCGGTGCTATTTATCAGGATGAAACTATTTTTGGCATTTATTTGTGCCAATCAGGAAAATTCAACACTAATTTAGGCACTAATTTGTGCCAAAATTAGAACCGCCTTTAGCATTGATATTGGCTTCGAGTGTGGCATTGTCGTTAGCACTGCCTTTGGCTCTAAGTTTATCACCACTTTTAGCTCTGACTTTAGCTTCAAGTTTAGCATCAATTTAGACACCCCTATGTTGAAGAGACTTATTTATATGTCTCATCGACGATGTAAAATAGTGAAATGTCCACAAGATACGGGCATATCGAAGAGACAATCACTTACATCACATCGACAAGGCATATCTACAAATGCTCGGTGAAACACAACTCTTGGATATAATGAAGTAATGTCGATCAAACATTGAGATATCGGTAAGAAAAATAAGATTTTCTCATCGACACTCTTCAAGTAATGATCAAAAGCATGCATTGCTATATCATCGAGAAGGTGAGCAACATATGCGGTAGAGCAATATACACTACAACCCCACAGCAAGAAGCCTTGAGCAAGGTAGTAGTGCGGTAAACAGCAGAAGGGAAGGGAAAAACTTCATACCACAGCGGGTATAATAAGAGACGAAAGTAGTATGGTAATCATGGAATCATTACAATTTACAGCACTAAATGCAAAAAATCATGTCAGTCACAATCCATTTGAATATTTATCATTTAAGGAATCAATAATATATCCCACCAAAATACTCTAAACTCTAATAAACATACTCTAAAAAAATTGTCGAAATCTTATTTTGAGGTATAGCTCACCAGAATGGAGTTTTCACTTTAATAAACATATGGTAAAACCTTTGTTGAAACCTTATTTTCAAGCGTAGCCCACCAAAATGGAGAATTATTTCAATAAAGAATGGCAAGAAGATGTGCGTGATAGGAGGCATAGGATTCATTGTTGTTTATCTCATTCCTACTCTGATCAACAAGGGTTACAATGTTCACGCTACTGTTTGTAATCCAGGTATTTAATTGACATATTTTCGCATAATCTCAAATTACTTCAAATACTTTTGAAGTATCAATGCATCCTATATAGGGTTTAGAATGAATTCTTTTAATTTAAAAAAATAAATCAAATTGTTTTGGAATATCAATGTGTCCTATATAGGGTTTAGAATAATTTCTTTTTATTTTAAAAAATAAATAAATGATGTATTTTCCTATGATTAGATAGTGTGGAGATCTCCTAAATCTGCCCTAGCACACTATCCTCTTTCGCACTGTGTTCATTACTCTAGTTGCTAGGGTTTTTCATTTGACAACTTTAATATCTTCATGATAGTGGCTTTAAAATAAATCTCAATATTTTCTTTAATATTTATCATGGTAACCCTTGAGTTCCATAATCCACCTTCAATCTCTTCTAATAATGTCATCTTAAGCTAGATTGCATAGTATGCATATAAAGCAAGTCCTTCATACTTGCCATTGTTCCAAACCACCACTCACCGCCTTGCTTAAAATGTTGCCTCCATAAGCACAATAGCATGTTTTAAAATCATGGTTGCCAGTGATTGACCATTAAGGTCGCTACTTTCATCAAGATACAATGAGATATGTGTCTTCAAACTTAAGGCATTATGCAAGATAACATTGTGAATTGTTTTTTGTGTACAATTTTATTTTCTTGCACATTTACTGTTTTACTAACTTCCTTTAAGACTGGATATTGCACCATTAGCTGCAATCTCAAACAACTCACTCACTGTCACTTGAAGATTCCTTTCATGAGCATCCTTGTATAGAATCAAACTATGCCCTATAGACTGCCTACTAACTTACTAATATAGGGGACTCATTGTTTTATGGTATTTTGAGTTTTATTTAAAAGGGGTTAATATGTGGCATTTTTATGTGTAGGAAGAATAGATTGTGATGCAACATTCGGGTATGGATGGTTCAGGAAAAATTGGATTGCTATCAGTGTCATAACTAGGTTGGATTGTACCTTGAGCCTGTGTGAAACACTTCCGAGTGTTTTTGCTCCGAAGCAGAGCTTGTGTGTAGGAATTTCCAAATATGTGATAGAGGAAGCTCCTACATTCTAAAGATAAAATCAAAAATCTGCTTATCCAGTTTCTGATCCAACCTTACATCTTTAATATCTGATAGATAAAGTTTGTACATTCTAAAGATAAAATCATAAATTTTCTTATCCAACTTTTGATCTAATTTGAGGTCTTGAATATTGAATGGAGAAACTTCCTATATTCTAAAGATAAAATCATAAATTTTATTGGTCCAGTTTGAGATCCAATTTCAGGTCGTGAAGCTCCGGCGGAGAAAGTTCCTACATTCTAAAGATAAAATCATAAATTTGTTTGGTCCAATTTTAAGGATTTTTCTTTTTAATAATACTTTCTGACATTTGTCTTGATACAAAATGTTACTTTAGAATTATGGTATTTCCTTTCTTCTAATGTTTTCAACCCTCATTTTAGGGAAGAGATTTGAAGATGGCTCCTTCAGATGGAGACTACACTTTTTTGCTATAGGTTCCATCTAGAAACACCAAAAGCTCAAGTACTGTCATAGTCAGGTACAATAGAGTTTGAGGTTACCTTGTTCTCCTTGATACAAAATGTTGTCCTTCAATCCCTCTTAAGCAACATTCACTATTATGGACTTCATCATTATACCTTTCATGCATTCAATTTAATTTGTTATGTGGAAACATGTTGCCTTTTCCTTTGCAAGTGATGACTATTATGTAAGCTTTTAATCTACATGACTGCCCCTCATGTTCAATTCTTGTGATTGTTATGATGCTTGGGGCTGCTTACTTTCAACCAGACTGTTAATGAAAACTATCTTGGAATCCTTGATCATCAATTTTGACAGAATCATGGCTATGTTGATAGTGGAATTCTCTTATTAATAAGGATAAATCTTTATCAATAAGGAGATTACCCCTTACCAACATACTCCACTATCCTTGCAAATATTGATCTTTAATTCTTCATGGATGGTTTACTTGTGATTATCCTTCTCAAATGAAACAATAGGGCAGTAGGTTGGGCTCAGCCCTTGTGGGAGCCATGTTTCACCCCACATGTTGTAACCATATAAACAAAACAACAACCTAATTTTATCTATACCTACACAATGACAAAACATGTTAGATAAACCAAGCATATGATAGATATTTTTGATAACTTTCTTGTTTTCTTGGACATTTGTGGTATGCAAGTTATTTGAATGCACATGTTGATCAAATTATATGTTTATAGATGTATGCACATATTTTGACTAGTGATCCTTCATTGCTCTAACAACACTCTTCTCACTCAAATGCAGGTAACCTAGGAGCAACAATAAAGACATCAATTTGGAGGCTTAGACAAGCGAGAAGACTGAAGATGATGCAGAACAAAGCAACCAGGATTCGTCATTGAGGCAATGGCATCCCCTTTCTCTTTATGTGCATTTTTCTCTTTTGTATCTATAAATGTATAGTTTTTCAATTATATGCATTCAAATAGTCAGTTCCATGACTTGTGTGGAACAACATACATTTACATTATCAATAAAGACTATAATTTTGAAAGGATTATGCATTCTTTCCTATATAATATGCATCTGCATAAGTGCAGTCTAGTAATGTAATCTTCTAATTTTGTTTATGCACATGAATGTAATGTAGCAGAAATAAAAATGTACCTTACTCTTCATTTGAAAATCATAAAATCTCTACCTAATTGAGCTATTAAATTTTGTGTCTTCACAAACATATGTTGATACAAAATGAATGGAAGAAGCATCCAAGTAATCCTATTTTTTTCTGCCAACAATTCATACCAAACATTGAACAATTTAAGGATATTGCAATATGTAATTTGTATCGACACAAATAATATTACTGAAGAATTTCAAAGTTTAGGCCATAAGAATCATCCTTTTTTAAACATTGATTGTGTTGTAGCCAAAATTCCATCCTAATTATTTTTGCGTACTTCCATTTTCACTCATCTCTTACATCCAACATATGAATAGAATTCTTGTCATAATAACTTAAATTTAATAAAATCCCTCACGTGAGCTTCCAAATAAAACCTTTTATCATAGCATCAAATTGTATTCCTCCTTTGAAATACTCCTATGATTGCTCATGGCATATCACCAAGACAACACCATGTTGATGATATTCCCTCCAAAGTCTCCCTGACATTAGCACAAAGTACATATCATAAATGTAGATGAGACACCTGTATGTCGAAGAGACTTATTTATATGTCTCATCAATTATGTAAAACAATGAAATATCAACAAGATATGGGCATATCGAGGAGAGAATCACTTATGTGATATCAACAAGGTATATCTACAAGTTCTCGATGAAACACAACTCTTGGATATAACAAAGTAATTGTCGATGAGACAATGGCATATTGGCAAGAGACATTAACTTGTCTCATAGACACCATCAACCAACATTGGAGGAACATAAGATCTAATTTCGAAGAGACATTGAGATATCGGTAAGACAAATAAGATTGTTTCATCGACACTCTTCAAGTAATGATCAAAATCATACACTATTATACCATTGGGAAGGTGAGCAACATATGTGGTAGAGTGGTATACACCACAACTCCACAGCAAGAAGCCTTGAGCAAAGCAGTAGTATGGTAAATAGCACAAGGGAAGGGAAAAACACCACAATACTCGCATATCAAAGAAACAACGGCATTTTAATTAAAATTCTCTTCGACAATTATGAAATGATGATTATTCTGATTGATGTGACTAACGAAAATATCGATGAGACTACCACTATAAATAAAGAACTTGGTCATAAAGGTGGTGCAATGAAGTTTCCTAAAATTTGATAAATACGGCCTCAAAGAAGTTGAAATCACTGTGAATTGTAATTGAAGGATTTGGAGAACCAAGTTGGATGGTAGTAGGCAGCTGGAAATTTGTAGCATTTATCCAAGTAAGTGGTCTAGACTTGCTCAAATTATTTTCTCAATAAGTAGATGAAATAATTGCATGAGTAGGGTTGAGATGGAAAAAACCCCAAGAAAATAGAAAGCAAAAAGATAAAAAATTGAAGCTAGGCAATTGAATCAAGACTTAATCAATCAGTGTCCTAGGTCTAGGCCAAAATCTAGAAGAATAGCACAACTTAAACCATCGTGTGTGACATAAGAAGATAGAAAGTAAAATCTAGGAGATGTATGGACTCCATGTAGGGGTTATGACCTCTTTATTTATCATTATAGGAAGAAATTTTGGCATAGCCCAGTATCAAACCCGTGGAATTTGAATTTGGGTAAACTTGTAGTACCCAACATCTTTGTGAACATAGAGTTAATCAAGGTGTTGGAAAATAATTATAATCTAAAGATGAGATCAATTAATTTTCCTGATGGGTCATAGTTCATGGTCATAAAGCCAGATTATATTTCCATGATTTTTTAGCTAGACACTTCACTGAAAATAAAATTATGAATAAGAGACTTGTTGGAGGAATACCACACCATGGACACAAGTTACAAGAGGTGGAAATTTCCTCAACATAGGGTTAAAGGTGTGGGTAACTAAACTATGAGGTTCTCGAGTGAAGATAAGTCCCCATTCTCTGTGGCTTTGTTTGAAGAATACTTTCAATACACTTATTACTCAGTTGGTCAAGTATTGGGAATTGGTGTTCCTGAGAACATGAAAATTGCTCCCATGGTTTTAGCTATAGACATCCAGAGCCATAATCCCCGACCCTGTGATTATGTAGAGTATTTATCAGAGGCCATCAATAATACCCTAAATATCATCAAGAATGACAATGAAGCCATTAATTTCAAGCACTATTATCTTTTCATGCACATGATATTATACGAAGGGCAGGTGATGGGGATATGGGGTGAGGAATTAAGAATACAATACTTAGATAATTATGGTAATTCAAGGCATTTACAAATTTGGACATTTGTGTGGGAGGTCCCACTACCTATATTTTGAGGAATATTTTTTCAAACCACTATACAACTTGCTAGGCCATAAATGTGACTACAACCTGTCCCCAGAGATCTTAATATTTCTTGGACCAAAAGATATGGGTTATGAAGTAGGGATAAATCACAATTGGGGGGACTGGTACATGTTTGTGGATTTTATTATTATCAGGGTTTATAGATTTGAAGTTGCACCTTACTTGTTGCCTAAGACTGTGCTAGATAGAGTTTCTTATTTAGAGATCATAAGGCAATTGTCATTTTCAGCTTTCATGCATTTAAAGAGCTATGGGAGGCAGACTTTCATGCCTTCCACTTTATTCTTTTATGATTTCAGTATTATCTCTAATTCAAGCTATGACTTGGTTAGTGGTAAATTGGATTAGTATGGCTTGCCAGTTGGCAATAAAAGGGAAAATTTTGATCCTGAACACTTCATTTGTGATGCCAAAAAAATTCAGAAATTGAAAGGGTATGAGCATAGTTTCCTTTTAGAATATGTCATGAGAAATTGTGAAGAAAAACAAAACATGGTGAGAATGAACTCCTACAATAGGGTTATGATGGATGAGGCTTGGAAATTGAATAATAACCCAGGCTACGTAGGGGCTTTCACTGAGGTACAGGATCCCATAGAAAGAAATGAACAGTTAATCCTCGATGAAGAAGAATCGATAAGAGATGTGCCACTTGTGGCATTCAAACGAGGAAGGGGCATTGGTCCTAGGAGGAAAGTATAAAATATCACACCACTAGATCACTTATCACCTCAGCCTACTCCTGAAGTTATTTTTTCAGTTGGTTCCCCATCCATGGAAGAAGATAACACTGAGGAGGAAGAAGAAGTCTCATATTTTAATGCTCTTGTTATACCCCAATATGATATTCCAGTGGAAAGAAGTGTGATCACCTTTGAAGCCTTCGATGAGCTATCAAATGATGTGAGGCATCGTGCAAGTCGAGAATTTTTTGCAGACGATACTTTTGTGCAAACCCCTGAATTTAAGTCCTTTCAAATATGAGTATAAAGGAAGACTAATAAAAGAAAGGTTAAAGGACATTGACCCTAAGAAAGAGGATTATGCCTTGAAAGAGTTGCAACATGATGTTGATAAGGAAATTATAAATATGATTGTTGAGAGAGGAAGAGCATTATTTCAAGAATATGGAGTTATGCTCCTTCCTAGGTGGGATATTAGTTCAACCATTATGTTTGACATATTTTTGAAGATAAATAATAAAACTTTGCAAATAATGGATGAATCGGGTGACAAGGTCTATACAGGGTCAGGGTACAATCCTAATAATACCACTTTGCAAATTTGGGCTCTTTACCCCCTAGGCAAGAATCCTTGTCTCATTGACCATGATCAGATTTTTGGACATCTGCTTGTCCAAAGAGTAGGGGAGACAAATCCCTTGGAGACTGCTAACTTGAATGTGAATATAGCCAAATTCACCAAAGCCCAGATCCAAAAGGTAGTAAGAGATAACCAGTGGTTGATAGAGGAAAATGACAAGTTGAAACAAAAATTAACCAACTACAAAGATAGGATGTCTGCTTCTCCAAGGCTTTACTCTCCTTTAATTGAACATGAAAGAAAATATTTAGAGGCCATGTTTGAGACTGCTCAATGGAAGCATAAATTTGAAAAGTCTCAAAAGGAACAAGAAGAACTAAAAATAAAATTGAAGGCTACTACTTTAGAAGTAGCATCAGGGATAATTTGTATGAAATTCAAAGATATGTGCCAACATGCAGATGGTGTTTGGCGTGCTCACAGTGGAACATACAAGGCCTTCATGGAGAATGGAATACTGCTTGATAGGATGAAGGAAATGGAATCCCATATCAAGGAAAAATATGGAGATAATAATGCTTTACTCCAAGAATGTCAACGCCTCATGAATACACATGAAAACTTCCAAAATATCTTGACACAAGAATTGAGTGACTTCAGCCAGCCACTATGTATGGCCATGCCAGATTTCTTTGAAGAAACAGATTTGAAAGTTCAGGAAACTTGGAAAAATGAGATATCAAAATATTTGCCAGGCATCCTTGATGACATCAATGATGAGGATGAGGTACTCAAGAAAATGCATAAGCATCTCGAGAGGATTGCTAGATTGAAGAATGTAATGATAGATACTCTACAGAAGGAAAACACTTATGCCCAAGAGAAATGCATTGATCACATGTCAAAGGTTAAATTGTTCCTTGCATGAGCTATATGAGGAGGTAGTCAGAGTTTGGTTGTTTTGGACACATTAACATGGTGCTTGAGCCTTGAATAGATCTTAGGTGGTCACGGGCACTTGTTGATGATTAACGGACTGTGGTGCATCCAACAATAAACTCTTTTTAAGTTTCTATGTTATGTTAATTATGCTTTAGTTAATAAATGATGTAACTTTTGTGAATAGACCTAAATCTTGTTGCTTCCCATACAAATAGCGAAACCAAGGTCTGATTTTGATCATCATTTTAATCCATTAGAATAGATACTAGACCATCTCATCCACTTATTCATATCAAAATAACTCATTTTATGTATGTTTATATTTTGACCAATATAATGGAGTAGATACATTATAACTCATAATCCATTTTTTAGTGTTCAATTGTTGTGTTGATTTTCATGCTTATTTATTGCTTTGTTGTCTCCAAAGTGGTCTTTTCAAGTTATTTAAATCTGCAAGATTTATCAAGGCACATTTTTTTTTACTGTGTGGATGCTTTGATTGGTTTCTAGTTAGGTGTGAATTAAATTCCTTTCAAATAATTTACTTTAATTGGTTTGTATTAAGGATTAAAGTCCTCTTAGATATTGGCACCCTCTTATGGTCTAACAACCTACATTTTTGAGACCCAACAAATTGCAAATAACTCTAAAAATTTAGAAGTATACAAAACAATGTATATATTCTATGAAACAATGTATATATTCTTATACTTGTATATATTCTTGTACTTGTATATTCTATGAAACATTATTTATTTTCTATGAAATAGTGTATATATTTTTGTACTTGTAAATATTCTTTTACTAATATGTCTATTAAAGAAAATAGAGTTTGAATAAAAAATTATTCACCCTTTTTTGTAAGTGAGTATGTGAATTATTGTTTAAGGAAAAATCTTACAGTTTTTACATTTTCAGTTTACTAGTTTCAAATCTTCATTAGCTATGCATTGTAAATTGTATGTGCTCCTTATCTCTAATGACATAAAACAGTAATGTCATCAAAATCAGGGTTTTCAATTTCATCACCATCATTGTCCACAGTTTTCATATCTTGTTCACTTTTAAGTACAATCATCAAAATTTTATTTGTATTTCTTGTCCCAATTAATCTTGATTCCTTTCAACACAACACAGTAGGCTGCATGTTAAATTTCAAACATTTTCTTTGCATTTTTTTTGTATATACTATTTTATTAGTGCATCATTATGTAACAACAATTTCACTTCTGAGATATACAGTAAAAATAAATGAAATCACATGTTTTCTTTGTCAAGGAAAATGTATGGTGAATACCCTATGTCTTTCAGATAAGTTTGCAAGTGAAATAAGACATAACTGATTGAATCTGATTTTCTATTGTACAAATTTTTTTAATGTTCTTTTTAATTTTTGCGTGTGGATTACCCTTAGAAAGAGACTACTTATCTTTTCTTAAATGAATCCTTTACGTTTCCTATCTACGAAAGGAATTTATTGCTTGACAATAGGTTCGTGAACTTCATACAAATTAAGATTGGTGTAAAAGGCCATCCCCGCAAATATTGTTTGCTCTAGAATAGTAATCAAAAATAAAAAAATTGTTAGGAGAATAAAATAGGTTTTCAATTGTCCAAGTACAACATAATATTACTGAAGCATTTCAAATTTTAGGCCATAAGAATCATCCTTTTTTAAACATGGATTGAAAATAATTCTAAAAATTTAGAATTCTTGGTCATTAACATTATTGTCTACTACAATGTCATCCAGTGTATCATTGTCAATGTTCATATTTTTTTCAAGTATTTAATAATATCATCATCCTCATCTTGACCTGCATCATCTTCATCATCATTAAAATTTGACTGTAGACCATCTATATTGTTACCAGATGTATTTGGATCATCATTTTCTATACCATCCATATCGTTATCTTTTGTAACATCATCTAACTTTGGATTGTTGTCTTCTTGTGCATAAACATAACCATCTTTAACATCACCATGGATGTCAATTTCTTCAATGTTCTCTAATCCCTCTCTATCATTTTTTTGGCCATCATTGTTTTGTTGAGTATCCACTTATGCATCGTCAAATACATGCCTTAATCTTGGATCATAATGTATGAAAAATATCCATTGCGGGTCCAAAATATCCTCATAGAAAAATACCTGCACATGAACAACATACATATATTAGACATATGTTATATCAATTTTATTGATTAATAAACACATGTATATATTCGTAATAAGCTATGAATTAATAGATTGATGATCACTATCGCTTCTCATTTGAGTTAAAGAAACACCTGGTCACAATGAATTGGTAGAACATAAGGCTCCTTATCCTTCGATAGGAATGATGAGGAATCTATAGAAAACAATCCACTATGGGTATCATGTCTCTGTGTCCTCTCAAATGCTTCATACCATCTACACTTAAAAATACAACATTTAAAAGAGCGGTAATCCAACTCAATAATTTCTTGTATTTTCCCAACATATTGTAGATTGCCTTCAATTATATTCTTATATTTTGAGCTTGATTGACTTGATTGCTTGAATTCAACCATGATGCCACAATCGAAGGATCATCATTTTATGTCTACACTTTTTACACAATAATGTCGACCATATGCCCACATTGCTAGATATTTCCTTGCCTGTGAAAGACCATTTATTTCAATGAAAACAAATATAATGACGAATATTAAAATAGTTAATACTATCAAAACTGTAAGGAAACAACATTTTGTAAAATTCCAACTATACCTTTCTTTCACATCCTCTAAACATGTTGATTTCATCTTTTGTTATGTTTGAATTTGTACCTACATCTTCTATCTAATTTTGAATTTGTTCTGTAACCCATTCTAGTGTGCAATATTTTCCCCATTCCCCAAGCAAATGAGTGGGAAGTGGATTATTCCTTGGGTTCGATCTCTTAAACTGTCGCCTTGCTTCTAACACTTCCTCCCTCTTTTTATCATATAGATCAATCTATTTGTTCATAAAGTTGATGTGGTACATAATGAACTTGTGGAGTATAGAACTTTCATCTACACCTATTACATGTCAAAAAATTTATTTCAAACTCCAAATGTCATGTTGTTAATTTGACAAATAAATTACAAAGTAAATGAATGATTGCTAGAAAAAAACCACACTAATTGTGAATTTACTTACTAATTTCTACTTCAACACCATTATATTGTGGTTTTTCTCCATCAATAATATCTGATGCTTGTTCTTCATCCCAGACATGTGGGCCATATTCAAAATCCTTACTAAGGAATTCACACAGGAATAAAAATGCTTCATTCAATAAATACCCTTCAGCCATGCAACCCTCTAGATGTGCCTTTTATCGGACATATCTTTTAAGAGTTTTCATATACCTCTCAAAGAAAAACATCCACCTTGCTGATACAACACCTGCTAATTCAATTTCATCGACTACATGTATAAGTAATTGGACTTGTAGGTCCATTAAACTTGTAGGGATCTCCTTCTCAAATACACATACAATTTTTGCAATTTCCTTCTTCCACTTTGGCACTTCAGATTCATGGATCTCCTTAGAGGTCACCCACTTAATCTAAGAATAGAAAATTAGTATGAACCTTTAGTCATAAATTAAAATGCAATATAATATCTCTATGTCTCTCACACATGAACATTTCATATAACCACATACCTTGTAAATGTTGACAATCAACTTATGGCATTCCTTAAGTCAACTGTAAGATAGGAATCCCCCCTAATTGCCAATGGCATGATATGCTATCAAACACATTTATGAAAATTTCATTAGTAATTTTTCTCACACAACAAAATATCAAAATAAATTTAGTGCTTAATCAATGTTACCAGTAAATGTTAAATGTTGATATATAATACCTTCATTAAATTATGAAAATCATGTATTTTAAATCATGTGATATGTCCAACTGTAAAAGCTATAGCCAATGATGACCCATAGCCAGTAGGTTTTCTTATTGAACGGATGACATTTTTTATTTGGTCTAGTTCTTTTTTTTTCAAAATCCATGGAGCTTTTGCATATGTTTCATTTTCCCTGTTTTTCCACAAATCTTTTCTATCAAATTGGTACGTGAAAGAGCAATATCTCTCCTCAAAGCCAAGGTGTCCTTTTTGCTTGATATATGTCAAAATATAGAATCTGGGACATTTTTGAAGATGTGCATAGGATCTAATAGGTGAGATATTAATAGATCCTTCCAGTAAGGGAGCTCATAAAATATGGATTTCCTTTTCATCCCTTCTAGCATATTAACTACAACTTGTTCTGGTTCTTCAATTGAATCACCCCGATCAAAAAAATCCTCCCAAGCTTTCAATTCAGAATCTTCATACTTCTTAAGCCAATCACCTGGACCCATAATCATGAGAGGGCCTATATTTTCAACTTTTCCATCAAATTGATTCTTCGAGCGATTTCTAAACCTATGATCTAGTGGTAGAAAAACCCTATTGTTTGTGTAAATAAATTTATGTAGATCTTTAGAATACCTCCTTTGAAATTGTTCTATACATCTTGGACATGCAAATATCCCCTTTGTTTGAAGCCCTGCAATTCAATAAGTAATATTAATAACATAAAAAAAAATAGTATAAAACTAAGTATGAAAGTTGGGATGAAAATAAATTGAGTGTAAATACGTAAATATTTTATCTTACCAGAACAAACACCAAGTCCCATGAAATCATGGTTAGTCCAACATATCACGCCATACAACATGAAGGACCTATTTGATGGAGGGTGTGATATGTCATACATTCTTATGCCTTTCCATAGTAGTTGCATCTCATCAATAAAAGGTGCAAGATAAAAATCTATGTTTTCCTAGAACAATGAGAGTCAGCATAAGTTTCTCCTTTCTAACACTCATTCATGAGGGAATATTGTATACTATCAATCTGACTTGCCAAACACTATTATTTGAGCTCAAGAAAGAGAATGGGCACACTCCATCAATTGCAAGACCAAACCTAATACTACAACGTTCATCTTTGAATTTTATTGGTCATTTTTCCTCTATGTGTTTCATTGATTTGGATTCAACTGGAATTCGCATGAATCCATCTTTGCTCATGTCCTTTCCATGCCAGTCCATCAATTATGCTAGTGAATTGCAATGAAACATTCGTTGAAGTCTAGGTATAATTGGCATGTTATGTAAGACCTTCTTTGGAACTATAGGACCTTGTACATTTGTACAATATATCTTCTCTTTTCATACAGGTCATTCTACCTTGTTTTGATATTCATCTTTGTATAAAATGCAATCAATTTTATATGAATTAATTTTCTTATATTCAATCCCCAACTCAAACAACAACAGACATGCCTCTCTGCAAGTTGATGGCAACACATTCTCTTCAGGAAATATTTTAGTTTTTAGTGCCCTATAAGATTTCTAGATATTAAATCAATTGAATGTTTGACTTGTGATGAATATGTTTGATATGTCAATCTATACTAGGACTCTTTATATACAATATATGGTTTAAAATCCCCTTAAAGAAATATAAATGAAGTTGATGAATGTTTATGAATTATGTACACCAATTGACAATGCAAGTAGTGAATCCTTTGGCTGACCAACCAAATAGTGACTTGATTTCTAATAATATTAATGTGCATGCCAATTTTGAGGTTCTACTTGCACCCGATTTGAACACGGGTGTCTTCGCTGCTTGCTTGATGGAGTCTTTGATGTTATTATCATCAACATTGTGTTAGTGGTAATTACCCCTGCTATCATCATTACTGTCAACCATATCACCATTATTGTCATCATTGTCTCCATCCCCAAAGACACCTGTAAGCATTTCATTCAATCCTTCTTCATGCATTGCATTTTCACTATCATGATCATCATCATTAAGGCTAGGTGGCATGTCATCAGTGTATGTGACTCTCATCAACTCTTCAATTTTCTCAGGTGGTAGTGTTATCTTCAATCTTGCTCTTGTCGCCCTAGTGTGGTTTAAAGGATGGTATGGATCATCTTGTCCAAATCTTAATAACCCAGTTGGATCTTGGGTATTAGTATGTGTTTCATCAAAATCTTCTACCTATCAACAAACACAAGAATTATTTAATGTTTGGAAACAATTGGATAAATCATAAATGTATCAATTTCAAAGAAATATAATATCAAATATGGCTTAAAAAATATAAATATAAATTGTATGAACATATATACATCAATTGAATAATGGAACATTATGTTATAGACTACCTTTTTTATACAATAATTTAAATAAAACACAATTTTGACAACATAGTTTATAAAACATCAGTCCATACTCATTTATTATTCTTTGGTTTTAATCGATTGTATGAGGCATACTATCGATTGGAAGCTCATCATATATGTAATTTTTTTGTACAATCACTCGTTTGAATTTTTATTTCCACAACATATAGAACATCCACAAACAACAATTTTCTCAAAGTATTCATCCCATGTACTATGGTCCTGACCTACCTCTTCTTCAGTGCAATCATTTGATGTGTCTACAGTATCCATTGTCATATCCTCTTCCACCTACTGTCGTCTACATGATCTAACATTTTTAGGTCCACATTCACTTACATATCTTCTTTTTTTTCTAGTTGAACGCTCAAGCTCTGCATTTGCTCCAATCTCCATCTAAGATAATTAACAACGTGCATTAATTTATGTCAAGATTGGATAATACATTATAAATTTCAATAATACTGTAAAAAAAGATGGATGTATCACAAAATACCATCAGATCATTTTTTCCTAAGTTAAGTCAAAATTTGAGTACCTAATGTCTTGCTTCATCTATTGTGTCCTCATTTGATATGACACAATTTTTTTCCATGGCCTCATCTTGCCCCTATAATACACAACATAGTAAATAATATTTCGTACACAAATTACATCATTTCAATGAGTATGATATCCAGCACAAAGCCTCACTTTAGTCAAATATTTGACATATTGATATCTCTATGTTGTAGCATTTGTGAATTCATAAACACCTTCCTCCTTTGGTTGAGGTTTCTTTCTCTTCTAACCTCTATTATATCTGCATATTTTGTTGTCTCATCTATTTCCATCCACTTTCCTCTCAACAATTTAGTATTTCTACATCATCCATGTCCTCTCTCCATGGCCTCCTTTGTGAATAAAAATGCTACCACATAAGATTTCACCTTACTATCACCAATAAGGAAGAAGAAACTTGCGGGACCGCGATAAAAAAATCTCTACCACACCAAGCTGATGAAGGAGTCGTGGGACAACGGTGGTCACTGCACTATCACACGCCTTTGGTAGAAGACTTGCAGGATTCACCACTAGGAACAGAAGGAAGACTCAAGTTCCACCACAAAATCTTTCACCGCACTACCGCCGAGAAGGATGAACCACCTTGTAAGACCATGGTAAAAACCACTCCACCACACTGAGCTAATGAGGGAGCCACGGGACAACGGTGGTCACAAAAAAAGGTAGGAGTTGGGATTATTTCCAACACTTTGGATCCTATGATACACGACAATGAAAATATTCACTATATAGCAATGATAAGAACTCAATTAGGCACACTTGGCACCACCTTAGGTACCCCAAATAGATTACATTAATAGCCAAAAGTTGGCACTAAAGTTGGCATTAACTAACACCGACTAAAGTGAAAACTACTAAATCAAAACCCAAAATTACAAAATTTCCTGCATGAAGGAAGAAATCAAACAAACAAAAAAGGGAAAAACACCACGCGAAGGAAGAGAGAAAGGTGCTACTAGCAACTAGTGAGAAATTTGATTTAGTTTTCAACACCATAGGTAAGGTTACATTTTTTTTTCTAGGTTGAATTCATGATTGTTTACTGCTCTTTGTATTGTATTTGAATTTATGATTGTTTATTGGTTTGTGGCCTAACCTATCCAGGCAACCTCTAAATTGTCCCATTATTATAAATTGTAAAATCTTTGAGAAACCAACAAAAAAGTTTACCCTACCCATTTGAGCTTTGGATCAAAATATTATAGCACGAATCCAAGATGCCTCTGTATTCTTTCCCTAACCTAGGTATTAAGTAAATAGTGAACTGCTTGGAAAATCTGGGAATTGGGTCGGTCACTATTGAGCAACTATTGAAAATAAACATAGAAACCACTTGGTTTTTCCTAGTCGCACCATAGTCACCGATGCCATGACAAATTCATGCAAGATTGCATTATGAAAGAATTTTCATGATAAGGTTATCAACACTATGAAAACCCAGCGAACATATTTTCCCTAGGTTATCAATACTAAGCAACCCCAGCGAACATATTTTCCCACAAAACAAAACTTTCATACCACAAACTGGATAAAAATTTTCATACCTAACAATGTGTACTTTGTTTTCCTCCATAGATTGGACGAAAATATTTTGCGCTAGGTCACCTCAAAATGTCAAGAAATAGAAGGGAGCGAGCATTGTCAGCAAACTCTGGCCACGATGAGTTAATTCATTTTCAATTTATAGATTTGTAAATGTTTCCATTGTTTCTTTGAATTTTAATTTTTAATTTTTTATTTCTAAATTTAAAAGAAGAAATATAATTTAAAAATATATATAGGGACATGAGACTGAGAAAGATAAAGAGGAATTGTAGTCTTTAGTTTTTTATTTCTAAATTTAAAAGTATAAATATAATTTAAATATATAAATAGGGACATGAGACTGACAAAGATAAAGAGGAATTGGCTTTGATATTGGGGGTAGAGGGAGTGAAAAAATTGGTTAATGTGGAATGGACAACCCTTGCCAAATACATTGAAAAAAAATTTGGTAACACCTCTCAAACATTTCAAACAAATCAATTGTGTGAAAGGGAATCAATTGATTCCCCAACCAGTCCTAGATCGAGCAAAAGATACAAGAGGAAATCAGTGACAGTAAACTCTAAGAATGTGGAACATGGAAGAGAGACTTCCAATGTCCTAGCCATTCCTATGAAACATACTTCTTCCACCATGCCATGTTATCAATCTTGCATTGGTAGCTACAATACGAAGATAGAATACGAGGTGGTTTCAGGGGAAGTCCAAATGTTTGAAGGAATCATGCCTTCAACAGTTCAAAGACCATCTACATTTTCCATTCTCACAGATACCCATGCAACAGAAAAAAAACATTTATCCATGACATGGAGACTAAATTTGGAACAGGTTGGTCTGTAAAGAAGATAAAGCTACCAATGTCTCAAAACTGCAAGAGATTTCAGTGCAACCAAACAAAGAAGATAAAAAAATTCCCTCCTAAGCTAAGGCGGGAAAGAAGGCCAATTGATGTAAGTGTGAAAGTATGGAAAGAGCTTGTAAAATCATATGAGAAGTCCGATGCACGGAGGAATTCCAGTGAGCAGAGTACACGGGTATTTGAATTTTCATATAAGATTATATCAAATTTATTAAATGATATTTAAATTTATTTGTGCACAGTTAAATTGAATTAGTATATATTTCAAGAAAAGGCCTCCAAGGCTAGGCTTGATAAATTTTGTGCCATGCATCACAGTGGCCAGAAAGGTTTACAGGCCTTGATCTATACATTTTTAAGTATATTTAATATGTTAAATGATATATTTTTTTATTTCCCTGGAAAATGTAAATGATTGCATATTAATTAGTTTAACTAGGCCATGTGTCATGTTTTGATAGGAGGAGAAATATGGCCGCCATCCAAAGCAATTTGAAAATAATATGCTACAAAACAAAAAGTGGAATGATTTTGTAATCTAGATGGAGAACGAGGTATCAATAGTTGAGTTTTAATAACTTAGTTGGATATTGTTGTGTTAATATGTCAATTTGCATCTCTTGTGTTGAGTTGTTTATTGATGCGTAGGATGAGTAAATAGAGTTCAAATCTTATGATTACAAGATGATTGTTTATGTGCATGAATAAATAGTAGAAGGATGTAGATGAACTCAATTCATCTGAATTTATGCCTCTTGGTAAGAATTTCTCTTGAATCTCTAATATCAGGTGCTTGAGACTTCCTTGTATCTTTTACCTTTCGTTGTTGTCTTTCCTGATCTTCACTGTCAGACTCATTTCCTTTTTCCTTATCTGCATTTTTGGCTTCGGCTTCTAATTCATCCCATTTTTTACCTTCCTCTTCTTCATAATCTTCGTCTTCATCATCCTCCTTTGACTCCAAAAGAGATTCATCTTCTGAACCTTCCTCATCTGATTGTGGTTCCTCTTCTACATCAAATGGTTTGTATCCTTGATCTGACTCTTTTGAATTATCAGAATCAGAATCACTAGCTTCCATATTCAAAAATTCCCAACCACCATCTTCAATAAATTTAACTGGATCATCAGTAATAGTCTTCAAAATTGGCCACCAGTTCAAGTTCATTATGCTTTCATAATACTTTATATCCATGGATTTTAGCCATTCTTTGATGCCATCAAGTGAAGATTGAGGAATGAATTACATGTGGAGTAGATCCCACTTGAATTATTTGAAAACAATAGCCATATCAAATTCCTTTTTCCTAAGTCCTACTCTCTCAAGGTTAACAATTCTCAATCTCACCAATAGTGATTACTAAGAAAGGTAATTCCATTAACTCCACCAAAAATTTTACCATAGGAACAATACAATTAGAGGATTTGAAATGAACTCCATGAAAATCAAGCTCTGTAAATGGTATATCAAACTCTAGTTCAAAATATTTTAGATGAGGTTGCTCCCATAGCTCTCTTACTCGCTTGAAAAATCCTTGAAACTCTGAATTCTTAACATTCAAAAGATAAATGGAATGTACTCAACACCCAATAGATCTATCCAAAAAAGCTAACTAAAAACACAAATGTGCTCCCACACACAATGGTCTAATGGTTGGTTGTCATAGAATTCAAACTACCGAAGTAACAACACTGATCGAATTAACATATATGCATCATTTGCATAAACATTTGAAATGTGTAACAAATGTTAATCAATACATTGAAATTTGAGATGCATTGAAATAATTTAAAAAAACATGTTTTGGGGAAAATATCAGCAATTTGGGGAAAGAAAGCATTAACCCTAATAAAATCATTTTTTTGTTGTTCTTGATACACCATCTGTAATTTTTCCTTGGATGACAGTATTGAATTTCTATATATTTTACCCCTTAAATGTCCTACATGTTACAAATATGGAATAAAAATGCACAACTTTGTATCAAGTCCAAAGACCAAGGCATTCTAAATAAGGATAGCCAAACTTGATAAGGATGCAGTCACTATTACACGTATTGACAATCCAGAATATTCATGTAAAGACAACTACCTATGAAAACAATAATCAATAAAATTATGCACATTCAAATCTAAGTTTGAAAGCTTACATTTCAATCCATGAGTCTAAGTCCTTGTTGAAGATTGAGGGTGTCAACAATAAAGCTAGAATAGCTCTCCTTAAACCATAGCTAGTTTTAAAGTGCGGTATTTCCAAATTCAAATCCACTTCTCAGCTAAGGAAAGGAGGTAGGATTTTCAGGTGCAACCTCAAACAAAGAAGGCCATAGAAAACATTGAAATAGAAGATCCAATAAGTGAGACGGCATAGTTGTAGACCATAGATAATCAGAATTATTGCAATGCACATATGCTTGTGATAAAAAAAAAAAGGTGCTTACACATTGGTTGAATATATCCTCATTAAAATGACCAGAAAGAAATCTAAAATTTGTAAGTAAACTCTGACAGTCAAGAAAAACAGTCATAAAAATCAGAAGTAAACTTTGGCAGACATGTAGGTGAACTTAATTCATCTGACTTTATGCCTCTTGGTAGACATCAAGATCTCCCCTCCTAAATTTTGGACCACATCCATTACCTCCACATAAAACTGGACATCCTTGGTCTTCTTGGTTCCCATGCCATGATATGGTTATGCAAATGAAAATGAAGCAAAGTAATCATCTCCTTCTCAGCTAGCTAGAAGAATGCATGCTTAATGTTTTGATACATGATATCAGCTCTCTCCTCTGCTGTCATGGTTGAATATTGAAATTCATTATGGTGGGCCTCCAGAGTTCCAGTCATCTTTCATCCTCTTCCACCAAATGTTGGTCTGATCCACACATCTGCCAGCCTAATTGTCTTTGTTTTTGAAAGCTCAAGTTTCTCCTCAATCACTAGTGTAGCTCTCTCTTCCTTTTTAGGCTCTTTCATTGCTACAGATCATCTATGGGATTTAATCATTTCTACCACATGGTTGATATGCTTTGAATCCTTTCCATCTAAAGGAAATTTCCTTAACATAAATATTGCTACGGAATTTCAATGTTGCCATTATAGTTGGCATTAAAGTTGGTACCAGCAACATTGAAAATTATCCTTATAAAAGAATTCCCTCCATCTTGTTGGCTTGTAACACTCTTGATGGTGGCTACATGAAATCTTATTATGATTCCTCTTCTACATCAGAGGTTTCATATCCTTGATCTGACTCTTCTAAATTATCAGAATCAGAATCACTAGCTTCCATATTCAAAAATTCCCAACCACCATCTTCAATAAATTTATCTGGATCATCAATAAATACTCTTGAAAATTGGTCATTTGTTCAGGTTCATTTTGCTTTCATAATACTTTATATCCATGGAGTTTAGCCATTCCTTGATGCCATCAAGTGAATATTGAGGAATGGTGTCAATGTGGATTACATCCCACTTGAATTCTTTGAAAACAATAGCCATTATATCGAATTCCTTTTGCCCAAGCCCTACTCTCTCAAGGTTAACAATCTCAATCTCACTAATAGTGATTACTAAGAAAGGTAATTCCACCAACTCTACCAAATGGTTTACCATAGGAACAATAAAAGTAGAGGCTTTGAAAGGAACTCTATGAAAACCAAGATCTCTAAATGGTATATCAAACTCTAGTTCAAAATATTTTAGATGAGGCTACTCCCATAGCTCTCTTAATCGCTTGACAAATCCTTGAAACTCTGTATTGATTTTATTTTTCTTTCCCCTCTCTTTTTGTTCTTCCTCAATTTCATCAAGATCATACATTGACCTTCTTGCCCTTCCTAAATTTTTGACCACATCCATTACCTCCACATAAAACTAGACATCCTTGGTCTTCTTGGTTCCCACATCGTGATATGATTATGCAAATGAAAATGAAGCAAACTAATCATCTCCTTCTCTGTTGGCTGGAATAATGCATGCTTAATGTTTTGATACATGATATCAGCTCTCTCTTATGCTCTCATGGTTGAATATTGAAATCCATTATCGTGGGCCTCCAGAGTTCTAGTCATCTTTCTTCCTCTTCCACCAAATGTTGGCCTGATCCACAAGTTTTCCAACCTAATTGGCTTTATTTTTGAAAGTTGAAGTTTCTCCTCACTCACTAGTATTAGCTATAACTTTTTTGAAATTTTATTATGTTATATGCACTTTGACATGATGTAATATGATTATGGTTTCATCTCATATGTTGTAATATTAGATATATAACAGAAAAATAAATTATTGCATGAAATAAATTAATAAATAACTATTTTAAATGTTTTTTTGCAGAACACGGGTCTTCCAGAAGATCAAGATGGTCCTCAACATGATATCAATCCACAAAATATTGGTTCTTCCAATATAGATCACATGGTAGAGGATGATGATGACGTAGATACTGAAGACACCGAGGTTGATGACAATGATGATGATGATGATAATGATGATCATGATGGTGATTATGAT